>OZ012737.1:328990754-329578893 GCA_963859935.3 Lathyrus sativus | reverse complement strand
GACAGAGCCCCCACCAAAAGGATGAGAGAGCGAAACTCACACCGACCACTACCACCAAAAGGATGATAGGATAAACACTATCGCACAATCTGAAATCAACAAGATGACAGACCCCTCACCAAAAGGATGACAAAGCTAAACTCACACTGGCCATTACCATCAAAAGAATGATAGGTCAAACACTATTGCACAATCTAACATCAATTAAGATGACAGACCCCCCACCAAAAGGATGATAGAGTGAAATTCACACCGGACACTACCACCAAAAGGATGACAGGACAAACACTATCGCACCATCTGACATCAACAAGATGACAGACCCCCCGCCAAATGGATGAAGGAGCAAAACTCACACCGGCCATTACCACCAAAACGATGATATGACAAACACTATCACACAATCTGACATCAACAAGATGACAGACCCCCCACCAAAAGGATGACGGAGTTAAATTCACACCGAACGCTACCACCAAAAGGATGATAAGAGAAAGACTATAGACCAATCTGACATCAACAAGATGACAGACCCCCCACCAAAAGGATGAGAGAGCGAAACTCACATTTGCCACTACTACCAAAAGGATGATAGGACAAACACTATCGCACAATCTGACATCAACAAGATGACAGACCCCTCACCAAAAAGATAACGGAGCTAAACACAGACCGGCCATTACCACCAAAAGGATGATAGGACAAACACTATTGCACAATCTGACATCAACAAGATGACAGACCCTAAGCCAAAAGGATGACGGAGCGAAAGTCATACCGGCCACTACCACCAAAAGGATGATAGGACAAACACTATCACACAATCTGACATCAACAAGATGACAGACCCCCACCAAAAGGATGACGGAGTGAAACTCACAGCGACCACCACCACCAAAAGCATGATAGCACAATCTGACATCAACAAGATGATAGACCCCCCACAAAAAGGATGATGGAGTGAAATTCATATCGAACGCTACCACCAAAAGGATGATATGACATACACTATTGCACAATCTGACATCAACAAGATGACAGACCCCCATCCAAAAGGATGACGGAGCGAAAGCCACACCGGCCACTACAACCAAAGGGATGATAGGACAAACACTATCACATAATCTAACATCAACAAGATGACAGACCACCCACCAAAAGGATGACGGAGTGAAATTCACACCGAACGCTACCACAAAATGATGATAGGATAAACACTATCGCACAATCTGACATCAACAAGATGACAGACCCCTCACCAAAACGATGACAGGGGCGAAAGTCACACCGGCCACTACCACCAAAAGGATGAAAGGACAAACACTATCGCACAATCTGACATCAACAAGATGTTAAACCCCCCGCCAAAAGCATAACGGAGCGAAACTCACACCGGCCACTACAACCAAAATGATGATAGGTCAAACACTATCACACAATCTGACATCGACAAGATGACAGATCCCCCACCAAAAGGATGACAGAGCGAAAGTCACACCGGTGACTACCACCAAAAGGTTGATAGGACAAACACTATTGCGCAATACGACATCAACAAGATGACAGACCCCCCACCAAGAGGATGACGCAGTGAAACTCACACTGGAGGCTACTACCAAAAGCATGATAGGAAATACACTATCACATAATCTGACATCAATCAAGATGAGAGACCCCCCACCAAAAGGATGATGGAGCGAAACTCACACCGACCACTACCACAAAAAGGATAACAGGACAAACACTATCCCACAATCTGCCATCAATTAAGTTGACAGAACCCCCACCAAAAGGATGACAGAGCGAAACTCACACCGGCCACTATCACCAAAAGGATGATAGGATAAACACTATCGCACAATCTGACATCAACAAGATGACAGAACCCTCAACAAAAGGATGACGGAGCTAAACTCACACCAGCAATTACCATCAAAAGGATGACAGGACAAACATATCGCATAATCTGACATTAATTAAGATGACATACCCCTACCAAAAGTATGACAAAGTGAAATTCACACCGGACACTACCACCAAAAGGATGATAGGACAAACACTATTGCACAATCTGACATCAACAAGATGACAGACACCCCGCCAAAAGGATGACGGAGCGAAACTCACACCGGCCACTACCACCAAAAGGATGATAGGACCAACACTATCGCACAATCTGACACCAACAAGATGACAGACCCCTCACCAAAAGGATGACGAAGATAAACTCACACCGGCCATTACCATTAAAAGGATGATAGGACAAACACTATCGCACAATCTGACATCAATTAAGTTGACAGACCCCCCACCAAAAGGACTACAGAGTGAAATTCACACCGGACACTACCACCAAAAGGATGATAGGACAAACACTTTCACACAATCTAACATCAACAAGATGACAGACCCCCCGCCAAAAGTATGACGGCGCGAAACTCACACCGGCCACTACCACCAAAAGCATGATAGCACAATCTGACATCAACAAGATGATAGACCCCCCACCAAAAGGATGACGGAGTGAAAGTCACACCGGCCACTACCACCAAAAGGATGACAGGACCAACACTATCGCATAATCCGACATCTACAAGATGACAGACCCCCAGCCAAAAGGATGACGAAGCGAAAGTCACACTGGCCACTACCACAAAAAGGATGATAGGACGAACACTATCACACAATCTGACATCAACAACATGACAGACCCCCCACCAAAACGATGACGGAGTGCAAATTCACACCTAACACTACGACAAAAGGATGATAGGATAAACACTATCGTACAATCTGACATCAAACAGATGACAAAATCGCCACCAAAAGGATGACAGAGCGAAAGTCACACTGGACACTACCACCAAAAGGATGATAGGACAAACACTATCGCACAATCTGACATCAATAAGATGACAGACCCCCCGCCAAAAGGATGACTGAGCGAAACTTACACCGGCCACTACCACCAAAACGATGATAGGACAAACACTATCACACAATCTAACATCAACAAGATGATAGACCCCCCACCAAAAGGATGACGGAGTGAAATTCACACCGAACGCTACCACCAAAAGGATGATAGGACAAACACTATCGCACAAACTAACATCAACAAGATGACAGACCCCCTACCAAAAACATGACAGAGCGAAAGTCACACCGGCCAATACCACCAAAAGGATGATAGGACAAACACTATTGCACAATCTAGCATCAACAAGATGACAGACCCCCGACCAAAAGGATGACGTAGTGAAACTCACACCGGCGACTACTACCAAAAGCATGATAGGAAACACACTATCACACAATCTGACATCAATCAAGATGAGAGACCCCCCACCAAAATGATGATGGAGTGAAACTCACACCGGCCACTACGACCAAAAGGATGATAGGACAACCACTATCGCACAATCGAACATCAACAAGATGATAGACCCCTCAACAAAAGGATGACGGAGCTAAACTCACACCAGCCATTACCATCAAAAGGATGACAGGACAAACACTATCGCACAATCTGACATCAATTAAGATGACAGACCCCTCCCAAAAGGATGACAAAGTGAAATTCACACCGGACACTACCACCAAAAGGATGATAGGACAAACACTATCGCACAAACTGACATTAACAAGATGAGAGACACACGCGAAAAGGATGACTGAGCGAAACTCACACCGACCACTACCACCAAAAGGATGATAGGACCAACACTATCGCACAATCTGACATCTACAAGATGACAGACCCCTCACCAAAAGGATGACGGAGATAAACTCACACCGGCCATTACCATCGAAAGGATGACAGGACAAACACTATCGCACAATCTGACATCAATTAAGATGACAGACCCCTACCAAAAGGATGACAAAGTGAAATTAACACCGGATACTACCACCAAAAGGATGTTAGGACAAACACTATTGCACAATCTGACATCAACAAGAAGACAGACACTCCGCCAAAAGGATGACGGAGCGAAACTCACACCGGCCACTACCACCAAAAGGGTGATAGGGCCAACACTATCGCACAATCTGACATCAACAAGATGACAGACCCCTCACCAATAGGATGACGGAGATAAACTCACACCGGCCATTACCATTAAAAGGATGATAGGACAAACACTATCGCACAATCTGACATCAATTAAGATGAATGACCCCCCACCAAAAGGACTACAGAGTGAAATTCACACCGGACACTACCACCAAAAGGATGATAGGACAAACACTTTCGCACAATCTAACATCAACAAGATGACAGACCCCCCGACAAAAGTATGACGGCGCGAAACTCACACCGGCCACTACCACCTAAAGCATGATAGCACAATCTGACATCAACAAGATGACAGACCCCCCACCAAAAGGATGACGGAGTGAAATTCACACCGAACGCTACCACCAAAAGGATCATAGGACAAACACTATCGCACAATCTGACATCTACAAGATGACAGACCCCCTACCAAAAAGATGACAGAGCGAAAGTCACACCGGCCAATACCACCAAAAGGATGATAGGACAAACACTATTTCACAATCTAACATCAACAAGATGACAGACCCCCGACCAAAAGGATGACGCAGTGAAACTCACACCGGCGACTACTACCAAAAGCATGATAGGAAACACACTATCACACAATCTGACATCAATCAAGATGAGAGACCCCCCACAAAAAGGACGATGGAGCGAAACTCACACCGGCCACTACGACCAAAAGGATGATAGGACAAACACTATCGCACAATCAGACATCAACAAGATGACAGACCCCTCAACAAAAGGATGACGGAGCTAAACTCACACCAGCCATTACCATCAAAAGGATGACAGGACAAACACTATCGCACAATCTGATATCAATTAAGATGACAGACCCCTCCCAAAAGGATGACAAAGTGAAATTCACACCAGACACTACCACCAAAAGGATGATAGGACAAACACTATTGCACAAACTGACATCAACAAGATGAGAGACACCCCGCGAAAAGGATGACGGAGCGAAACTCACACCGACCACTACCACCAAAAGGATGATAGGACCAACACTATCGCACAATCTGACATCTACAAGATGACAGACCCCTCACCAAAAAGATGACGGAGATAAACTCACACCGGCCATTACCATCAAAAGGATGACAGGACAAACACTATCGCAGAATCTGACATCAATTAAGATGACAGACCCCTACCAAAAGGATGACAAAGTGAAATTAACACCGGATACTACCACCAAAAGGATGTTAGGACAAACACTATTGCACAATCTGACATCAACAAGAAGACAGACACCCCGCCAAAAGGATGACAGAGCGAAACTCACACCGGCCACTACCACCAAAAGGATGATAGGGCCAACACTATCGCACAATCTGACATCAACAAGATGACAGACCCCTCACCAATAGGATGACAGAGATAAACTCACACCGGCCATTACCATTAAAAGGATGATAGGACAAACACTATCGCATAATCTGACATCAATTAAGATGAATGACCCCCCACCAAAAGGACTACAGAGTGAAATTCACACCGGACACTACCACCAAAAGGATGATAGGACAAACACTTTCGCACAATCTAACATCAACAAGATGACAGACCCCCCGCAAAAAGTATGACGCCGCGAAACTCACACCGGCCACTACCACCAAAAGCATGATAGCACAATCTGACATCAACAAGATGACAGACCCCCCACCAAAAGGAAGACGGAGTGAAATTCACACCGAACGCTACCACCAAAAGGATGATAGGACAAACACTATCACACAATCTGACATCAACAAGATGACAGACCCCCAACCAAAAGGATGACGGAGCGAAAGTCACACTGGCCACTACCACAAAAAGGATGATAGGACGAACACTATCACACAATCTGACATCAACAACATGACAGACCCCCCACCAAAACGATGACGGAGTGAAATTCACACCTAACACTACGACAAAAGGATGATAGGATAAACATTATCGCACAATCTGACATCAACAAGATGACAGAATCGCCACCAAAAGGATGACAGAGCGAAAGTCACACCGGACACTACCACCAAAAGGATGATAGGACAAACACTATCGCACAATCTGACCTCAATAAGATGACAGACCCCCCGCCAAAAGGATGACGGAGCGAAACTCACACCGGCCACTACCACCAAAATGATGATAGGACAAACACTATTACACAATCTAACATCAACCAGATGACATACCCCCCACCAAAAGGATGACGGAGTGAAATTCACATCGAACGCTACCACCAAAAGGATGATAGGACAAAAACTATCGCACAATCTGACATCTACAAGATGACAGACCCCCTACCAAAGAGATGACAGAGCGAAAGTCACATCGGCCAATACCACCAAAAGGATGATAGGACAAACACTATTGCACAATCTGACATCGACAAGATGACAGACCCCCGACCTAAAGGATGACACAGTGAAACTCACACCGGCGGCTACTACCAAAGACATGATAGGAAACACACTATCACACAATCTGACATCAATCAAGATGAGAGACCCCCCCACCAAAAGGATGATGGAGCGAAACTCACACCCGCCACTACCACCAAAAGGATGATAGGACAAACACTATCGCACAATCTGACATCAACAAGATGACAGAACCCTCAACAAAATGATGACGGAGCTAAACTCACACCAGCCATTACCATCAAAAGGATGACAGGAAACACACTATCGCACAATCTGACATCAATTAAGATGACAGACCCCTACCAAAAGGGTGACAAAGTGAATGTCAAACCGGACACTACCACCAAAAGGATGATAGGACAAACACTATCGCACAAACTGACATCAACAAGATGAGAGACACACGCGAAAAGGATGACTGAGCGAAACTCAGACCGACCACTACCACCAAAAGGATGATAGGACCAACACTATCGCACAATCTGACATCTACAAGATGACAGACCCCTCACCAAAAGGATGACGGAGATAAACTCACACCGGCCATTACCATCGAAAGGATGACAGGACAAACACTATCGCACAATCTGACATCAATTAAGATGACAGACCCCTACCAAAAGGATGACAAAGTGAAATTAACACCGGATACTACCACCAAAAGGATGTTAGGACAAACACTATTGCACAATCTGACATCAACAAGAAGACAGACACTCCGCCAAAAGGATGACGGAGCGAAACTCACACCGGCCACTACCACCAAAAGGGTGATAGGGCCAACACTATCGCACAATCTGACATCAACAAGATGACAGACCCCTCACCAATAGGATGACGGAGATAAACTCACACCGGCCATTACCATTAAAAGGATGATAGGACAAACACTATCGCACAATCTGACATCAATTAAGATGAATGACCCCCCACCAAAAGGACTACAGAGTGAAATTCACACCGGACACTACCACCAAAAGGATGATAGGACAAACACTTTCGCACAATCTAACATCAACAAGATGACAGACCCCCCGACAAAAGTATGACGGCGCGAAACTCACACCGGCCACTACCACCTAAAGCATGATAGCACAATCTGACATCAACAAGATGACAGACCCCCCACCAAAAGGATGACGGAGTGAAATTCACACCGAACGCTACCACCAAAAGGATCATAGGACAAACACTATCGCACAATCTGACATCTACAAGATGACAGACCCCCTACCAAAAAGATGACAGAGCGAAAGTCACACCGGCCAATACCACCAAAAGGATGATAGGACAAACACTATTTCACAATCTAACATCAACAAGATGACAGACCCCCGACCAAAAGGATGACGCAGTGAAACTCACACCGGCGACTACTACCAAAAGCATGATAGGAAACACACTATCACACAATCTGACATCAATCAAGATGAGAGACCCCCCCACCAAAAGGATGATGGAGCGAAACTCACACCCGCCACTACCACCAAAAGGATGATAGGACAAACACTATCGCACAATCTGACATCAACAAGATGACAGAACCCTCAACAAAATGATGACGGAGCTAAACTCACACCAGCCATTACCATCAAAAGGATGACAGGAAACACACTATCGCACAATCTGACATCAATTAAGATGACAGACCCCTACCAAAAGGGTGACAAAGTGAATGTCAAACCGGACACTACCACCAAAAGGATGATAGGACAAACACTATCGCACAAACTGACATCAACAAGATGAGAGACACACGCGAAAAGGATGACTGAGCGAAACTCAGACCGACCACTACCACCAAAAGGATGATAGGACCAACACTATCGCACAATCTGACATCTACAAGATGACAGACCCCTCACCAAAAGGATGACGGAGATAAACTCACACCGGCCATTACCATCGAAAGGATGACAGGACAAACACTATCGCACAATCTGACATCAATTAAGATGACAGACCCCTACCAAAAGGATGACAAAGTGAAATTAACACCGGATACTACCACCAAAAGGATGTTAGGACAAACACTATTGCACAATCTGACATCAACAAGAAGACAGACACTCCGCCAAAAGGATGACGGAGCGAAACTCACACCGGCCACTACCACCAAAAGGGTGATAGGGCCAACACTATCGCACAATCTGACATCAACAAGATGACAGACCCCTCACCAATAGGATGACGGAGATAAACTCACACCGGCCATTACCATTAAAAGGATGATAGGACAAACACTATCGCACAATCTGACATCAATTAAGATGAATGACCCCCCACCAAAAGGACTACAGAGTGAAATTCACACCGGACACTACCACCAAAAGGATGATAGGACAAACACTTTCGCACAATCTAACATCAACAAGATGACAGACCCCCCGACAAAAGTATGACGGCGCGAAACTCACACCGGCCACTACCACCTAAAGCATGATAGCACAATCTGACATCAACAAGATGACAGACCCCCCACCAAAAGGATGACGGAGTGAAATTCACACCGAACGCTACCACCAAAAGGATCATAGGACAAACACTATCGCACAATCTGACATCTACAAGATGACAGACCCCCTACCAAAAAGATGACAGAGCGAAAGTCACACCGGCCAATACCACCAAAAGGATGATAGGACAAACACTATTTCACAATCTAACATCAACAAGATGACAGACCCCCGACCAAAAGGATGACGCAGTGAAACTCACACCGGCGACTACTACCAAAAGCATGATAGGAAACACACTATCACACAATCTGACATCAATCAAGATGAGAGACCCCCCACAAAAAGGACGATGGAGCGAAACTCACACCGGCCACTACGACCAAAAGGATGATAGGACAAACACTATCGCACAATCAGACATCAACAAGATGACAGACCCCTCAACAAAAGGATGACGGAGCTAAACTCACACCAGCCATTACCATCAAAAGGATGACAGGACAAACACTATCGCACAATCTGATATCAATTAAGATGACAGACCCCTCCCAAAAGGATGACAAAGTGAAATTCACACCAGACACTACCACCAAAAGGATGATAGGACAAACACTATTGCACAAACTGACATCAACAAGATGAGAGACACCCCGCGAAAAGGATGACGGAGCGAAACTCACACCGACCACTACCACCAAAAGGATGATAGGACCAACACTATCGCACAATCTGACATCTACAAGATGACAGACCCCTCACCAAAAAGATGACGGAGATAAACTCACACCGGCCATTACCATCAAAAGGATGACAGGACAAACACTATCGCAGAATCTGACATCAATTAAGATGACAGACCCCTACCAAAAGGATGACAAAGTGAAATTAACACCGGATACTACCACCAAAAGGATGTTAGGACAAACACTATTGCACAATCTGACATCAACAAGAAGACAGACACCCCGCCAAAAGGATGACAGAGCGAAACTCACACCGGCCACTACCACCAAAAGGATGATAGGGCCAACACTATCGCACAATCTGACATCAACAAGATGACAGACCCCTCACCAATAGGATGACAGAGATAAACTCACACCGGCCATTACCATTAAAAGGATGATAGGACAAACACTATCGCATAATCTGACATCAATTAAGATGAATGACCCCCCACCAAAAGGACTACAGAGTGAAATTCACACCGGACACTACCACCAAAAGGATGATAGGACAAACACTTTCGCACAATCTAACATCAACAAGATGACAGATCCCCCGCAAAAAGTATGACGCCGCGAAACTCACACCGGCCACTACCACCAAAAGCATGATAGCACAATCTGACATCAACAAGATGACAGACCCCCCACCAAAAGGAAGACGGAGTGAAATTCACACCGAACGCTACCACCAAAAGGATGATAGGACAAACACTATCACACAATCTGACATCAACAAGATGACAGACCCCCAACCAAAAGGATGACGGAGCGAAAGTCACACTGGCCACTACCACAAAAAGGATGATAGGACGAACACTATCACACAATCTGACATCAACAACATGACAGACCCCCCACCAAAACGATGACGGAGTGAAATTCACACCTAACACTACGACAAAAGGATGATAGGATAAACACTATCGCACAATCTGACATCAACAAGATGACAGAATCGCCACCAAAAGGATGACAGAGCGAAAGTCACACCGGACACTACCACCAAAAGGATGATAGGACAAACACTATCGCACAATCTGACCTCAATAAGATGACAGACCCCCCGCCAAAAGGATGACGGAGCGAAACTCACACCGGCCACTACCACCAAAATGATGATAGGACAAACACTATTACACAATCTAACATCAACCAGATGACATACCCCCCACCAAAAGGATGACGGAGTGAAATTCACATCGAACGCTACCACCAAAAGGATGATAGGACAAAAACTATCGCACAATCTGACATCTACAAGATGACAGACCCCCTACCAAAGAGATGACAGAGCGAAAGTCACATCGGCCAATACCACCAAAAGGATGATAGGACAAACACTATTGCACAATCTGACATCGACAAGATGACAGACCCCCGACCTAAAGGATGACACAGTGAAACTCACACCGGCGGCTACTACCAAAGACATGATAGGAAACACACTATCACACAATCTGACATCAATCAAGATGAGAGACCCCCCACCAAAAGGATGATGGAGCGAAACTCACACCCGCCACTACCACCAAAAGGATGATAGGACAAACACTATCGCACAATCTGACATCAACAAGATGACAGAACCCTCAACAAAATGATGACGGAGCTAAACTCACACCAGCCATTACCATCAAAAGGATGACAGGAAACACACTATCGCACAATCTGACATCAATTAAGATGACAGACCCCTACCAAAAGGGTGACAAAGTGAATGTCAAACCGGACACTACCACTAAAAGGATGATAGGACAAACAGTATCGCACAATCTGACATAAAGAAAATGACAGACACCCCGCCAAAAGGATGACGGAGCGAATCTCACACCGGCCACTACCACCAAAATGATGATAGGACAAACACTATTACACAATCTGACATCAACAAGATGACAGACCCCCCACCAAAAGGATTACGGAGTGAAATTCACACCGAACGCTACCACCAAAAGGATGATAGGACAAACACTATCACGCAATCTGACATCAACAAGATGATAGACCCCCCACCAAAAGGATGACAGAGTGAAAGTCACACCGGCCACTACCACCAAAAGGATGACAGGACGAACACTATCGCATAATCCGACATCAACAAGATGACAGACCCCTCATCAAAAGGATGACGGAGATAAACTCACACCGACCATTACCATCAAAAGGATGATAGGACAAACACTATCGCTCAATCTGACATCAATTAAGATGACAAACCCCCACCAAAAGGACTACAGAGTGAAATTCACACCGGACACTACCACCAAAAGGATGATAGAACAAACACTATCGCACAATCTAACATCAGCAAGATGACAGACCCCCCGCCAAAAGTATGACGGCGCGAAACTCACACCGGCCACTACCACCAAAAGCATGGTAGCACAATCTGACATCAACAAGATGACAGACCCCCCTCCAAAAGGATGGCGGAGTGAAATTCACACCGAACGCTACCACCAAAAGGATGATAGGACAAACACTATCGCACAATCTGACATCAACAAGATGACAGACCCCCCTCCAAAAGGATGACGGAGTGAAATTCACACCGAACGCTACAACCAAAAGGATGATAGGACAAACACTATCGCACAATCTGACATCAACAAGATGACAGACCCCCATCCAAAAGGATGACGGAGCGAAAGTCACACCGGCCACTACCACCAAAAGGATTATAGGACAAACACTATCACACAATCTGACATCAACAACATGACAGACCCCCCACCAAAATGATGACGGAGTGAAATTCACAACTAACACTACCACAAAAGGATGATAGAATAAACACTATCGCACAATCTAACATCAACAAGATGACAGACCCGCCACCAAAAGGATGACAGAGCGAAAGTCACACCGGACACTACCACCAAAAGGATGATAGGACAAACACTATCGCACAATCTGACATCTACAAGATGACAGACCCCCTACCAAAAAGATGACAGAGCGAAAGTCACACTGGCCAATACCACCAAAAGGATGATAAGACAAACACTATTGCACAATCTGACATCAACAGGATAACAGACCGCCGACCAAAAGGATGACGCAGTGAAACTCACACCGACGGCTACTACCAAAGGCATGATAGGAAACACACTATCACACAATCTAACATCAATCAAGATGAGAGACCCCCCACCAAAAGGATGATGGAGCGAAACTCAGACCGGCCACTACCATCAAAAGGATGATAAGACAAACACTATCGCACAATCTGACATCAACAAGATGACAGACCCCTCAACAAAAGGATGACGGAGCAAAACTCGCACCAGCCATTACCATTAAAACGATGACAGGACAAACACTATCGCACAATCTGACATTAATTAAAATGACAGACCCCTACAAAAAGGATGACAAAGTGAAATTCACACCGGACACTACCACCAAAAGGATGATAGGACAAACACTATCGCACAATCTAATATCAACAAGATGACAGACCCCCCGCCAAAAGTATGACGGCGCGAAACTCACACCGGCCACTACCACCAAAAGCATGATAGCACAATCTGACATCAACAAGATGACAGATCCCCCACCAAAAGGATGACGGAGTAAAATTCACACCGAACGCTACCACCAAAAGGATGATAGGACAAACACTATCGCACAATCTGACATCAACAAGATGACAGACCCCCAGCCGAAAGGATGACAGAGCGAAAGTCACACCAGCCACTACCACCAAAAGGATGATAGGACAAACACTATCACACAATCTGACATCAACAACATGAAAGACCCCCCACCAAAACGATGACGGAGTGAAATTCACACCTAACACTACGACAAAAGGATGATAGGATAAACACTATCGCACAATCTGACATTAACAAGATGACAGAATCACCACCAAAAGGATAACAGAGCGAAAGTCACACCGGACACTACCACCAAAAGGATTATAGGACAAACACTATCGCACAATCTGACATCAATAAGATGACAGACCCCCCGCCGAAAGGATGACGGAACGAAACTCACACCGGCCACTACCACCAAAATGATGATAGGACAAACACTATCACACAATCTAACATCAAAAAGATGACATACCCCCCACCAAAAGGATGACGGAGTGAAATTCACACCGAACGCTACCACCAAAAGGATGATAGGACAAACACTATCGCACAATCTGACATCTACAAGATGACAGACCCCCTACCAAAAAGATGAAAAAGCGAAAGTCACACCGGCCAATACCACCAAAAGGATGATAGGACAAACACTATTGCACAATCTGACATCAACAAGATGACAGACCCCCTACCAAAAGGATGACGCAGTGAAAGTCACACCGGCGGCTACTACCTGTCGCTTGCGCGAAAATCGGCACCGGCTTGACAGGAGAGTCGCCACCGTGCGTTATTTATCCCAACGGAGGGAAAGGAAACGCTCGAAGTAAAGCTCGCAAAGACGGGAAAAGGTATGGTCATCGCAACCAAAACTAGGATTCGGGAGTCGGTTATGCAAGGGGAAGGTATTAGCACCCCTCACGTCCATCGTACTCGATGGGATCCACGCTTGGTGTTTATAAGGAAAAGGGTGTGTTTATCTATCTACGCTAATGGTCGGTCTGAAAAGAAAATAAAAGGACAGGACTCGACAGAACGTACGGTGTTTTGGGCCTACGTACTCCCTCGTGCAATGGGAAAGTCAGAGTCAACGTAGTTCGACTACCTACGTCTAAACGGGGAAAAGGTTGCTCGTCAGGACATCGCGTCCTGTGCCTACGTACTTCCACACGACATGGAAGATCAGAGCAAACGTAGTTCGACTAACTACGGCTAACCTGGGGGTTCTCACACAGCAATGAGAAAACAAACTGGTCCTAAAGGTTCGGGAACCTACAACTATGGTCTGGTCTCAAATGCACTCGAGCAAGAGAAAAGGGATAATAATTAGTCGTCAGCGGGAAAGTCTCAATCGCACAGCCGCGAGAGAACAAAAGGTTAGTTGTTAGTGTGCTCGCTAGGATATCGCATCCTATGCCTACATATCCTCATTTGGTACGAGGAATCAGAGCAGCTGTAGTTCGGCTAACTACGGGTTGCGGTGGGGAAGGTTGCTCGCTAGGACGTCGCATCCTATGCCTACGTATTTTCATCTGGTATGAAAGATCAGAGCAAACGTAGTTCGGGAAACTACGGGTTATCTCCTGAAAGAAGTGTTTTTTTTATCGTATCTGCGATTTCAACCGCACTAGAGACTATGACCTGAGAGTGAATGCGTCGCATGTCACCCAAAGGGTACCATACTAAACATCCAGACTATGGAAAAGAAACTCTCCCACAATCCTGTCTCAGATAGCTTAAGGCTCGTAACGTACGAAAGAAATCATTCATGATTACTGTATCTTAAACTGTTTGAGATGAGAAGAGAACAGGCCCAACTAGGAGGGAGACTATCAAGTCCTACTGTTGTCATGCCATGGATTCATCCTATGGTTGAAGTTTGAACAGGGAACTCCTAGAAGTTGTCATGCATAGGTTTCAACCTAAAAGTCTATCATCAAATCCTTATCAAAGGAAATGAGAGTCCTAAGGGATCATACCAATGATACACCAAAACAGACAAAAGCATCAGCTTTAATAGTAAAATGCATGCAATGCAAGTGAGGGAGGAAATGTGTGTGGGGCTTCAGCCTCCACAAGCTCATCTCAACCTCAAGCCAGTCATGAAATAACAGTAATCATACTGAAATATAACAACATGCCATCAAGCAATGAACCGTAAAAGAAATGAAGTGCCATCAGGCAAACAAAACACATGCTTGAGAAAGAAAGAATCTATATCTACTCTCTAATCCTAAAACAAAATCCTGATCAAATCTAAGCAAAGCCCTAAAGCAAAACCCTACAAGAGAAATCAATCCCAGTCTTCAAGCTTCAAAACAAGCTTACCAAAGAAAGGGAGCTAAGTAAGCAGACTCATAGTGTCTTCCTCAGGAAAGCACTAGGAGGTGTATACTCAGGAGTCATATCCTATGTGGCTCAACCACTGTGATCAGTTTACATTCCTCCTCAGGAGAAATTAAACTCACAAGCAGGCTCCAACATCACTGGATATTTGGGAAATCTTACATGAACTAGTGGAACTAAGTGAATAGACCCATAGGACCTTCCTCAGGAAAGTACTAGGAGGCTTCCACTTAGGAATTGTACCCCATGTGGCTCAACAACTTGTAATCAGTTTACATTCCTCCTCAGGAGAAATTAAACTCACATGCTGGCTCCAACATCATTGGATACTTAAGAAATCCTACATGCACTAATGGAACTAAGTGAATAGACCCATAGGACCTTCCTCAGGAAAGTACTAGGAGGCTTCCACTTAGGAATTGTATCCCATGTGGCTCAACAACATGTGATCAGTTTACATTCCTCCTCAGGAGAAATTAAACTCACAAGTTGGCTCCAACATCATTGGATACTTAAGAAAGAGGTGAGAAGAGAGAATGAAAGTCATTCATAGTGCCTTCCTCAGGAAAGTACCATGAACTTCCTTCAAACTTCAGGATCTCAAACCTCACAGACAGGGAATAATCCCCAAGCTCTAGGTCTCTGGGTCTTGATCTTCAATCTTCTCTGTCATGCTCCTCAACAAGATCTTCAAAACAAACTAAGCCCCACAACAAATTCCCCAAAATAAACCCCAGAGATGAACAAATAACCACAAAACAGTCAAAATCATCAGCCAACTTCAGAAAATACCTAAGAATATTAAAACAAGGGGGAAAATTCTAACAATCAATCACAAGGGTCTATAACATCTATCCATAACATCCACATATGCCCCTACCCAAAAATCAAAACAAAACTCTCAAAAGAAAATGAGTTTCCTTACCTATGCATAACATAAACCCTAATTAGGATACCCTAACGCTAACCTAATTAAACTAATCAAATTTTAATCTAAAAATCAAGAATTAAATCCTATGGGGAACTATGATTCAATGTCTAATCACACAAAAAAGAATGAATTAAAAATCCTAAGGGAAAGTCTTAAAATAAATTCTACAAAATGAGGTACAATATTAAACCTATTTAAAAGCTATTAAAATGAAAAATATACTAAAAATACTAAACTAAAAATAAAATGGAATTTTTATTTTTATTAATTTTCTAGACAAGTTTATTAACCTATAGAAAAAACAAGAATTAAAAAATATCAATTTTCCAATTTTCTATGAATTTTATAATATGCATGGAAATTAAAAGCAATTAAAAAATAAAAGAAAATAATTAAAGGGGAGGGGGTGTTAACAGCAATGCGCCTCAGTTGATTATCAGATGGGCTGAATCAGGGGGGGTGTGGATAGGAGACGACTCTTAAGCCCATGTTTCAGAATAAATGAAACGCGGCGTTTTGAGCGCAGACCTTCCCTCCAATTTTCCTTTAAATCGCAGCCCTTGGATTCGTTCCCCAGTCAACGGGTCTTGGCTTCATCCAACGATGGTGAGGTCGTCTCCTACCTTGAGACTTAGGGTTTCCATGGATGCAGATTTCATGCACCTCACTTCAACTCCCTCGTTCTCCTTCCTTCTTCAATGAAATTCAATTTTGTAAACGGCAAAACTGCTCCATTTCCCGAGGAGAATACAACCATGGTCATAGTTTTTATCAAAGCTTCCCCAAACGTCAAACTCGATACCCCCAACTCCATTAATACTCCCACCTCGAACTCAATATTTCTCCTATTTCTTGATACTAAATTAATCTACTCATGGTGCTGATGATTCTAAGCTAATGATCTTGTGTTAATACCCACTACAACCCGAGTTCTTGCTCATTAAAGAATTGATGCTCAATGTTCAATCTTCATGGAATGATCCTAAACTTCCCAGCCTTGATCCCTAAGGGTCTCCAATCATGTATATCTTAACCACATGCTCTAAAATTGAATAATTAAGGAGATACAAGTGCTTTTGCAAACCTGTTGCTTGATGATGGAAGGGGTAGTTACACTCCAATCCAGCTCTTGCCACTTGCCAAGCTTGCTCTACAATGGATGCTAAGACTCCTGGGAGCAGTGGTTCTTGATCAAACCCTTTGATTCACTCTAGCCAATCCTTCATGCAATTTGGATGGAAGCTTCGAATCACATGTACCAGTCACTAATCCCTCTCAATCTTGCATGCTTCTTACTCCATGATGATGGTGGAAGATGATTGTAACAAGAAATTTGGTAGTAGATGAGGTTTGGATGAAGTTTGATATCAAAATGCAATTTGGAGTGATGGGATCAAAATAGGTATTTCAAGCTTAATGAATCACCAACCAGGGCATGGATCATCTCTCGGGCATATATAGATGTCATTGGAAATGTGTAGAAGCTTGTAGAAGGTTCCAAGAAGTTTCTAGAATGTATCACACAATGAGAATTTGAATTTGTCATCTTGAGTGAATCTCATGCAATCTCATGATAAACCATGCAATCCTACTTAAATTCTCCCCATATGATATTATGACATGAAAATAAGGCCTTACAAACCCTTATGTAGCATTTTCTCCTCTTTCCTTTTGGTGCCTTAAGATGCAAGAATGAAAATTACAAAGCAACTCCAATTTTTAAGCCTAAACTCAAAAATCTATTTGAACCATTGTTTTTAAAATGATGTTTGGAGTCAAAATGACATATTGGATGACCCATTTTGGATTTGTAGATCTCTCAAACCAAAATTCCATTTCAACTTTTTCAACTTATAAGCCATTTTAGGTCATTTTCACCCAATCATGAAAATCCTTGCTACAAGCTTTTTCAATAACTCATGACCACTTTTCTAAGCTTAAAATCCCATTTTGAACAACTTTTATGTTTTTAGTTTTTCCATTTGAGGCTTGGAAATAGGAGATATGGCCTTTGCTTAAAATGACCTATAATCACCAAATGACCAAAATACCCCTGTCTTGTTCAAATCCTAAGTTGAGTTCTACAAATCCTATCAAGGACTTCTACCACTCTCTATAAAGATAAGGAGATGCTCTTCAACATTCATGTTGACCAAGAAATCATAGGAATCATCCTACTAGGGCAAAAGTTGTCTGCAAGTTGGGTGACTTTCAAGGACCCAGATTCACACACCTCAGATGACCTGTAATTTGTCAAAACCATAACTTGAGCTCTGCAACTCCTATCAAGGACTTCCACCACTCAAATTAAAGCTAAGAACAAGCTCTACAACATTCATGTTGTGGGGAAGATGAGATATCAATCACATCTTGAGCTAAAACTGCCTGGAAGATAGGGATCAAATTAGGGTTTTTCACTGACAATCCTCAGAAAACCCTAACTCAAAACCTCTCAAACTCCTCAATCATGATGAGTTGGTCTAGGAATCATCTTTATAACATGTCCATGCATCATTCCATGATCTCATGGCCCTTGGATTAGGTCTCAACCTTCTCCAAATCTTCAGTTATCCTAGGGTCGACCCAGTCAAAACCCTAGTTCTACCATTCATGGTTGAATCTTCTGAATTCTTGCACAATGACTTCTCTGGGCTTCATGATGGCTATCAAGACATCTCATAGGCTTTCTCAAAACATCAAGTTCATTCTCACAGTCTCAGAATCATCTGAGGAGCACCCACAACTCTCAAGCTATGAGACACACAACCTTGGTTTCACCCAATTCCTCTGAGGATCTCTTGAGCTTTCTGATGAAGATATCAACTTTCAAACACTTGATAGATAAATAATTGTTAGTCAAATTTTGGGGTGCAACAGCTGCCCCTATTCAAACGGCTTGAACCTGACTGGGTGAGAAGCGAACGGCTCTCAGCCAATCAAGGTGCGAGACGGTTGAATACCGGTAAACCCGAAAATTTGCCAACTGCACGAGCACACGATACTCTGCGGGGAACAAATCTTCGAATACTGCAATACTAGCTGCACGACAACTAGCTGGAGAAATACTGATCTGACATCGCCGTCAGTTATCCACGTTAACTTCTTCTGACATCGTCTTCAGGTAACCAAACACCCAACATCGCCGCTGGAAGATTAAACCTGATGTCGTCGTCGAACAATCAACATACCCCGCCTCGCCGCTGGAGGATTAAATCTGATATCGCCGTCGAATAATCAAAATACCCCGCATCGCCGCTGGAGAACTAAATCTGATATCGCCGTCGAATAATCAAAATACCCCGCATCGCCGCTGGAGAACTAAATCTGATATCGCCGTCGAATAATCAAAATACCCCGCATCGCCGCTGGAGAACTAAATCATCTGGCATACCCAACATCGCCGCTGGAAAACTGAATCTGACATCGCCGTCGGAAACAAACATCATTCTGAGAGACACTCGACATCGCCGTCGTACAAACATCATCTCTGCTGGGGATTTGACATCGCCGTCAAACAACATCCAACATCGCCGCCGGACACAAACATTCAACCTCGCCGTCGAACAAACATTCAACCTTGCCGTCGAACAAACATCCAACCTCGCCGTCGAATAAACATTCAACATCACCGTCAAACAAACATTCAAACGTTCAACCTCGTCGTCGAACAAACATCCAACCTCGCCGCCGGACAAAACATAATCTGACCTCGCCGTCAAATCCAAACGTTCAACCTCGCCGTCGAACAAACATTCAACCTCGCCGTCGAACAAACATTCAAACGTTCAACCTCGCCGTCGAACAAACATCCAACCTCGCCGCCGGACAAAACATAATCTGACCTGGGGTTCACCCCTGGTAAATGGAACAAAAGGTACACTTGCGTATTTGAAACTACTCTGCTGGGAATGAGAGACTCAGCCAAGCACGCTCTGATCTGGGGTTCACCCTCATAACCATAACGAACATCGGGATACTACTGCACACTGAATTCACCGTAGAACTTCAACATCAAAGACATATGAAACCCTGGCCCCTGGCCACTTCCAGCTTCAGCTAGAAAAGATCTTCAAGTAATTCTGAAGATATGAATCCTTGTTCTTCAAGGACGGCAACTCTGCAGGAGGTATCTTCGACTTCAGTCTGAAGAAATGGACCTTGTCCTTCAAGGATACATGGATCTGCCTTCAGGCAACTCCGCCTCTGCTATAGAGTATCCGTGACTTCAGTCAGGGGATACTTCGGCCTTCAGTCCGAAAAATGAATCCTAAGTCATTCATGACTTTGGGGATAACCTTGCCTTCAGGCACCTTCGCTTCAGCCTGGGAAATCTGTGACTTCAGTCGGAAGAAACACTATTCACTTGACCGCAATCAATCATCACCTCAGGACAACTGACTTGGTCTTCAGGCCAACACGGATCACCTGGTGAACAAAAGTTGTATATACAAATTTTTGAACTTTGTCTTCAGACAAGCGCTGATTCATCAGTACGGAAACCTGAATCCACAGGAACATTCTGATATCACCTTCAGGCGCTTACGAAGTAAATCTTCAGATTAGACATCGCTGGTGGAGCAAACATACCACGCTGCTAAGGACTTCAAGAATCATCTTGAACAAACAACTCCGTCGGGCGCCTTCAAGAATCATCCTGAACTGTTGACCCTTCTGGAGACTTCATTCTGCTGGGTATTCCAGGAATCTTCCTGGGCAACTCTTGCTGGGGACGCTCCTGGGGAGCTCAATGATCATCCTGAGCGAACAACTCGGGAAACTGCGCTGAGGTCTTAAGAGTCATCTTAAGCAAACCGGCCCTGCTGAGGAATTCGAGAATCATCTCGAACTGAAGACTTCGCTGGGGATCTCAAAAATCATCTTGAGCGAGCGACTGTGGGGATTACACCGGGGTCTTAAGAATCATCTTAAGGAAGCGACCTCGTTGGAGAGAATATCAGGAATCGTCCTGAGCAACTGGTCCTTTGGTGGAACACCTGTAAGACAAGAATGATAGTAACCTAGATCATGCTTATGATGCGTATGCTTCTGTGCTATGCCCCACACGGTGGGAATGATATGCGTTTATGCTAAATGCTGTGCAATCATGCACAATGCTATGCGATCATTCACAATGCTATGCAATCCCGTCAGCAAAATAAATGCCGAAGGGGAATTCTCCTGTCAAGGAGAAAAACCACTCAGATAGAGGCATCCTCCTGCTGAGGAGAACGTGGACACGCCAATATCAATTGGACTCCGCCTGGGGAAATGATCTTCCGTTGACTGCTGCAGGGGAAACAACTTCAGTTGATCACTGCAGGGGAACAAAGTTCTACGAGAACTTGGACCTGCTGATATCAATCGCGAGGATAAACTGCGCGGCCGTCATGGTTATTCTTCTGGGGATAACAATTCTGTGGGGAAACAACTTCAGCTGCTCCACACTCCACTGGGGAAGAGGGAATCATCCAACTTCAGGAGAGAGCATGACCCTGGTGGGGAATCTCAATTCCGCTGGAGACTTCAGTCCGGCACCATCAGTTACTGCGTACTCCGGTGTACGAATAGCTTCATACAACATCTGCACTTGTGACCCGGCGCTGGGGAAGACACCTGCTTCGGCGACTTTACTGGGGACAACACAAGCTTCGGCACCCGAACATTTTTACGAAATCTGCACTTGTGACCCGGTGCTGGGGGATCATGAGCTTCTGCGCGCGTCTCAGCTGATGAGGTGACGTTCCTTCAGGATGTGTCTGCTTGGGGAAGAAAATCATCCCTGCCTGGGAAGACATATCAATGCTCACTGTTCTGCGTTCAGATTCTGCGGAGGAGAGACTACTGAACATTGCTGGAGAAGGAGGGCTCGCCTTGCTTCGGGGATGCGCACGACACATCTTCTGGAAGGCGCTACACCTGCAACAACACAAACAAACAGACAAGATACCCTCCTCAAAGGGGCCTATCAAGGTTATTATCTCGTGACAATATTCGGGTAATTAATTGTTTCAACAATCAATGGGCCTAGGCCCGTAAGTTTATGTATGCGCATTTTATCAAAAAACATCGGCGTTCTCATTCGCAAACAAAACAGATAAATGCTAAGACAGGCAAGCGGAATTGCTGAATAACATGCATTTTATTGATGGTGAACCCTTGAATGGGCAAAAATGTTTTACAACA
Source organism: Lathyrus sativus (assembly GCA_963859935.3). Lineage (NCBI taxonomy): Eukaryota > Viridiplantae > Streptophyta > Magnoliopsida > Fabales > Fabaceae > Lathyrus > Lathyrus sativus. The sequence goes on along the minus strand of OZ012737.1, from coordinate 329,556,161 downwards.
GAGGCAAGCTCCTGGAATGAGGAAGCCGCGCAAAAAGAAAACATAAATATACATCAGTATATACAAATGTCGGCAACGAGGCATGGACGAACACCATGAGTTGATCCCTCTAAGGCCCACTCGACTCCGATACTTCTCCGACACTTCAGCTTCGGAAGAGACTGATTCAGGTAGACGGCCCTCAGGTCCTCCAAACCACAAAACAATGAAAGTCCACACGGAACGCAGTCATTTGCTTATTCAAATCCCTAACTTTTGCGTGAACCGCCCTTTACGGGTTTTCAGTTCACCGGGATACCCTTTTTTGCCGAAGCCGCCCAGTGTAGGTTTTCGACTTCGCGGGTGTACATTTTTTCAATATATCCCTAATTTTTGCCCGAACCTTTTATTCTGTTTTTGGTTCGCCGGGATGCCCCTTTTTTGCCTGGACTCTTTCTTTTTTGTCCAGCGGGTCTCTTTCAAGCAAAGTATTTTTTAACTGCGTCCGCGTTCACCGGGGATGCAAAATCTTCACCATCCATCGTGGATAACAACAAAGCTCCTCCCGAGAAGACCTTGCTCACGACATACGGCCCTTCGTAATTCGGAGTCCACTTGCCCCGGTGATCGGAGTGTGGCGGAAGAATCTTCTTCAGGACGAGATCACCCGTCTGAAAGCTTCTAGGACGCACCTTTTTATCATAAGCTTTCTTCATTCGGCTTTGGTACAGGCAACCAAATGCAATCGATGCTAACCTCTTCTCGTCCATCAGGCTGAGTTGGTTCAAACGATTCGTAATCCATTCTGCCTCGTCGAGTTTCACATCAACCAAAACTCGCAAAGAAGGAATCTCCACTTCTAACGGTAGGACAGCTTCCATACCGTACACCAAGGAGAAAGGAGTTGCCCCGGTCGACGTACGCACCGTCGTACGGTAACCGTGCAAGGAGAACGACAACATCTCGTGCCAATCTTTGTACGTCACAACCATCTTCTGAACAATCTTCTTGATGTTCTTGTTGGTCGCTTCAACAGCGCCGTTCATCTTTGGCCGGTAAGGAGACGAGTTGTGGTGTTCAATCTTGAAGCTCTGGCACAGCTCCTTCATCATCTTGTTATTCAAATTCGAACCATTATCAATAATGATCCGCTCGGGAATTCCATAGCGACAGATGATGTCCCTCTTTATGAATTTAGCTACCACCTGCTTGGTCACATTTGCATACGAGGCTGCCTCCACCCATTTGGTGAAGTAGTCGATAGCTACCAGAATGAAACGATGACCATTGGATGCAGTGGGCTCGATCTTGCCTATCATGTCGATGCCCCACATGGAGAACGGCCAAGGGGAGGACATGACATTCAATGGGCATTGCGGCACATGAACTCTATCAGCATAAATCTGGCATTTATGACATTTCTTCGCGAATCTGAAGCAATCCGACTCCATGGTCAGCCAGTAATATCCTGCTCTCAGGATCTTTCTCGTCATGGCATGCCCGCCGGCGTGCGTACCAAATGTGCCCTCATGGACTTCTTCCATGAGCATACTCGCTTCTTTCTCATCTACACATCTGAGTAGCACGAGATCGTGATTTCTCTTATACAGCACTCCATCAGGATTGAGATAAAAGTTTCCAGATAGCCTCCTTAGAGTCTTCTTATCCTGGGTTGACGCACCCGCAGGATACTCCTTAGTCATAAGGAAGGTCTGGATGTCGTGGAACCATGGCTTGCCGTCGGCGGCATCCTCGATTGCAAAGACAAATGCCGGTCTGTCAAGACGCGAAAGAACAATTCTTGGAGCCTCATTCCAATAATTGACTTTATACATTGAAGCCAACGTGGCTAAGGCATCAACCATCTAATTTTCAGCCCTGGGTACATGATGGAGTTCCACTCGACCGAAGAACGGGAGCAGCCTCCTGGCATAATTCATGTACGACACCAAATTCGCTTGACGAGTTTCCCACTCCCCTTTAATCTGATTGATTACAAGCGCTGAGTCACCATATACGTCTAGATTCTTGATTCTCAAATCAATTGCCTCTTCTAGACCCATAATACATGCTTCATACTCGGCTTCATTGTTGGTAACTGGAAACGTCAGTCTCGCAGTAAACGGGATGTGGGATCCGTGAGGAGTCGTGATGATAGCCCCGATACCACTTCCATAGGAATTAACCGCTCCGTCGAATATCAACTTCCACTGAGACTTCCTATCTGGCCCCTCATCGGGCAATGGCTCATCGCAATCCTTCGCTTTGAGAAACATAATATCCTCGTCAGGGAATTCGAACTTCATCGGCTGGTAGTCTTCGATTGGCTGTTCGGCAAGGTAATCAGACAATACGCTTCCCTTAATGGCTTTCTGAGAGACGTACTGAATATCATATTCCGTTAACACCATTTGCCATTTGGCAATCCTGCCCGAAAGAGCCTGCTTCTCGAAGACGTACTTGATCGGATCCATCTTCGAAATTAGCATAGTGGTGTGGTTGAGCATATACTGTCGTAGACGTTTGGTGGCCCAAGCTAATGCACAACACGTCTTCTCCAGCATCGAGTATCGAGATTCACACTCAGTGAACTTTTTACTCAAATAATAAATGGCATGCTCCTTTCTGCCCGTCTCGTCGTGCTGACCGAGAACACACCCCATACTATTCTCCAGAACCGTCAGGTACATGATTAATGGTCGTCCAGCCACTGGGGGTATCAAGATTGGAGGTTCTTGAAGATACTGCTTTATTTTGTCGAATGCCTTCTGGCAATCCTCATTCCAAGTAATCGCCTGATCTTTCTTTAAAAGCTTGAACATCGGTTCACAAGTGGCCGTGAGCTGAGAGATAAACCTTGCAATGTAGTTTATTCGGCCCAAGAAACCACGAACTTCTCTTTCTATTTTCGGCGCTGGCATTTCTTGGATAGCTTTTATTTTCGCAGGATCAACTTCAATACCTCGTTCACTAACGATAAACCCCAATAACTTTCCGGACCGCACTCCGAAAGTGCACTTGTTAGGATTCAGCCTCAGCCTGAACTTCCTAAGCCTCTCAAACAGCTTCAATAAGTTGACCAGATGCTCTTCCTCCGTTTGGGACTTTGCAATCATGTCATCAACATAGACCTCGATCTCATGATGAATCATATCATGAAACAAAGTTACCATTGCTCGCTGGTAAGTGGCCCCTGCGTTCTTCAGACCGAAGGGCATTACCTTATAGCAGAACGTTCCCCAGGGGGTGATGAACGTCGTTTTCTCCATGTCCTCCGGTGCCATCTTAATCTGATTGTAACCGGAGAAGCCATCCATGAATGAAAACACGGAAAACTGGGCTGTGTTGTCGACCAACACATCGATATGAGGCAACGGGAAATCATCCTTAGGGCTCGCCCTATTCAAATCCCGATAATCGACGCACATGCGTACCTTACTGTCCTTCTTCGGTACAGGCACTATGTTGGCGACCCACGGAGGGTAAGTGGTAACGGCTAGAAATCCTGCGTCCAACTGCTTCTGGACTTCTTCTTTGATTTTTACAGCCATGTTTGGTCTCGTCCTCCTAAGCTTCTGCTTGACTGGAGGACAATCTTCTCGTAACGGCAAGCGATGAACCACGATGTCAGTGTCAAGTCCGGGCATATCTTCGTATGACCAAGCAAAGACGTCACTATACTCTCGAAGCATCTCGACCAGTCTATGCTTGACATCATTCTGCAACGCAGCCCCTACTCTGACATTTCTGACGAGCTCTTCAGAACCCAGATTTATGATCTCAATATCCTCTTCATGAGGCAGAATAACCTTTTCCTCTTGTCTCAACAAGCGGGCCAACTCTTCTGGAAGGTCCTCGTCTTCATCAATCTCATCCTCGGCTTGATAGATCGGGCAATCAAAGTCGTAGTGAGCCGTAGAGGGTCCAGAGTCGATGTCATCTGTTATGTGGATCCTGCAATAACAAGGGTTAAGTTTAAAGCAAGAATATGCAGGTTAGCACAAACCTCGTTGCCATTTTGCTGTTTTTTTCGAAATAAACATAAAACAGGAATAACAGAGAACACAATATTTGAGTATGAAGAAAACGCCTTTTATTTATTAACAAAATGCATGTACATAATCCGACAAGGCCCTGACAATAAAACCACTATGCCCCGGGCAGGACATAGGGTCGTACAAAGATCGTAAAAAGCAAATCATTACTCTTCACTTGTCAGCTTGATAATCTTCTTGATGGTCCAATTGTTGAGGCGCTCGCCCGGCTTGCTCGGTTGAATCCAGGCGTCAAGATCGCAATCGCTATCCCCGCTGTCCTCAGACGCTGCGTTGATGCTTTCGAAAATTACCCCGCCCTTGGTGAATAGGATCGGCCCCTTCCCACGAGACGAACTGCTAGAAGAAGATGAAGCTTCAGCTTCAGGAGAATACCCCAATCCAAACTTATCCTGCTTGATTGGTATATCCAAAACATGCCCCCAGCCTGGGGTAGAACCGGCTTCGACGACGGCCCGAGCTTCTTTAAATGAGGAGAGATTCATCTCTTGCTTCTCTGCGACGACAGGAGCTACCTCTTTCACCCTGACGGTTTCAAATTCTTGGCAGAGAGTTTCATGGATCTCGCCATCCATTTCAACATATTTAAAGGACGACAAGTGGCTCACCATAATGTCCTCCTCACCACAGACGGTTACTATGCTGCCCCCGACAGCATATTTGAGCTTCTGATGCAGCGTGGACGTCACGGCACCAGCAGCATGGATCCATGGCCGACCTAAGAGGCAACTGTAGGCATGCATGATATCCATGATATAGAAAACCGTATTGAACGTCTCCGGACCAACTTGAATCGGCAGGGTCAGCTCTCCGAAAACGTGACGCTTAGTTCCATCAAAGGCCTTCACCACCAGATCACTGGGCGTGCAAAGCAATCCGCAGGTATCCAACTTCATCAGTGCCTTTTTCGGAAGCACATTAAGCGAGGAACCCGTATCCACCAGGACATGCGACATGATAGTGCCTCTGCACTCTATTGAGACGTGCAAGGCGCTGTTGTGGTCTCTTCCTATAGGAGTCAGCTCCAGATCTGTGAATCCCAGCCCATTACCAGCATTAACATGGGCTACCACCTCTTCCAGCTAATTTACTGATATCTCCTGCGGCACGTAGGCAGCGTTCAATACCTTCAGCAAGGCGTTGCGGTGCGCCTCAGAACACAGCAACAAGTTAAGAATAGAGATCTTTGACGGAGTCTGATGAAGATGATCTACAATCTTGTAGTCGCTCTTCTTGATTAATCGCATGAATTCTTCAGCATCTTTAACCAGCAAGTCTTTCTCTGCCCCAGAATGGATCCCTTCGACAGCTTTACCTTTACCCTTATCAGCAGCCTCAGCCCTGACCACTTTCTCTGCCGCAACCTCTGCTGGCGCGAACACTCTACCGCTTCGAGTAATGCCACTGACTCCGGCGAGATTCTGCACAGTCGATCCGTACGGCTCAAGCTCTAACTTCTGACCATTGCAATAGACTTCGGCGCCGTAATGCCATGGAACGGCGTTAGTGCTTTCGAATGGGATTGGTCCGGCCCTGGTGATAGTGATAGTAGGCGGACGGGGCGCAGAAATAGTAATAGGGTGACGAGGAATAGTAATGGTAGCAACTTCATCTGCCTACTTCAGCATGATCTCCCCTGACGCACTTTCAACGCTCCGGCTGAACTGCAAAATACCCTCGGACATCAGAATTTGGATACCTTCGACCAGCTGCTCACACCCATCAGGAAGTGTAGCACAAGCCATACATAACTCTCCGCATCCAGGAAAGAAGCCCTTCCTCAGCAACTTAGCCTTGACAAAACTAAGCGGCGTTTTCAAATCTTTGACATCAGTCAGCAAGTCTGAACTCTCTTCTGTGATAACGGCATTCACTCCGCCCCCCTTATGATGAGGCATAGGGTTCTTGGTAACGTTGGGCACATTGTCAGAAAAGTTGATAACCTTGGCGTCCACCAAGTCCTGGACTTTGTGCTTAAAAGCTTTACAATTCTCAATCGTATGGCCTGGTGCCCCAGTATGGAAATCACAAGTAGCATTGGCGTCATACCCCGGTGGTGGTGCCCCTGTTAAGGGAGCCATTGTCCTCTTTTGAACTAGCTGAAGTTGCAGCAAAGTTTGCAAAAGCTGTGCATACGACATAGGTGGAGTTTCAAAATGACGATTTGTCAGGGGAGCCCGATTCTGATATCTTCTATACCCCTGCTGATTCTGCTGCTGAGGCTGCTGCTGCTGCGGCGGCGGAGCAGCTGGGATATTTATGCTAGCAATCTGTTGCTGAGGGCCCTTGCCCTTTCTCCGAGCATTAGTGACAGCACTTGCATCCCCCTCTCGACGCTTGCCAGCGTAAGGTTTCTTGCTACTTCCTCCAGCCGAGGATGATTCGCCTTGAATTTTTCCGATCTTTATACCGTTCTCAACATGCTCGCCCATAGTGATAAGAGCCGAGAATGTTCTAGACATGCCACTGACCAGCTTTTCATAGTAGATTCCAGGAAGGGTAGCCACGAACATTTGCACTAGCTCACGCTCAACCATCGGCGGTTGAACCCGAGCAGCCAATTCACGCCACCGCTGGGCGTACTCTTTAAAGCTTTCATTGTTCCGCTGTGAGAGATTCTGAAGCTGAACTCGGTTGGGGGCCAAGTCGCTATTGTATTGATAGTGGAGGATGAACGCTTCTGCAAGATCTTTCCAGGTGCGCACAGTAGCGGGCTCCAGGCCCATATACCATTCGAGTGATGGACCAGAAAGACTATCCTGAAAGAAGTGCATCAGCAGCTTCTCATCGTCAGAATAGGCGGACATCTTTCTATAATAAGATCGGAGGTGGACGCGGGGGCAAGTAGTACCCTTATACTTTTCGAAGGCAGGCACCTTGAATTTATGAGGTACCTTAAAGTCAGCAATCAACCCGAGCTTGGACATATCGACGCCCAATGTGTTCTGATTTTCAATGTCCCTCATCTTGTCTTCCAGCGCTTTGAACCTGAGTCGAGCTTCAGCATTCAACTCTGCTTCTACACCTCTCTGAGAGAATACGTCATCCTGATGGTCCTCCAGCCACGGTTGAGGCACCAACAGATTTCCGATACCAGCATTGCCGTTGACCGACCCTATGTTAACATTGGCTCCCAGACTACCATTGCCGACGCCTGCCGCGTTGAGCCCTATATTAGTCATCAGATTGTCGTTAGCACTGCCGTTGCCCCCGGCAATAGGAACAACATTTTGTGGAGCATCCACTGGAGGAGGAGTAGGCACGGCCCTACCGTGAAGTATGCCATTACTGTCAACCCTGGAGATCAAAGGTTGAACCAAAGTACGAAGCTGGTCTTGACCATTCGCGACCACTTGCATTAGCTCCATAAAATGATCCATCCGTTCACGGAGCTCTTGAACATCTGACTGCACCTGGTCCATTATCCTTGTCTGATTAGCGTGAGTTGAGTAACAGTGGATGAGTCTTTGATCAATCCTGGAGATCGAAAGCAGCTCGGAACTTGTGTACCTAAAAAACCTGTCAACATTAAAGGTTAGGAAAATCAACAGAATGTATGTCATGCAAAAATGCTTCATGCAGATGTATGCGTATGTCTGTGTGCGTGAGAGATTTCCCCCAATCCTGGCGCCTTAGTACCAGTGCTGACAATAACAAGGAGGGGAATCTGGGCCCAATCATGGAAACAGCGATCTCACATATACATAGTACCAGCGATAACCAACTCCGACACATCAGGGATCGAGAACTCGTACGCAACAGTCTTCTGTAATAATACAATAAGAGGCGAGAGATCCAGGATCGGGGAAACGGTACCTGTCACAGACACACGTCAATGGAATGCGAATGATCATGCAAACTAATGCAAAATGCAGGTATGCAACAATATATCCAGGTGGCTGCTGTGGAGATTCGGTATCAACAGTCACTAATGAGAAGGAAACCCCGGTGTAAAACCACTGATCTGATCTGCTGAGAATAACCATCTGATAGGATCGAGATCAAAATTCTGCTCTGTCAAGAGTAAGTGTCTGATAATAAGGACCCGGGATGTATGATCAGAAAACGTCCGCTGACGAAGTCTTCAGACCCCAAATCAAAAATCTGCCCTATCAAGAACAAACACACAGCGGCTAATGAGATCTTCAAACCTCATTCAAAATCTGCCCTATCAAGAACAAACAACAACTGCTGATGAGATCTTCAGACCCCACTCAAAATCTGCCCCATCCAGAACAAAACCTCTGATGACAATACTCTGATCGAAACCCGCTCTATCAGGAACAGACATACACCTGATGATAAAAATCCTCTGATCAAAAACTCGCTCTGTCAAGAACAGTCAAATCTGCCACCGAGAACCCTGATACCAACATAACTGATTCACTGTCAAGAAAACCAGGTAGTCTGAAGGTATAAGTTTCCTGCAATATCCCAACCCCACTCACAGGTATGGACCTAATCCACGGACAAAGGTACGGCGTCCTATGCGGTCATCAGCGTCACAGACTTTCATGAGTGACGATACGATTCCCAGAAGGAGTGGCATCATCAAGTCATGAAGAGGCCTCACTTAGCTGACTTCCAAATGATCGGTCCCCAGAGTCGACATTCCTCACGTCTGGACTCCCCTCAGATCCTCAGGACCGGAAAGGAGCACCTCTGCAAGAATCTCGTCTGAGCGCAGATTTTCGTAGGGAACTGTGCCTGCTCAGCAGACAGGTTCGTCTACTACTTCTCCGCAACTATATCTAAGTGTATACTCAAAGCCCAGGTCCGGCTTCTCACTCACAGTAACATCCCTCTCCCACAGCAGCACAGATAATCATATCAAACTGGAAATAAAATGCGGGAAATAAAATGCGGGGAAGTAAAAATGCGATAAATAAATGCAACCCAACAAGCAAACATACACGCGCTAGGATTGACTCGCGTAGGGGATGGGAAACGGTCCCAGCATAAGGGATGGGAAAAGTCCCTAGATGTTGTTCTCCCCAGCAGAGTCGCCAGCTGTCGCTTGCGCGACAATCGGCGCCGGCTTGACAGGAGAGTCGCCACCGTGCGTTATTTATCCCAACGGAGGGAAAGGAAACGCTCGAAGTAAACCTCGCAAAGACGGGAAAAGGTATGGTCATCGCAACCAAAACCTGGATTCGGGAGTCGGTTATGCAAGGGGAAGGTATTAGCACCCCTCACGTCCATCGTACTCGATGGGATCCACGCTTGGTGTTTATAAGGAAAAGGGTGTGTTTATCTATCTACGCTAATGGTCGGTCTGAAAAGAAAATAAAAGGACAGGACTCGGCAGAACGTACGGTGTTCTGGGCCTACGTACTCCCTCGTGCAATGGGAAAGTCAGAGTCAATGTAGTTCGACTACCTACGTCTAAACGGGGAAAAGGTTGCTCGCCAGGACATCGCGTCTTGTGCCTACGTACTTCCACACGGCATGGAAGATCAGAGCAAACGTAGTTGGACTAACTACGGCTAACCTGGGGGTTCTCACACAGCAGTGAGAAAACAAACTGGTCCTAAAGGTTCGGGAACCTACAACTATGGTCTGGTCTCAAATGCACTCGAGCAAGAGAAAAGGGATAATAATTAGTCGTCAGCGGGAAAGTCTCGATCGCACAGCCGCGAGAGAACAAAAGGTTAGTTGTTAGTGTGCTCGCTAGGATATCGCATCCTATGCCTACATATCCTCATTTGGTACGAGGAATCAGAGCAGCTGTAGTTCGGCTAACTACGGGTTGCGGTGGGGAAGGTTGCTCGCTAGGACGTCGCATCCTATGCCTACGTACTTTCATCTGGTATGAAAGATCAGAGCAAACTTAGTTCGGGAAACTACGGGTTATCTCCTGAAAGAAGTGTTTTTTTTATCGTATCTGCGATTTCAACCGCACTAGAGACTATGACCTGAGAGTGAATGCGTCGCATGTCACCCAAAGGGTACCATACTAAACATCCAGACTATGGAAAAGAAACTCTCCCACAATCCTGTCTCAGATAGCTTAAGGCTCGTAACGTACGAAAGAAATCATTCATGATTACTGTATCTTAAACTGTTTGAGATGAGAAGAGAACAGGCCCAACTAGGAGGGAGACTATCAAGTCCTACTGTTGTCATGCCATGGATTCATCCTATGGTTGAAGTTTGAACAGGGAACTCCTAGACGTTGTCATGCATAGGTTTCAACCTAAAAGTCTATCATTAAATCCTTATCAAAGGAAATGAGAGTCCTAAGGGATCATACCAATGATACACCAAAACAGACAAAAGCATCAGCTTTAACAGTAAAATGCATGCAATGCAAGTGAGGGAGGAAATGTGTGTGGGGCTTCAGCCTCCACAAGCTCATCTCAACCTCAAGCCAGTCATGAAATAACAGTAATCATACTGAAATATAACAACATGCCATCAAGCAATGAACCGTAAAAGAAATGACGTGCCATCAGGCAAACAAAACACATGCTTGAGAAAGAAAGAATTTATATCTACTCTCTAATCCTAAAACAAAATCCTGATCAAATCTAAGCAAAGCCCTAAAGAAAAACCCTACAAGAGAAATCAATCCCAGTCTTCAAGCTTCAAAACAAGCTTACCAAAGAAAGGGAGCTAAGTAAGCAGACTCATAGTGTCTTCCTCAGGAAAGCACTAGGAGGTGTATACTCAGGAGTCATATCCTATGTGGCTCAACCACTGTGATCAGTTTACATTCCTCCTCAGGAGAAATTAAACTCACAAGCAGGCTCCAACATCACTGGATATTTGGGAAATCTTACATGAACTAGTGGAACTAAGTGAATAGACCCATAGGACCTTCCTCAGGAAAGTACTAGGAGGCTTCCACTTAGGAATTGTACCCCATGTGGCTCAACAACTTGTAATCAGTTTACATTCCTCCTCAGGAGAAATTAAACTCACATGCTGGCTCCAACATCATTGGATACTTAAGAAATCCTACATGCACTAATGGAACTAAGTGAATAGACCCATAGGACCTTCCTCAGGAAAGTACTAGGAGGCTTCCACTTAGGAATTGTATCCCATGTGGCTCAACAACATGTGATCAGTTTACATTCCTCCTCAGGAGAAATTAAACTCACAAGTTGGCTCCAACATCATTGGATACTTAAGAAAGAGGTGAGAAGAGAGAATGAAAGTCATTCATAGTGCCTTCCTCAGGAAAGTACCATGAACTTCCTTCAAACTTCAGGATCTCAAACCTCACAGATAGGGAATAATCCCCAAGCTCTAGGTCTCTGGGTATTGATCTTCAATCTTCTCTTTCATGCTCCTCAACAAGATCTTCAAAACAAACTAAGCCCCACAACAAATTCCCCAAAATAAACCCCAGAGATGAACAAATAACCACAGAACAGTCAAAATCATCAGCCAACTTCAGAAAATACCTAAAAATATTAAAACAAGGGGGAAAAATCTAACAATCAATCACAAGGGTCTATAACATCTATCCATAACATCCACATATGCCCCTACCCAAAAATCAAAACAAAACTCTCAAAAGAAAATGAGTTTCCTTACCTATGCATAACATAAACCCTAATTAGGATACCCTAACGCTAACCTAATTAAACTAATCAAATTTTAATCTAAAAATCAAGAATTAAATCCTATGGGGAACTATGATTCAATGTCTAATCACACCAAAAAGAATGAATTAAAAATCCTAAGGGAAAGTCTTAAAATAAATTCTACAAAATGAGGTACAATATTAAACCTATTTAAAAGCTATTAAAATGAAAAATATACTAAAAATACTAAACTAAAAATAAAATGGAATTTTTATTTTTACTAATTTTCTAGACAAGTTTATTAACCTATAGAAAAAACAAGAATTAAAAAATATCAATTTTCCAATTTTCTATGAATTTTATAATATGCATGGAAATTAAAAGCAATTAAAAAATAAAAGAAAATAATTAAAGGGGAGGGGGTGTTAACAGCAATGCGCCTCAGTTGATTATCAGGTGGGCTGAATCAGGGGGGGTGTGGATAGGAGACGGCTCTTAAGCCCACGTTTTAGAATAAATGAAACGCGGCGTTTTGAGCGCAGACCTTCCCTTCAATTTTCCTTTAAATCGCAGCCCTTGGATTCGTTCCCCAGTCAACGGGTCTTGGCTTCATCCAACGATGGTGAGGTCGTCTCCTACCTTGAGACTTAGGGTTTCCATGGATGCAGATTTCATGCACCTCACTTCAACTCCCTCGTTCTCCTTCTTTATTCAATGAAATTCAATTCTGTAAACGGCAAAACTGCTCCATTTCCCGAGGAGAATACAACCATGGTCATAGTTTTTATCAAAGCTTCCCCAAACGTCAAACCCGATACCCCTAACTCCATTAATACTCCCACCTCGAACTCAATATTTCTCCTATTTCTTGATACTAAATTAATCTACTCATGGTGCTGATGATTCTAAGCTAATGATCTTGTGTTAATACCCACTACAACCCGAGTTCTTGCTCATTAAAGAATTGATGCTCAATGTTCAATCTTCATGGAATGATCCTAAACTTCCCAGCCTTGATCCCTAAGGGTCTCCAATCATGTATATCTTAACCACATGCTCTAAAATTGAATAATTAAGGAGATACAAGTGCTTTTGCAAACCTGTTGCTTGATGATGGCAGGGGTAGTTACACTCCAATCCAACTCTTGCCACTTGCCAAGCTTGCTCTACAATGGATACTAAGACTCCTGGGAGCAGTGGTTTTTGATCAAACCCTTTGATTCACTCTAGCCAATCCTTCATGCAATTTGGATGGAAGCTTCGAATCACATGTACCAGTCACTAATCCCTCTCAATCTTGCATGCTTCTTACTCCATGATGATGGTGGAAGATGATTGTAACAAGAAATTTGGTAGTAGATGTGGTTTGGATGAAGTTTGATATCAAAATGCAATTTGGAGTGATGGGATCAAAATAGGTATTGCAAGCTTAATGAATCACTAACCAGGGCATGGATCATCTCTAGGGCATATATAGATGTCATTGGAAATGTGTAGAAGCTTGTAGCAGGTTCCAAGAAGTTTCTAGAATGTATCACACAATGAGAATTTGAATTTGTCATCTTGAGTGAATGTCATGCAATCTCATGATAAACCATGCAATCCTACTTAAATTCTCCCCATATGATATTATGACATGAAAATAAGGCCTTACAAACCCTTATGTAGCATTTTCTCCTTTTTCCTTTTGGTGCCTTAAGATGCAAGAATGAAAATTACAAAGCAACTCCAATTTTTAAGCCTAAACTCAAAAATCTATTTGAACCATTGTTTTTAAAATGACGTTTGGAGTCAAAATGACATATTGGATGACCCATTTTGGATTTGTAGATCTCTCAAACCAAAATTCCATTTCAACTTTTTCAACTTATAAGCCATTTTAGGTCATTTTCACCCAATCATGAAAATCCTTGCTACCAGCTTTTTCAATAACTCATGACCACTTTTCTAAGCTTAAAATCCCATTTTGAACAACTTTTATGTTTTTAGTTTTTCCATTTGAGGCTTGGAAATAGGAGATATGGCCTTTGCTTAAAATGACCTATAATCACCAAATGACCAAAATACCCCTGTCTTGTTCAAACCCTAAGTTGAGTTCTACAAATCCTATCAAGGACTTCTACCACTCTCTAGAAAGCTAAGGAGATGCTATTCAACATTCATGTTGACCAAGAAATCATAGGAATTATCCTACTAGGGCAAAAGTTGTCTGCAAGTTGGGTGACTTTCAAGGACCCAGATTCACACACCTCAGATGACCTGTAATTTGTCAAAACCATAACTTGAGCTCTGCAACTCCTATCAAGGACTTCCACCACTCAAATTAAAGCTAAGAACAAGCTCTACAACATTCATGTTGTGGGGAAGATGAGATATCAATCACATCTTAAGCTAAAACTGCCTGGAAGATAGGGATCAAATTAGGGTTTTTCACTGACAATCCTCAGAAAACCCTAACTCAAAACTTCTCAAACTCCTCAATCATGATGAGTTGGTCTAGGAATCATCTTTATAACATGTCCATGCATCATTCCATGATCTCATGGCCCTTGGATTAGGTCTCAACCTTCTCCAAATCATCAGTTATCCTAGGGTCGACCCAGTCAAAACCCTAGTTCTACCATTCATGGTTGAATCTTCTGAATTCTTGCACAATGACTTCTCTGGGCTTCATGATGGCTATCAAGACATCTCATAGGCTTTCTCAAAACATCAAGTTCATTCTCACAGTCTCAGAATCATCTGAGGAGCACCCACAACTCTCAAGCTATGAGACACACAACCTTGGTTTCACCCAATTCCTCTGAGGATCTCTTGAGCTTTCTGATGAAGATATCAACTTTCAAACACTTGATAGATAAATAATTGTTGGTCAAATTTTGGGGTGCAACACTACCAAAGGCATGATAGGAAACACACTATCACACAATCTGACATCAATCAAGATGAGAGACCCTCCACCAAAAGGATGATGGAGCGGAACTCACACCGGCCACTACCACCAAAAGGATGATAGGACAAACACTATCGCACAATCTGACATCAACAAGATGACAGACCCCTCAACAAAAGGATGACTGAGCTAAACTCACACAAGCCATTACCATCAAAAGGATGACAGGACAAACACTATCGCACAATCTAACATCAAATAAGATGACAGACCCCTACCAAAAGGATGACAAAGTGAAATTCACACCGGACACTACCACGAAAAGGATGATAGGACAAACACTATCGCACAATCTGACATCAACAAGATGACAGACACCCCGCCAAAAGGATGACGGAGCGAAACTCACACTGGCCACTACCACCAAAATGATGATAGGACAAACACTATCACACAATCTGACATCAACAAGCTGACAGACCCCCCACCAAAAGGATTACGGAGTGAAATTCACACCGAACGCTACCACCAAAAGGATTATAGGACAAACACTATCACGCAATCTGACATCAACAAGATGACAGACCCCCCACCAAAGGATGACAGAGCGAAAGTCACACCGGCCACTACCACCAAAAGGATGATAGGACCAACACTATCGCACAATCTGACATCAACAAGATGATAGACCCCTCACCAAAAGGATGACGGAGATAAACTCACACCGGCCATTACCATCAAAAGCATGATAGGACAAACACTATCGCACAATCTGACATCAATTAAGATGACAGACCCCCCACCAAAAGGACTACAGAGTGAAATTCACACCGGACACTACCCCCAAAAGGATGATAGGACAAACACTATCGCACAATCAAACATCAATAAGATGACAGACCCCCCGCCAAAAGTATGACGGTGCAAAACTCACACCGGCCACTACCACCAAAAGCATGATAGCACAATCTGACATCAACAAGATGACAAACTCCCCACCAAAAGGATGACGAAGTGAAATTCACACCGAACGCTACCACCAAAAGGATGATAGGATAAACACTATCGCACAATCTGACATCAACAAGATGACAGACCTCCAGCCAAAAGGATGACAGAGCGAAAGTCACACTGGCCACTACCACCAAAAGGATGATAGGACAAACACTATCACACAATCTGACATCAACAACATGAGAGACCCCCCACCAAAACGATGACGGAGTGAAATTCACATGTAACACTACCACAAAAGAATGATAGGATAAACACTAACGCACAATCTGACATCAAAAAGATGACAGATCCACCACAAAAAGGATGACAAAACAAAATTAACACCGGACACTACCACCAAAAGGATGATAGGTCAAACACTATCGCACAATCTGACATCAATAAAATGACAGACCCCCCGCCAAAAGGATGACGGAGCGAAACTCACACCGGCCACTACCACCAAAATGATGATAGGACAAACACTATCACACAATCTAACATCAACAAGATGACAGACCCCCCACCAAAAGGATGACGGAGTGAAATTCACACCGAACGCTACCACAAAAAGGATAATAGGACAAACACTATCGCACAATCTGACATCTACAACATGACAGCCCCCTACCAAGAAGATGACAGAGCGAAAGTCACACCGGCTAATACCACCAAAAGGATGATAGGACAAACACTATTGCACAATCTGACATCAACAAGATGACAGACCCCCGACCAAAAGGATGACGCAGTGAAACTCACACCGGCGGCTACTACCAAAAGCATGATAGGAAACACACTATCACACAATCTGACATCAATCAAGATGAGAGACCCCCCACCAAAAGGATGATGGAGCGAAACTCACACCGACCACTACCACCAAAAGGATGACAGGACAAACACTATCGAACAATCTGCCATCAATTAAGTTGACAGAACCCCCACCAAAAGGATGACATAGCGAAACTCACACCGACCACTACCACTAAAAGGATGATAGGACAAATACTATCGCACAATCTGACATCAACAAGATGACAGACCCCCCGCCAAAAGGATGACAGAGCGAAACTCACACCAGCCACTACCACCAAAGCGATGATAGGACAAACATTATCACACACTGTGACATCAACAAGATGACAAACCCCACACCAAAAGGATGACGTAGTGAAATTCACACTGAACGCTACCACCAAAAGGATGATAGGACAAATACTAACGCACAATCTGATATCAACAAGATGACAGACCCCTAACCAAAAGGATGACGGAGCTCCCGGCCACTACCACCAAAAGGATGATAGGACAAACACTATCACACAATATGACATCAACAAGATGACAGACCCCCCACCAAAACGATGACGGAGTGAAATTCACACCTAACACTACCACAAAAGGATGATAGGATAAATACTATCGCACAATCTGACATCAACAAGATGACAGACCCCTCACCAAAAGGATGACGGAGCGAAAGTTACACCGGCCACTACCACCAAAAGGATGTTAGGACAAACACTACCACACAATCTGACATCAACAAGATGACAGACCCCCCGCCAAAAGGATGACGGAGCGAAACTCACACCTGTCACTACCACCAAAATGATGATAGGACAAACACTATCACACAATCTGACATCAACAAGATGACAAACTCCCCACCAAAAGGATGGCAGAGCGAAACTCACACCGGCCACTACCACCAAAAGGATGATAGGACCAACACTATCGCACAATCTGACATGAACAAGTTGACTGACCTCTCACCAAAAGGATGGCGGAGCTAAACTCACACCGGCCATTACCATCAAAAGAATGATAGGACAAACACTATCACACAAGCTGACATAAATTAAGATGACAGACCCCCAACCAAAAGGATGACAAAGTGAAATTCACACCGGACACTACCACCAAAAGGATGATAGGACAAACACTATCGCACAATCTAACATCAACAAGATGACAGAGCCCCCACCAAAAGGATGACGGAGTGAAATTCACACTGAACGCTACAACCAAAAGGATGATAGGACAAACACTATCGCACAATCTGACATCAACAAGCTGACAGACCCCCAGCCAAAAGGATGACGGAGCGAAAGTCACACCGACCACTACCACCAAAAGGATGATAGGACAAAAACTTTCACACAATCTGACATCAACAAGATGACAGACCCCCCACCAAAATGATGACGCAGTGAAATTCACACCTAACACTACCACAAAAGGATGATAGGATAAACACTATCGTACAATCTGACATCAACAAGATGGCAAACCCCCCACCACAAGGATGACAAAGCAAAAGTCACACTGGCCACTACCACCAAAAGGATGTTAGGACAAACACTATCGCACAATCTGACATCAATAAGATGACAGACCCCCCGCCAAAACGATGACGGAGGGAAACTCACACCGCCCACTACCACCAAAATGATGATAGGGCAAACACTATCACACAATCTAACATCAACAAGATGACAGACCCCCCACCAAAAGGATGACGGAGTGAAATTAACACCGAACGCTACCACCAAAAGGATGATAGGACAAACAATATCGCACAATCTGACATCTACAAGATGACAGACCCCCTACAAAAAGGATGACAGGGCGAAAGTCACACCGGCCACTACCACCAAAAGGATGAATGGACAAACACTATTGCACAATATGACATCAACAAGATGACAGACCCCCCACCAAAACGATGACGCAGTGAAACTCACACCGGCGGCTACTACCAAAAGCATGATAGGACACACACTATCTCACAATCTGACATCAATCAAGATGAGAGACCCCCCACCAAAAGGATGATGGAGCGAAACTCACACCGACTACTACCACCAAAAGGATGATAGGACAAACACGATCGCACAATCTGCCATCAATTAAGTTCACAGAACCCCCACCAAAAGGATGACATAGAAAAACTCACACCGGCCACTACCACCAAAAGGATGATAGGACAAACACTATCACACAATCTGACATCAACAAGATGACAGACCCCTCACCAAAAGGATGACGGAGCTAAACTCACACCGGCCATTACGATTAAAAGGATGATAGGACAAACACTATTGCACAAATCTGACATCAATTAAGATGACAGACCCCCACCAAAAGGATGACAAAGTGAAATTCACACCGGACACTACCACCAAAAGGATGATATGACAAATACTATGGCACAATCTGACATCAACAAGATGACAGACCCCCCGCCAAAAGGATGACAGATCGAAACTCACACCGGCCACAACCACCAAAGCGATGATAGCACAATCTGACATCAACAAGATGACAGACCCCCCACCAAAAGGATGACGGAGTAAAATTCACACTGAACGCTAGCACCAAAAGGATGGTAGGACAATCACTATCGCACAATCTGACATCAACAAGATGACAGACCCCCAGCCAAAAGGACGACGGAGCGAAAGTCGCACCCGCCACTACCACCAAAAGGATGATAGGACAAACACTATCACACAATCTGACATCAACAATATGACAGACCCCCCAAAAAAACGATGACGGAGTGAAATTCACACCTAACACTACCATAAAAGGATGATAGGATAAACACTATCGCACAATCTGACATCAACAAGATTGCAGACAACCCACCAAAAGGATGACAGAGTGAAAGTCACACCGACCACTACCACAAAAAGGATGATAGGACAAAAATTATCGCACAATCTGACATCAATAAGATGAAAGACCCCCCGCCAAAAGGATGACGGAGCGAAACTCACACCTGCCACTACCACCAAAACGATGATAGGACAAACACTAACACATAATCTAACATCAACAAGATGACAGACCCCCCACCAAAAGGATGACTGAGTGAAATTCATACCAAATGCTACCACCAAAAGGATGATAGGACAAACACTATCGCACAATCTGACATCTACAAGATGACAGACCCCCCACGAAAAGGATGACAGAGTGAAATTCACACCGGCCACTACCACCAAAAGGATGATAGGACCCCCCACCAAAAGGATGACATACCCCCCACCAAAAGGATGACACTATTGCACAATCTGATATCAACAAGATGACAGACCCCCCACCAAAAGGGTGACGCAGTGAAACTCACAACGGCGGCTACTACCAAAAGCATGATAGGAAACACACTATCACACAATCTGACATCAATCAATATGAGAGACCCCCCACCAAAAGGATGATGGAGCGAAACTCACACCGACCACTACCACCAAAAGGATGATAGGACAAACACTATCACACAATCATCCATCAATTAAGTTGACAGAACCCCCACCAAAAGGATGACATAGCGAAACTCACACCGGCCACTACCACCAAAAGGATGATAGGACAAACACTATCACATAATCTGACATCAACAAGATGACAGACCCCTCACCAAAAGGATGACGAAGCTAAACTCACACCGGCCATTACCGTTAAAAGGATGATAGGACAAACACTATCGCACAATCTGACATCAATTAAGATGACAGACCCCCCACCAAAAGGATGACAAAGTGAAATTCACACCGGACACTACCACCAAAAGGATGATAAGACAAATACTATGGCACAATCAGACATCAACAAGATGACAGACCCCCCGCCAAAAGGATGACAGATCGAAACTCACACCGGCCACAACCACCAAAGTGATGATAGGACAAACATTATCACACAATTTGACATCAACAAGATGACAGACCCCCCACCAAAAGGATGACGGAGTGAAATTCACACCGAACGCTACCACCAAAAGGATGATAGGACAAACACTATCGCACAATCTGACATCGACAAGATAAAAGACCCCCAGCCAAAAGGATGACAGAGCAACAGCCACTACCACCAAAAGGATGATAGGACAAACACCGTCACACAATCTGACATCAACAACATGACAGACCCCCCACCAAAACGATGAGGGAGTGAAATTCACACCTAACATTACCATAAAAGGATGATAGGATAAATACTATCGCACAATCTAACATCAACAAGATGACAGACCCCCCCACCAAAAGGATGACCGAGATAAAGTCACACCGGACACTACCACCAAAAGGATGTTAGGACAAACACAATATCGCACAATCTGACATCAACAAGATGACAGACCCTCCGCCAAAAGGATGACGAAGCGAATCTCACACCGGCCACTACCACCAAAATGATGATAGGACAAACACTATCACACAATCTGACATCAACAAGAAGACAGACCCCCCACCAAAAGGATGACGGAGTGAAATTCACACCGAACGCTACCACCAAAAGGACCATAGCAAAAACACTATCGCACAATCTGACATCAACGAGATGACAGACCCCCCACCAAAAGGATGACATAGCAAAAGTCACACCGGCCAATACCACCAAAAGGGTGATAGGACCAACACTATCGCACAATCTGACATCAACAAGATGACAGACCCCTCACCAAAAGGATGACGAAGCTAAACTCACACCGGCCATTACCATTAAAAGGATTATAGGACAAACACTATCAGACAATCTGACATCAATTAAGATGACAGACCCCCACATAAATGATGACAAAGTGAAATTCACACCGGACACTACCACCAAAAGGATGATAGGACAAACACTATAGCACAATCTGACATCAACAAGATGACAGACCCCCCGCCAAAAGTTTGACGGAGCGAAACTCACACCAGCCAATACCACCAAAAGCATGATAGCATAATCTGACATCAACAAGATGACAGACCCCCCCACCAAAACGATGACGGAGTGAAATTCACACCAAACGCTACCACCAAAAGGATGATAGGACAAACACTATCGCACAATCTGACATCAACAAAATGACAGACCCCAAGCCAAAAGGATGATGGAGCGAAAGTCACACCGGCCACTACCACCAAAAGGATGTTAGGACAAACACTATCACACAATCTGACATCAACAAGATGATAGACCCCCCACCAAAATGATGACGGAGTGAAATTCACACCTAACACTACCACAAAAGGATGATAGGATAAACACTATCGCACAATTTAACATCAACAAGATGACAGACCCCCCACCAAAAGGATGACACAGTGAAACTCACACCGGCGGCTACTACCAAAAGCATGATAGGAAACACACTATCACACAGTCTGACATCAATCAAGATGAGATACCCCCCAGCAAAAGGATGGTGGAGTGAAATACACACCGATCGCTATCACCAAAAGGATGATAGGACAAACACTATCGCACAATCTGACATCAACAAAATGACAGACCCCCAGCCAAAAGGATGACGAAACGAAAGTCACACCGGCCACTACCACCAAAAGGATGATAGAACAAACACTACCACATAATCTGACATCAACAAGATGACAGACCCCCCACCAAAATGATGACGGAGTGAAATTCACACCTAACACTTCCACAAAAGGATGATAGGATAAACACTACTGCACAATCTGACATCAACAAGATGACAGACCCCCAACCAAGAGGATGATTGAGTGAAAGTCACACCGGCCACTACCACAAAAAGGATGATTGGGCAAACACTATCATACACTCTGACATCAATAAGATGACAGACCCCCCGCCAAAAGGATGACGAATAAAAACTCACACCGGCCACTACCACCAAAACGATGATAGGACAAACACTATAAAACAATCTAACTTTAACAAGATGACAGACCCACCACCAAAAGGATGACGGAGTGAAATTCACACCAAACGCTACCACCAAAAGGATGATAGGACAAACACTATCGCATAATCTGACATCTATAAGATGACAGACCCCCCACCAAAAAGATGACAGAGCGAAAGTCACACCGGCCACTACCACCAAAAGGATGATAGGGCAAACACTATCACACAATCTGACATCAATAAGATGACAGACCCCTCGCCAAAAGGATGACGGAGCGAAACTCACACCGGCCACTACCACCAAAACGATGATAGGACAAACACTATCACACAATCTAACATCATAAAGATGATAGACCCACCACCAAAAGGATGACGGAGTGAAATTCACACCAAACGCTACCACTAAAAGGATGATAGGACAATCATTATCGCACAAATCTGACATCTACAAGATGACATACCCCCCACCAAAAGGATGACAAAGCGAAAGTCACACCGGCCACTACCACCAAAAGGATGATAGGACAAACACTATTGCACAATCTGACATCAACAAGATGACAGACCCCCCACCAAAAGGAAATTCACACCTGCGGCTACTACCAAAAGCATGATAGGAAACACACTATCACACAATCTGACATCAATCAAGATGAGAGACCCCCAACCAAAAGGATGATGGAGCGAAACTCACACTGGCCACTACCACCAAAAGGATGACAGGACAAACACTATCGCACAATCTGCCATCAATTAAGTTGACAAAACCCCAACCAAAATGATGACATAGCGAAACTCACACCGGCCACCACCACCAAAAGGATGATAGGATAAACACTATTGCATAATCTGACATCAACAAGATGACAGACCCCTCACCAAAAGGATGACGGAGCTAAACTCACACGGGCCATTACCATCAAAAGGATGATAGGACAAACACTATCACATAATCTAACATCAATTAAGATGACAGACCCCCCACCAAAAGGATGACAAAGTGAAATTCACACCAAACACTACCACCAAAAGGATGATAGGACAAACACTATCGCACAATATGAAATCAACAAGATGACAGACCTCCCGCCAAAAGGATGACGGAGCAAAACTAACACCGGCCACTACCACGAAAAGGATGATAGGACAAACACTAATGCACAATCTGACATCAACAAGATGACAGACCCCCCACCAAAATAATGACGGAATGAAATTCACACCAAACGCTACCACTAAAAGGATGATAGGACAAACACTATCGCACAATCTGACATCAACAAAATGACAGACCCCAAGCCAAAAGGATGATGGAGCGAAAGTCACACCGGCCACTACCACCAAAAGGATGTTAGGACAAACACTATTACACAATCTGACATCAACAAGATGACAGACCCCCCACCAAAATGATGACGGAGTGAAATTCACACCTAACACTACCACAAAAGGATGATAGGATAAACACTATCGCACAATCTGACATTAACAATATGAGAGACCCCCCACCAAAAGGATGACGGAGTGAAATTCATAGGAAACGCTACCACCAAAAGGATGATAGGACAAACACTATTGCACAATCTGATATCTACAAGATAACAGACCCCCCACCAAAAGGATGACAGAGCGAAAGTCACACCGGCCACTACCACCAAAAGGATGACAGGACAAACACAATTGCACAATCTGACATCAACAAGATGACAGACCCCCCACCAAAAGGATGACGCAGTGAAACTCACACCGGCGGCTACTACCAAAAGCATTATAGGAAACACACTATCACACAATCTGACATCAATCAAGATGAGAGACCCCCCACCAAAAGGATGGCGGAGTGAAATACACACCGAACGCTACCACCAAAAGGATGATAGGACAAACACTATCACACAATCTGACATCAACAAAATGATAGACCCCCAGCCAAAAGCATGACGGAGCGAAAGTCACACCGGCCACTACCACCAAAAGGATGATAGGACAAACACAATCACATAATCTGACATCAACAAGATGACAGACCCCCCACCAAAATGATGACAAGGTGAAATTCACACCTAACACTACCACAAAAGGATGATAGGATAAACACTACCGCACAATCTGACATCTACAAGATGACAGACCCCCCACCAAAAGGATGACAGAGCGAAAGTCACACCGGCCACTACCACAAAAAGGATGATAGGGCAAACACTATCGCACACTCTGACATCAATAAGATGACAGACCCCCCGCCAAAAGGATGACGGAGCGAAACTCACACCGGCCACTACCACCAAAACGATGATAGGACAAACACTATCACACAATCTAACATCAACAAGATGACAGACCCCCCACCAAAAGGATGACAGAGTGAAATTCACACCAAACGCTACCACCAAAAGGATGATAGGACAAAAACTATCGCATAATCTGACATCTACAGGATGACAGACCCCCCACCAAAAGGATGACAGAGCGAAAGTCACACCGACCACTACCACAAAAAGAATGATAGGGTAAACACTATCGCACAATCTGACATCAATAAGATGACAGACCCCCCACCAAAAGGATGATGGAGCGAAACTCACACCGGCCACTACCACCAAAACGATGATAGGACAAACACTATCACACAATCTAACATCAACAAGATGACAGACCCACCACCAAAAGGATGACGGAGTGAAATTCACACCAAACGCTACCACAAAAAGGATGATAGGACAATCACTATCGCACAAATCTGACATCTACAAGATGACAGACCCCCCCCACCAAAAGGATGACAGAGCGAAAGTCACACCGACCACTACCACAAAAAGGATGATAGGGTAAACACTATCGCACACTCTGACATCAATAAGATGACAGACCCCCCACCAAAAGGATGACGGAGCAAAACTCACACTGGCCACTACCACCAAATCAATGATAGGACAAACACTATCACACAATCTAACATCAACAAGATGACAGACCCACCACCAAAAGGATGACGGAGTGAAATTCACACCAAACGCTACCACAAAAAGGATGATAGGACAATGACTATCGCACAAATCTGACATCTACAAGATGACAGACCCCCCCACCAAAAGGATGACAGAGTGAAAGTCACACCGGCCACTACCACCAAAAGGATTATAGGACAAACACTATTGCACAATATGACATCAACAAGATGACAGACCCCCCACCAAAAGGATGAAGCAGTGAAATTCACACCGGCGGCTACTACCAAAAGCATGATAGGAAACACACTATCACACAATCTGACATCAATCAAGATGAGAGACCCCCCACCAAAAGGATGATGGAGCGAAACTCACACCGGCCACTACCACCAAAAGGATGACAGGACAAACACTATCGCACAATCTGCCATCAATTAAGTTGACAGAACCCCCACCAAAATGATGACATAGAGAAACTCACACCGGCCACTACCACCAAAAGGATGATAGGACAAACACTATTGCATAATCTGACATCAACAAGATGACACACCCCTCACCAAAAGGATGACGGAGCTAAACTCACACCGGCCATTACCATCAAAAGGATGATAGGACAAACACTATCGCACAATCTGACATCAATTAAGATGACAGACCCCCCACCAAAAGGATGACAAAGTGAAATTCACACCGAACACTACCACCAAAAGGATGACAGGACAAACACTATCGCACAATCTGAAATAAACAAGCTGACAGACCTCCCGCCAAAAGGATGACGGAGCGAAACTCACACCGGCCACTAACACCAAAATGATGATAGGACACACACTATTGCATAATCTGACATCAATCAAGATGGCAGACCCCCCACATAAAGGAAGACGGAGCGAAACTCACACCGGAAACTACCACCAAAAGGATGATAGGACAAACACTATCGCACAATCTGACATCAATCAAGATGACAGACCCCCACCAAAAGGATGACGAATCGAAACTCAAACTGGCCACTACCACCAAAAGGATGACGGAGTGAAAGTCACACCGGCCACTACTCCCAAAAGGTTGATAGGACAAACACTATTACACAATCTGACATCAACTAGATGACAGACCCCCCCACAAAAAGAATGACGGAGCGAAACTCACACCGTCCACTACGACCAAAAGGATGATAGGACAAACACTATAGCACAATCTATCATCAATTAAGATGACAGAGCGAAACTCACACCGGCCACTACAACCAAAAGGATGATAGGACAAACATTGTCGCATACTCTGGCATCGACCAAGATGACAGATCCCCCACCAAACGGATGACGAAGCGAAACACACACCGTCCACTTCCACCAAAAGGATGATAGGACAAACACTATCGCACAAACTGACATCAATTAAGATGACAACCCCCAACCAAAAGGATGACGGAACAAAACATACCCCGCCCACTACCACCAAAAGGATGATAAGACTAACACTATCGCACAAATTGACATCAATCAAGATGACAGACCCCCTACCAAAAGGATGACGGAGGGAAACTCAAACCAGCCATTACCATCAAAAGGATGATAGGACAAACACTATCGCACAATCTGACATCAATTAAAATGACAGACCCCCCACCAAAAGGATGACAAAGTGAAATTCACACTGGACACTACCCCCAAAAGGATGATAGGACAAACACTATAGCACAATCTGACATCAATTAAGATCACAGACTCCCCACCAAAAGGATGACAGAGTGAAATTCACGCAGGATACTACCACCAAAAAGATGATAGGACAAACACTATCGCACAATCTGACATCAACAAGATGACAGACCCCCCGCCAAAAGGATGACGGAGCGAAAGTCACACCGACCACTACCACCAAAAGGATGATAGCACAAACACTATCGCACAATCTAACATCAACAAGATGACAGACCTCCCACCAAAAGGATAACAGAGAGAAAGTCACACCGACCACTACCACCAAAAGGATGATAGGACAAACACTATTGCACAATCTGACATCAACAAGATGACAGACCCCCCACCAAAAGGATGACCCAGTGAAACTCAAACCAGCGGCTACTACCAAAAGCATGATAGGAAACACACTATCACACAATCTGACATCAATCAAGATGACAGACCCCCCACCAAAAGGATGACGGAGCGATACTCACATCGGCCATTACCGTCAAAAGGATGATAGGACAATCACTATTGCACAATCTAACATCAATTAAGATGACAAACCCCCCACCAAAAGGATGACAAAGTGAAATTCACACCGGACACTACCCCCAAAAGGATGATAGGACAAACACTATAGCATAATCTGACATCAATTAAGATGACAGACTCGCCATCAAAAGGATGACAGAGTGAAATTCACACCGGATACTACCACCAAAAAGATAATAGAACAAACACTATTGTACAATCTGACATCAACAAGATGACAGACCCCCCGCCAAAAGGATGACGGAGCGAAAGTCACACCGACCACTACCACCAAAAGGATGATAGCACAAACACTCTCGCACAATCTAACATCAACAAGATGATAGACCCCCCACCAAAAGGATGACAGAGCGAAAGTCACACCGGCCATTACCACCAAAAGGATGATAGGACAAACACTATTGCACAATCTGACATCAACAAGATGACAGACCCCCCATAAAAAGGATGACGCAGTGAAACTCACACCAGCGGCTACTACCAAAAGCATGATAGGAAACACACTATCACACAATCGGACGTCAATCAAGATGACAGACCCCCCACCAAAAGCATGACGGAGCGAAACTCACACCGGCCACTATCACCAAAAGGATGACAGGACAAACACTATCGCACAATCTGCCATCAATTAAGATGAAAGAAGCCCCACCAAAAGGATGACAAAGCGAAAGTCACACCGGCCACTACCACCAAAAGGATGATAGGACAAACACTATCGCATAATCTTATTCCAAAATGATGACGGAGTTAAACTCACACCGGCCATTACCATCAAAAGTATGATAGGACAAACACTATCGCATAATCTGACATCAATTAAGATGACAGATCCCCCACCAAAAGGATGACAAAGTGAAATTCACACCGAACACTGCAACCAAAAGGATTATAGGAAAAACACTATCGCACAATCTGACATCAACAAGATGACAGACCCCCCGCCAAAAGGATGACGGAGTGAAACTCACACCGGCCACTACTCCCAAAAGGATGATAGGACAAACACTATCCCACAATCTGACATCAACTAGATGACAGACCCTCCATAAAAAGAATGACGGAGCAAAACTCACACCGGCAACTACCACTAAAAGGATGATAGGACAAACACTATAGCACAATATGACATCGATCAAGTGAGAGACCCCCCACCAAAAGGATGACGGAGTGAAATTTACACCGGACACTACCACCAAAAGGATGATAGGACAAACACTATCGCACAATCTGACATCAATCAAGATTACAGACCCCCCACCAAAAGGATGACGGAGCGAAAGTCACAACGGCCACTACCATCAAAAGGATGATAGGAAAAACACTATCACACAATCTGACATCAACAAGGTGACAGACCCCCTACCAAAAGGATGATGGAGCGAAACTCACACCGTCCACTACCACCAAAAGAATGATAGGACAGACACTATAGCACAATCTGACATCAACTAAGATGACATACCCCCCACCAAAAGGATGACGGAGACAAACTCACACCGGCCACTACCACCAAAAGGATGATAGGACAAACACTATTGCACATCCTGACATCAACAAGATGATAGACCCCCTAACAAAAGGATGACAAAGCGAAAGTCACACCGGCCACTACCACTAAAAGGATGATAGGACAAACACTATCACACAATCTTACATCAATAAGATGACAGACCCCCGCCAAAAGGATGACGGAGTGAAACTCACACCGGCCACTACCACCAAAACGATGATAGGACAAACACTATCACACAATCTAACATCAATAAGATGAAAGACCCCCCACCAAAAGGATGAAGGAGTGAAATTCACACTGAACGCTACCACCAAAAGGATGATAGGACAAACACTATCGCACAATCTGACATCTACCAGATGACAGACCCACCACCAAAAGGATGACGGAGTGAAATTCACACCAAACGCTACCACTAAAAGGATGATAGGACAAACACTATCGCACAAATCTGACATCTACAAGATGACATACCCCCCACCAAAAGGATGACAGAGCGAAAGTCACACCGGCCACTACCACCAAAAGGATGATAGGACAAACACTATTGCACAATCTGACATCAACAAGATGACAGACCACCCACCAAAAGGATGACAGAGCAAAAGTCACACCGGCCACTACCACCAAAAGGATGATAGGACAAACACTATTGCACAATCTGACATCAACAAGATGACAGACCCCCTACAAAAGGATGACGAAGTGAAACTCACACCAGCGGCTACTACCAAAAGCATGATAGGAACCACACTATCACATAATCTGACATCAATCAAGATGAGAGACCCCCCACCAAAAGGATGATGGAGCGAAACTCACACCGGCCACTACCACCAAAAGGATGACAGGACAAACACTATCGCACAATCTGCCATCAATTAAGATGACAGATCCCCCACCAAAAGGATGACAAAGTGAAATTCACACCGAACACTACAACCAAAAGGATGATAGGAAAAACACTATCGCACAATCTGACATCAACAAGATGACAGATCCCCCGCCAAACGGATGATGGAGCGAAACTCAAACCGGCCACTACCACCAAAATGATGATAGGACAAATACTATCGCACAATCTGACATCAACTATATGACAGACCCCTCACAAAAAGGATGACGTAGTGAAACTAACACCGACCACTACCACCAAAAGGATGATAGGACAAACACTATAGCACAATCTAACATCAATTAAGATGACATACCAACCAACAAAAGGATGACGAAGCGAAACCCACGTCGGCCACTACAACCAAAAGGATGATAGGACAAACATTGTCGCACAATCTGACATCGACCAAGATGACATACCCCCAACCAAAAGGATGACGGAGAGAAACTCACACCGGCCACTACCACCAAAAGGATGATATCACAAACACTATCGTACAATCTGACATCAACTAGATAAAGGACCCCCCATCAAAAAAATGACGGAGAGAAACTCACACCGGCCACTACCACCAAAAGCATGATAGGAAACACATTATTACACAATTTGACATCAATCAAGATGACAGTCCCAAGGTACGTAGTTCTCGACCGTAAGGGAGAAGCGAAACTCACACCGGAAGCTACCACCAAAAGGATGATAGGACAAACACTATCGCACAATCTGACATCAACTAGATGACAGACCCCCCACAAAAAGGATGACGGAGCAAAACTCACACCGGCCACTTCCACCAAAAGGATGATAGGACAAACACTATAGCACAATCTAACATCAATTAAGATGACAGACCCACCAAGAAAATGATGATGAAGCGAATCCCACACCGGCCACTACAACCAAAAGGATAATAGGACAAACATTGTCGCACAATCTGACATCGACCAAGATGACAGTCCCCCCACTAAAAGGATGACGGAGTGAAACTCACACCGGCCACTACCACCAAAAGGATGATAGGATAAACACTATCGCATAATCTGACATCAACAAGATGAAGGACCTCCCACCAAAGGGATGACGGAGAGAAACTCACACCGGCCACTACCACAAAAAGCATGATAGGAAACACACTATTACACAATTTGGCATCAATCAAGATGACAGACCCACCACCAAAAGGATGATGGAGCGAAACTCAAATTGGCCACTACCACCAAAAGGATTATAGGAGAAACACTATCGCACAATCTGACATCAATTAAGATGACAGAACCCCCACCAAAAGGATGACGAAGCGAAATTCATAAAGACGTGTTGGTCTCGATGGTTCAATTTACTTTGGCTATGCATTGGCGTGATGGATTCCTCATGTTAGTTTGTACTTGGAGATTAAGTGTGGGCATATCTTCATGTGTGTTGGGGATTTATTTAATGATGTCAAGATGACAGATGAGGACGTTACTACATCAGTTTAATTTATTTAAGGCCAGCTCCACGAGTAAATTTCCACTTTGCATTCAAATTCTAGTAATGAGTCAAAGGTCCTCAAGTTACGACAATGCACAAGTCTTTACAATTCAAGGCCCGTTATATTTTATTGCTACAATCCAAAGCCCCTTTTGATCATATAAGAAACCCAATTCAAAAGCATAAGGTTAGAAAGTGACAAGGATTCATTAGTGTTAGAATAACAAGGTAAATTACAAACCCTGCATGGCCATCATGAGAAATGACGGTACAAATCCCTTAAGCATCATTAGCAAAAAATAAGAAGAAGAGGTCATCTATACCAAATGGAAGTCGTATCACTTTTACCATTATGGAATAAGTGGCCATCATACAATTGAAGTTTGAAATGCATTAAAAAGTGATAAATGACTACAACTACAACTGTGCTGCTACATGGATACAATAAAATAAGCCAACTCGGGTTAGAAACAAGTCTTCTCCATAACGCTACTCTCCAAGAGTGCCAAAATATATTAAGCAGCTAAATACTCATGCCATGAGTATCCACAATTCTAATCTTGTGACGTCTGCCCCAAGGACTAACTTGTATACACTTGCACCGCTCACTATCCCCCCTGCAAATATACATATGCTGAATTAGTAACTGCCTATATATTGTGAGAACTAATGTGAAAGGTTATTGTCATACAATCGAATGTGCCCAGCAACCTCGCTGCTGCATAGGATTAAACAGAGTTATTAGCAGAACATTTGGATTCATCAATCAAATTTAATCCCCATAATAGGATGTGCTTCCTACCTTCCAAGACAGTCCCTAGCAAGATTAGAAAATTTTCAGCACAGTTGCCAAAGGTGAAAATGAATTTAAAACTCGTGGGAATGCTAATGTCCTTACCAAAAGCGAAACGGATAAGCCAACCATAGCGTTGTCATACCCCAATACCAGGTGCGTACAAGCAATTACAAGGAGATATCGCCAAGATAACTATGGTTATCCAAGTGCAGCCGCAGGCTTTTCATCATAACCAGTGGACTCCCCACGCCAGCATCTCGACCAAGTCCTCATCAGAGCATCCAACTCATGGATTCTGTCACGGCAGCAATTTGTCAGTTTTGGGCGGCAACAACATTTGTTTCGACTTCAGCCTCAGTATCAACGGTGGCACCATGGCCTATGACCCATTGTCGGTGCCCATAACCTGTTTGAGAACAAGAGCAAGAAAGTCAGCATTAAGTACCATGAGGAAATGTCCTATAAGTTCAACATCCAGTTTGCACTAGCAACTTGTCTAAATTGAAGAATCAAGACGCACTATTTTCACGTACAACATGGATTAGTGGAAGTTAATAATACAGAGCAATTACCCTTTTTTTTCATAACCCGGGACTTGATATCTCGGGCAGCGCCTCAATGTTGGAGCACACATGTTAAATTCTCTGAATGCTACTCACAACGGCAAGTGATTGGCACTTCCTTCAACCACTGGTTTGCTTGTTATTGAGAGGGAACCCTTGAAGCTGGATGTTGAACACGTAAACCCGCTGCAGGTAGAAGAAGAAAGATGGTTAGAAATCCAAATACAATCATGACACAATCATATTACAGAATAAAGCCCAAGGCAATCACACACCTGACGTGCCGTCATTCGTTGAAGCAAGGTCACCACTACGGGTTCCTCCGTCGCTCTCACTCGCAGGGTCATACTTCAAAACACACGGTTATCATTAGAGAACATTATTTTAAAACACATAGCATTAACAACACCACTACAGCCAGGATAGAACAACACCAGTATCCTGCATAAATTAGAAACAGGTGTTAAAAGCTCAGACATTCTTAAACATCCGTCAATTCTTTTTTCAAAGCTGGTACCAAACCTTCTACGAGCTCCTGCCGATGATGAATCTTGCATCGAAAAAGTAGGTCATACGAGGTAACAAGTTTTATTTAGAAGCATAACTTAAGACAACCTAACGAGCTAAGGAGGGCAAAGTTTACCTCAACAGTTCAACCGCCACTTTCGAAGTCCAAAACAACTTCAAACAAGTCAACCCGTGTAGACCTCGTCCACCATTGATCAAGTCCTCCAACGACCCAAGAACACCTGAGCCTACAATCGGGAAGGCTCTTCTTGAAGCCAGAAGCAAGTTTAGAGGAGTTTTGACTCTAGATCCCTTGTCCTGAAAACAGATAAATGAAGAAGGTTATGTTTCAAAATTAAGCCACCCAAGTACATGGAAACAAACAGCAATAAGACTACATCAATTCTGAAGCGTTAAACGCATACAGCCATGGGCTTAAAATAGAAATCACGTCCTTACTTTTGTTCCAAAACCTTGTTCCCAATTCAAACCTGCAAGGAGACAACCATATTTAATCAGAATAAAGAAGAAGTACGCTAAGGCCAGACATGAATTTTATCACCATGATATCGTATCTTCAAAACCTACAACAAGCATCTGACAAATAAGTCAGAAAGAGCAAGTTTCAATTCACATTCAAACTAATCTAATCTTTTCCAAAACCGTAATCAAACATGTCCGTGATTGAAATGGAAACCCCATCAATGATCCATCAATTGGTAGCAACCACTCTGAGCCTATAAAAGGGGATTCAGAATTTGGCAGAAGGGGGAGCAATCATAGAAACCCTAACACACACACAGAAATCCTTTTGAAACCCTAAAATTGGTAAAAAGAAGAAAACAAGGGACTTATCTTCAAAACTCCCCCGCCATTAGATTCAACACACATCACCGACAACCGCGCCATTGAGATCTTCTTCGTCGGAAATTTTCATTTCCGTCTGCGAAACCGTCAAAACCTCAACCGTCCGCCGTCAAAACCGCAAAATCCATCATCATCAAACCACATCCTCGCGACTCCATCGACATGAAGCACCCATCGTTAGACCATTGAGTCTTTGTTTGGCTAACAAATATCTGTTAATTTTCGTTTGTTTTGTAGGAAATCAAAGAGGGACGGAAGCTGGGAGACAGAGACAAAGCAAAGGAGAAGAGAAAGACAGTGGAGATGGAAGGCGGCGAGAATCGAGAGAGAAAGGGGAAGGATTGAAGAATTTGGGGCTTAGGGTTTAATTGTTTTTTGTTTCTGTCTGGTTTTATGTTATTGTAATCCTGTACGCAGCACCCCACTGTAACTACCACACACCTGCGATCATCACCGTGCATATCACCTATCACTAAATCACGCGATCCATACACTGCACCCACATGATAACTCGCTACGCCTACCGCACCCAACCACACGCTGCACTAATCTCTTCTATTAACCGTTAATCCTCATTAATTCCCCCTAATCCATAGTTAACCCATTAGTTAATCATTAACCATATAATAACTTAATTAATTAACCTAATTATAATTTTGAGATTAATTTAATTAATTAACCTTTTATCTGTCAATTTATTTAAATCTAATCATTAATTTAAAACCATCTCACTTAATCAATTAGCCAATTAACCCTTTTTAAATTTGCCATATTCAAACTTTTTTAACCTAATCATTAATTTAAAACCAATTTAATTAATTAACTAATTACCAACCTTTTAACCATCTCTTATTTAATAACTAATAAACCTTTTTTTTAATCTCATTTTACTTAATAATATAAGATTGTTCTTTTTCTTAATACAAAAACTTATTTTCCTTTTAGTTTAATTTAACTCTTATTTAGTTAATAAGTACCTCCTTAATAAAAAAAAGAGTAATAACTAAACTTTATTTATTTAATAAGAAAAACTTTCTTTTTCATAAATCATTGATCATTTAGGATTATTTCTTTCAAAACTTTTTTTATCAACTTATAAATTAATTTCATAATTAAAAATTAATATAACATTTTTCTTAAAATCAATCTCTCAAATCAATCGTGCACACTTACACTTCGATTCACAATTCACATCCACACACTTAGCGCTTTCATGCGTATGCGCGTTTTACTTTATCCACTTTTATTTTATCCACAACTCACACTTGCACTGAGCGCTTTCATGCGTGTGTATGCTTTACTTTATCCACTTTCATTTCTTTCCGCAATTTACAATTACCGCATTAATCTTATCGCACTGCATTTCGTCCAAAAGAAAAACCTACACATGAGTCAACACTTGTGTGTAGTGCACATCATTTGCATCATTCTCCCCTACGATCCTTGATCCCATTCAAGTCGATCACTTAAGATAGATCCTACCTCATAGGAGGACCTTTTCTTTTACAACATAGAAATAAAACAAACAACTCAATACAACAATTATTCAAACACAATAGAGAAATAGATGTATAATACAATCGACACCGTAGGGACTTTGCCTTAAGAGAGATAGAGGCGTACTCGTCGATCAATATCCGATTACTTGAGCCCTTCTCTTAAGACGATGCAAAGACTATTTTCCTACAATTTCTTACAATTTGTGGCGGTTAAATCTCCCTTAAAATGATAACTCGTCTTTTCTCCTAAAATCAATCAATCAACTACCCTAAACCCATAGGAACTCTGACCACTGTCAAAGAACTCCTCAAACCCTTTAGGGGAACTACAAATACTCTGATTCCACTCCCGTAAGGATATGTAGGCATAAGATGCGATATCTTATCGAGTATACTTAGATATAAACCACTAGG
The DNA here is from genome assembly GCA_963859935.3 of Lathyrus sativus. Taxonomy (NCBI): domain Eukaryota; kingdom Viridiplantae; phylum Streptophyta; class Magnoliopsida; order Fabales; family Fabaceae; genus Lathyrus; species Lathyrus sativus. The sequence goes on along the minus strand of OZ012737.1, from coordinate 329,520,298 downwards.
TCTCTTAACCTTTAAGCAGATAAATACTTAGCAATAAACAACATAAAATAAGAGGTTCCTGTAGAGTACTACAGAAACTTAGGATGCTAGCACCTTCCCTATGTTTAACCAACCCCCGAACCTATAACTCTCTATCCTTGCATTTGCATTGCATTGTGGGAATTTCGATCTTTATCCCTTCCTCTGGACAAATCAAAGTTCGGTTGCAAAATGAATTAAAGATTCAAACTAATCAATAGTTTGCTATTCGATTTTCACCGCGACAGAAATGGCGACTTCACTGGGGATCCCTCAGTGGGTTTCCCTAACTTGTTTTATTTACTTGTTTATTGCTTTATATCTGTTTATTTGTATGTTTGTTTATCTTTTTCTTTTAGGCTGTTACCTTTGAGTGGTGAGACAAAGTCCTACACCCGGACTTGAGTGAACTTAAGATAGGATAGTGATATGTTCGACGAGGCTTATAGGGAGTGAGTCCCGACTATGTTGACTTGAAAATCAAGCTCAGTTGAGACCCTTTCGAAAATGATTCGGTTGAACGAGTAATCGTGAAAACTTTTACTATAGTCGATTGGAGTCTATGATATTGAGGACCGTAGTTACCTTTAACCCCACTTTGGCCTTTATTAGGACGTAGTGCGAGGCTATGAGGGAGTAAGTCCCGAAATAGTGCTATGCGATGCTACACTCAAAAGAAGTTCTCTTGAGAATATTATTAATCCCTGAGTTAGATGGGAAATTGATAATATCCGAAAGATGGACTAATGACTTTGGCAACACTTTTAGAACCTTGTTCTGCAGGTACAATCCACCTTTAGTCCATGTCCTTTTGGGATGGGTATACCCTTTGCTCCATGCTCGTTCCAAACCTAGGGTCTCCCTTGTCTGTGCTTACTTGTGTTTGTTGCATTCATATAGCATCATATTACGTTAGGTTTCATGGAACTCCAAGTTTATTTGTAAATATTATAGAACCAATAAGGATTACAAAAGAAAATATTCTGGAATATTCTTTTAAGAGTTCTAACTTGGATGTCCTAAGGAAGTTAAGGGAACCGATTGAAGAATCAAGACAAATACGAGAGGCTTCCCTTATCATGGAGGATCATTAGAAGTTCAAAAGACTATCATTATCATTGAAGGTCTAAGTGAACAAAGGATTTCCCCTTACTTCCAACAAGAACAAAAGAAGAGATGGAGGATTTATTTTCCTCCATCAAACTAATCTTTAGATGTTGATCATGGACGACTCATATTCAAGAAGATCCAAATAGACAGCAAATCAAGAAGCACGATGAAGGACTTCCTTAGGGCTTTATTAGCTTTTATTTAGCTATTAAGTAAGGACTCTTATAAGAATGTTCCTTGTAATCCATTTATATAATAAATTTTCTTTGGTATTCTATAATGTTTATAAGAACTTGAGTTCCATGAAGCCCTTTGATTTATGCATTCTTCGCATAACTTCCTGCATTTAGCATTTTGCATATGCATGTGTCTCTCCTCCTCTGTGGCTCATCCGGTCTTTTGTCTTTGTCTCTCAGCTGACATCTCGACCGTCTGACCAAACTTGAAGTATTACCAAAGGATAGCAAAGAGAACAAAGATACGGATTCCATGACTGGTTTCAGAGTAAGGAATAATCCGTTATTTGATCTTCCCTCTGATAATGTTCAACAAGTGGATGTTCCTACACAACCTCAGCCTGTGCAAGATAACTTGGTTAATCAAGCTGATGAAAGAGTTTCCCAGTTTCCACAGAGTGTACTGAATCTCCAGAATGTCCGCATTGATAAGAAGATGGACGATCCCAGATTCATAGCAATGGTGAAAGAATTCTGTGATTTTAAAGAACAATTGAAAATAGTGAAAGAAGCTAATGCATCTGATCTTGATGCTCGTGACTTATGTTTAGTTCCAGGCGTAGTTATCCCTCTGAAGTTCAAGATGCCTGTCTTTGAAGTTTACAAGGGTATTAGTTGTCCAAGATACCATTTGACGATGTTTTGTCGAATGATGGCTGCTTATGTTGGCGATGACGAATTGATGATTCACTGCTTTCAAGAAAGCTTATCTGGGGCATCCTTGATATGGTATATGAAGCTACAAAGGAACTGTATTCAATCTTAGAGAAACTTAGCCGATGCTTTCGCGAAGCAATACAATTATAATTTGGACGTGGCTCCAGACAGTGATCAACTGATGATTATGAGTAAGAATGATAATGAATCTTTCAGGGAATATGCTCAACGATGGAAAGAGTTGGCAGCCCAAGTTCGTCCACCACTTCCAGAGAAAGATTTAACCAAGATGTTTCTAAGAACACTGCCAGACTCTTATTATGTTAGGATGGTAGGCGTTGTGCCATTAGATTTCTCCAAAATTGTAGAAGTCGGAGTAAACATCGAGAATACGCTCAAAAGTGGAAGAATTCATGATAACTTGAATGGCCGAGTTAATGAAGAAATTTCAATTGATGATTCCCTAGAGGAAAGAAGCATTGATGTTAATGCAACTTGGGATTCTTCTCAAATCCCGCCAGATCCACTTCCAGTACCTTATCCTCAACATCAGTATGTGGCGCCTGCTCAGCGCAGACGACGACTACCTCATAAACGAAGATTAACTTCTCCAAATCAGCATCAGAATCAACAGGTTCGAGGACGGTTTCAGAATCAGGAGACACCTCTGAGTGTTCCGAAAGAAGAAACTCGCTGGTTTGATCTTATCCCAATGACTTACTGTCAACTATGGTCCTATTTTGCTAGGAACTCAGTAATGACTCCCAGAAAGACTAGAATCATGAAGTCTCACCCACCGTGGTTCAACCCAAACACTAGCTGTGAATTTCATGATGGAGTGTTGGGGCATTCGATTGAAGAATGCAAAGTTTTCCAAGAGAAAGTCCAAGAAATGATTGATGAGGAAGTGCTAACCTTCAAAGGAGGAAGACCAGTTTTGAATGGAATACCATTGTGCTGATATGTGTGAAAACTCCAGAGCTCATCGGACCATTTATTTTCGTTTGCTTATGTGTTTCATTTCTTTGATTAAAAGCATATTGGCATGTAAGAACAGGTTATTTTGAATAAGTTATACAATAAGTGTTTGTCTTGAAGAAATCCATTCGTTTCACTCGTAAAATATTTTTCATAATTTTATAATGCCAACTTTTACCCAATCTTTTTCACTTTAGTGAAGAATTGGAAGGAGGATGACGAATAAAAAACGCAAGGTCTCTTGATGTATGCTTTCGAATAAAACCTATTGATGATGTAAGGCATTGTTTCAAACCTCCTAAACACCAAAGACATAAGGAAGTTAAATCCTTTTTAACCCTTTCCAACCTCATTTTTAACCTGGGGCAGGAAATTTTTCAGTCAGCTCGATTGAACACTTAAAACCTTTCAAAAAAGTGAACATTTTTTAAAAATGGGCGGGTACAAATATACTTTGACCCTTATTTCCTTTGTTTTACAAATTGTAAACTAAATCGATACAACCCTTCAAAATTCCTAATTGAAGTAAAGTTTACTTTGAAAGCATACTCAGTGAGATAACGTTTCCTGACTCCTATTGAGTTAGGCTCGATTTTCGTTGGCTTTATAAAAAAAATTATATCCTAACTAGTGACTTCGATCATAAGTTATTGGGATATCTCTTTTCAAAACTTCAAGACAAACATATATGTTGCATCAACAATTTCAGAATTAACATTTCATATGTGTTGATTTTGCCCGATATCATAGAATATTTACATGCGAGCATCAGTATCAAGCTTGTTCTATTTGAAAATTGAAGACTCCGCTAAACTGGGGCAAGTATTTTCCAAGTGCTTTGTTCTTTACAAGTTCGACTCCATCTAAAGAGCTAATTTTTGAACACTCGTCATAATACCACTAATCAGGGCCAGTAACGTCGAGATTCGAGTAATCTCTCCAAGAGTTTGAAAGTTTTGGGACGCCATGTTTTCTGTAAAATCATCTTAGAACGACTTCTTCTCATAACCACATGACTTGGGGCATTCAAGAATTAAAGATTATCTTATCTATTCACAACACTTGTTGTTCAAATGGCGACTATTACGCAGTTCATCAAAACAAAATCACCTTGTTCTTACAACATTTTTCCACATGTCCCCGATAAATTTTATTTTGGTGGTCATGACAATTCTTCGACGAAGCTTTTTGATGCATAATTCTCAGTAATTTGCTCAAACTTCACTTCCTCAGTGAAGTGGACGTATTTCACTCCCCAATGGATCTCTTGCAGCGCCAATCTTCCCCAGCGAGGAGGGCGTTTATTTTATCCCCTTTGAGTCCGGCTACAACATTTTCAACGACTATGATGAAGCTTCTCCAGTTATGAGTTGGATCCACCCCTGGTAGATCTCTATTCTCATCTTCAACATGATAACTAAGATTGCCTTGGCAATTTCTTCAGCAAGATCGAGATGTTATACTCCAAGTGGAATGTACTCTATTCCCCAGATAAGTTTTCGAGACCTGAAGCAGGAGGGTGATCCAGTATTTGGTTCTCCATCTATCCCTAGTGGTGCTTCTATCTTTGAAGATTAGTCGGATGTTCGCTTCGAGATGTTTATTTCATCTCCGGTTGCTTTTCCTTACTTGTTTTGTCAGCATAGCATACGCATAGCATATAGATAGATAGCATGGCATATGCATTTTGCATCTTTGCGTTGGTTTGTTCTGTCTCTTTGGTCGTGTTTATCCCTGAGTGGTTGGGCGCGTCCTCTCCTTTCAAGTAGTTGTCAACCCTAAGCAAAAAAAGCATCATATTTCTATTTCCCCATAGAGTTCGATCCTCGTGGAAGACGGTTATTTTAGTACATCCCATTTGAGCTCATACCTCAATGGTCGAGTCTTGCTTGATAGTTTCTCTTCAGTTATTTCCTGAATTGAACTTTGGTTCCTGACAATCACATTCTGGATATCTCCAGGCTTTTCGACTTGGATTGGGCGTGCATTTATTTTGCACTTTGACTCCCCAAGAGAATCTCTATGAAGACCATCGTTGAAGATGAACACTTCCCCAACAGTGTTACAAGATTTCCTTAACAATTTGCACCCAGATTGTAAGTAACCTCTTTTTTGAGCAACTCGTTTTGACCAAAAAATCTTATTCAAAATGACAAATGACAGTCTCCTCAAGACAGTTTGCCCATCCCCAGTGATTATCGACCTTACGGATGTTTCTCTTTATTTGAGAATTCACATATTTTGCAACAGCTAGGATGCTCCTCAGGAATGTATTCCCCAGCGAATTCATCAAACAAGTTTATTTCCATCAAGCGACATCTCCCCAGAGAAGTCGAGGAAGTTTATCCCATTAGTCTCTCTTTATTTGAGAAGACATACTTTACAATTCAACCGGCTCGCATCTCTCCTGAAGATCCCCGGTGAAGTTTTACAATCTCCAATAAATTACAAATTTCAATCTACAAAATTCTACAATTCACAATACATTATGGCTCACAGCCAATCAGTTCTACAACATCTACATCAACATCTACAATCTACAATGATTTTCAATCCCCTGTGAAGATGCTCTCATGAGTTTTCATCATTTCAGGAAGAGACTGAGACCAGCTCATGGCAAACACACCATGATGCTCGGGGAGGTTTTACATCAGAAGACTGAGACCCATTCGTGGCAAACAAACCATGAGGCGTGAGGAAGTTATTTCAAGAAACTGAGACCAGCTCATGGCATCCAGACCATGACGCTCGGGGAGGTTTATTCAAACATATTTCATTTCCTGGTTTATCTCGGCAGCAGATTCCCAGAAGACCTCGGCAGTAGGTATTTCTATTTCATTTCCTGGCTAATTTCGGCAGCAGATTCAAAGAAAACCTCGGCAGTAGGTATTTATATTTCATTTCCTGGCTAATCTCGGCAGTAGATTACCAGTAGACCTCGGCAGTAGGTATTTCTATTTCATTTCCTGGATAATCTCGGTAGTAGATTTCCAGAGGACTTCGACAGAAGTATATCTCCAGCAACTTCAACATAGAATCTCGACAGCAGGTTCCCTGCAAATTCTAAACAAGTACATACTTTGGCAAAAGTATTCTCAATTACATTTACAAGTCTTGGCAATAAACTTCTCCAGCTGATATATTAAAAATCAATTACATTTGACCTATGCAGTAGGTTCTTCAAGTGGATTTTTCTCCCAAGTTCTTCACAACATATTTACAGACACTTTGTGATTGTCAATCTTCCCCCCGTGGAGTCTCGCTTTGATGAGCCAGCGTGTCCACGTGTCGTGTTCGGTCTCTCACCTATGGCATCATTTCTCCACAGGATCCTTTGTCTTCTATTTCATATCATTACATATCATCTGCATTCTGTGGCTTCTTATGACCAAAAATCCGTGCAATGTTTGTATTTAAGTCCCTCCTATCTCGTCGAGACGGAGATTTCAATCTCCATATCTCCAGATAGAAGAAACTTAAATAGGGGCATCTATCACACCCTTATTTTTTACCCTAAGATTCCACCTCTTTATCTATCTACGTTTGTGTGCGACTAACTGACTTGTGCAGGTACATTATTTTCGAGTATGGATGATACTCACTCTCACAATCAAGCATCACAAATACGTGTTGGTCTCGATTGTTCAATTTACTTTGGCTATGCATTGGTGTGATGGATTCCTCATGTTAGTTTGTACTTGGAGATTAAGTGTGGGCATATCTTCATGTGTGTTGGGGATTTATTTAATGATGTCAAGATGACAGATGAGGACGGTACTACATCAGTTTAATTTGTTTAAGGCCAACTCCACGAGTAAATTTCCACTTCGCATTCAAATTCTAGTAATGAGTCAAAGGTCCTCAAGTTACGACAATGCACAAGTCTTTACAATTCAAGGTCCATTATATTTTATTGCTACAATCCAAAGCCCCTTTTGATCATAAAAGAAACCCAATTCAAAAGCATAAGGTTAGAAAGTGACAAGGATTCATTAGTGTTAGAATAACAAGGTAAATTACAAAGCCTACATGGCCATCATGAGAAATGACGGTACAAATCCCTTAAGCATCATTAGCACAAAATAAGAAGAAGAGGCCGACCATAGCGTTGTCATACCCCAATACCAGGTGCGTACAGGCAATTACAAGGAGATATCACCAAGGTAACTATGGTTATCCAAGTGCAGCCGCAGGCCTTTCATCATAACCAGTGGACTCCCCACACCAGCATCTCGACCAAGTCCTCATCAGAGCATCCAACTCGTGGATTTTGTCACGGCAGCAGTTTGTCTGTTTTTGGCGGCAACAACATTTGTTTCGACTTCAGCCTCAGTATCAATGGTGGCACCGTGGCCTACGACCCATTGTTGGTGCCCATAACCTGTTTGAGAACAAGAGCAAGAAAATCAGCATTAAGTACCATGAGGAAATGTCCTATAAGTTCAACATCCAGTTTGCACTAGCAACTTGTCTAAATTGAAGAATCAAGATGCACTATTTTCACGTACAACATGGATTAGTGGAAGTTAATAATACAGAGCAATTACCCTTTTTTTTTCATAACCCAGGACTTGATATCTCGGGCAGCGCCTCAATGTTGGAGCACACATGTTAAATTCTCCGAATGCTACTCACAACGGCAAGTGATTGGCACTTCCTTCAACCACTGGTTTGCTTGTTATTGAGAGGGAAGCCTTGAAGCTGGATGTTGAACACGTAAACCCGCTGTAGGTAGAAGAAGAAAGATGGTTAGAAATCCAAATACAATCATGACACAATCATATTACAGAATAAAGCCCAAGGCAATCACACACTTGACGTGCCGTCGTTCGTTGAAGCAAGGTCACCACTACGGGTTCCTCCGTCGCTCTCACTCGCAGGGTCAAACTTCAAAACAGACGGTCATCATTAGAGAACATTATTTTAAAACACATAGCATTAACAACCCCACTACAGCCAGGATAAAACAACACCAGTATCCTGCATAAAGGAGAAACAGGTGTTAAAAGCTCAGACATTCTTAAACAGCCGTCAATTCTTTTTTCAAAGCTGGTACCAAACCTTCCACGAGCTCCTGCCGATGATGAATATTGCATCGAAAAAGTAGGTCATACAAGGTAACAAGTTTTGTTTAGAAGCATAACTTAAGACAACCTAACGAGCTAAGGAGGGCAAAGTTTACCTCAACAGTTCAACCGCCACTTTCGAAGTCCAAAACAACTTCAAACAAGTCAACCCGTGTAGACTCGTCCACCATCGATCAAGTTCCCCAACGACCCAAGAACACCTGAGCCTACAATCGGGAAGGCTCTTCTAGAAGCCAGAAGCAAGTTTAGAGGAATTTTGACTCTAGATCCCTTGTCCTGAAAACAGATAAATGAAGAAGGTTATGTTTCAAAATTAAGCCACCCAAGTACATGGAAACAAACAGCAATAAGACTACATCAATTCGGAAGCGTTAAACGCATACAACCATGGGCTTAAAATAGAAATCACGTCCTTACTTTTGTTGCAAAACCTTGTTCCCAATTCAAACCTGCAAGGAGACAACCACATCTAATCAGCATAAAGAAGAAGTACGCTAAGGACAGACAGGAGTTTTATCACCATGATATCGTATCTTCAAAACCTACAACAAGCATTAGACAAATAAGTCAGAAAGAGCAAGTTTAAATTCACATTCAAACTAATCTAATCTTTTCCAAAACCATAATCAAACATGTCCGTGATTGAAATAGAAACCCCATCAATGATCCATCAATTGGTAGCAACCAATTTGAGCCTATAAAAGAGGATTCGGAATTTGGCAGAAGGGGGAGAAATCACAGAAACCCTAACACACACACAAAAATCCTTTCGAAACCCTAAAATTGGTAAAAAGAAGAAAACAAGGGACTTATCTTCTAAACTCCCCCGCCATTAGATTCAACGCACATCACCGACAACCGCGCCGTTGAGATCTTCTTCGTCGGAAATTTTCATTTCCGTCCGCGAAACCGTCAAAACCTCAACCGTCCGCCGTCAAAACCGCAAAATCCATCATCATCAAACCACATCCTCGCGACTCCATCGACATGAAGCACCCATTTGACGGAATCGCCATCGGTGCGAAAACCCCGCAAACAAAATCGTTAGACCATTGAGTCTTTGTTTGGCTAACAGATATCTGTTAATTTTCGTTTGTTTTGTAGGAAATCGAAGAGGGACGGAAGATGGGAGACAGAGACGAAGCAAAGGAGAAGAGAAAGATAATGGAGATGGAAGGCGGCGAGAATCGAGAGAGAAAGGGGAAGGATTGAAGAATTTGGGGCTTAGGGTTTAACTGTTTTTTGTTTCTGTCTGGTTTTATGTTATTGTAATCCTGTACGCGCCACCCCACTGTAACTACCACACACCTGCGATCATCACCGTGCATATCACCTATCACCAAATCACGCGATCCATACATTGCACCCACATGATAACTCGCTACGCCTACCGCACCCAACCACACGCTGCACTAATCTCTTCTATTAACCGTTAACCTTCATTAATTCCCCCTAATCCATAGTTAACCCATTAGTTAATCATTAACCATATAATAACTTAATTAATCAACCTAATTATAATTTTGAGATTAATTTAATTAATTAACCTTTTATCTGCCAATTTATTTAAATCAAATCATTAATTTAAAACCATCTCACTTAATCAATTAACCAATTAACCCTTTTTAAATTAGCCATATTCAAACTTTTTTAACCTAATCATTAATTTAAAACCAATTTAATTAATTAACTAATTACCAACCTTTTAACCATCTCTTATTTAATAACTAATAAACCTTTTTTTTAATCTCATTTTACTTAATAATATAAGATTGTTCTTTTTCTTAATACAAAAACTTATTTTTCTTTAGTTTAATTTAACTCTTATTTAGTTAATAAGTACCTCCTTAATAAAAAAAAAGTAATAACTAAACTTTATTTATTTAATAAGAAAAACTTTCTTTTTAATAAATCATTGATCATTTAGGATTATTTATTTCAAAACTTTTTTTATCAACTTATAAATTAATTTCATAATTAAAAATTAATATAACATTTTTCTTAAAATCAATCTCTCAAATCAATCGTGCATGCTTACACTTCGATTCACAATTCACATCCACACACTTAGCGCTTTCATGCGTATGCGCGTTTTACTTTACCCACTTTTATTTTATCCACAACTCACACTTGCACTTAGCGCTTTCATGCGTGTGTATGTTTCACTTTATCCGCTTTCATTTCTTTCTGCAATTTACAATTACCGCATTTATCTTATCGCACTGCATTCCGTCCAAAGGAAAAACCTACACATGAGTCAACACTTGTGTGTAGTGCACATCATTTGCATCATTCTCCCCTACGATCCTTGATCCCATTCAAGTCGATTACTTAAGATAGATCCTACCTCATAGGAGGACCTTTTCTTTTACAACATAGAAACAAAACAAACAACTCAATACAACAATTATTCAAACACAATAGAGAAATAGATGTTAATCATCTTAAGCGAGATAGAATCTCCACCCCACAACAATACAATAGACACCGTAGGGACTTTGTCTTAAGAGAGATAGAGGCATACTCGTCGATCAATATCCGAGTACTTGAGCCCTTCTCTTAAGACGATGCAAAGACTATTTTCCTACAATTTCTTACAACTTGTGGCGGTTAAATCTCCCTTAAAATGATAACTCGTCTTTTCTCCTAAAATCAATCAATCAACTACCCTAAACCCATAGGAACTTTGACCACAGTCAAAGAACTCCTCAAACCCTTTAGGGGAACTACAAATACTCTGATTCCACTCCCGTAAGGATATGTAGGCATAAGATGCGATATCTTATCGAGTATACTTAGATATAAACCACTAGGTCTCTTAACCTTTAAGCAGATAAATACTTAGCAATAAACAACATAAAATAAGAGGTTCCTGTAGAGTACTACAGAAACTTAGGATGCTAGCACCTTCCCTAAGTTTAACCAACCCCCAAACCTATAACTCTCTATCCTTGCATTTGCATTGCATTGTGGGAATTTCGATCATTATCCCTTCCTTTGGACAAATCAAAGTTTGGTTGCAAAATGAATTAAAGATTCAAACTAATCAATAGTTTGGTATCCGATTTTCACCGCGACAGATAGGACAAACATTATCACACAATCTGACTTCAATTAAGATGACAGACCCATCACCAAAAGGATGACGGAGCGAAACTCACACCGGCCACTACCACCAAAAGGATGATAGGACACATACAATTGCACAATCTGACATCAATCAAGATGACAGACCCCCCGCAAAAAGGATGACAAAGTGAAACTCACACCGGAAACAACCACCAAAAGGATGACAGGACAAACATTATCGCACAATCTGACATCAATCAAGATGACAGACCCCCCACAAAAAGGATGACAGAGCGAAACCCAAACCAGCCACTACAACCAAAAGGATAATAGGACAAACATTGCCGCACAATATGACATCGACATATATGAGAGACCCCCCACCAAAAGGATGACGGAGCGAAAGTCACACCGTCCACTTCCACCAAAAGGATGATAGGACAAACACTATCGCACAAACTGACATCAATAAAGATGACATACCCCCACCAAAAGGATGACGGAACAAAACTCACATCGGCCACTACCACCAAAAGGATGATAAGACAAACACTATCGCATAATCTAACATCAATCAAGATGACAGACCACCCACCAAAAGGATGACGGAGTGAAATTCACACCGGAAACTACCACCAAAAGTATGATAGGACAAACTCTATCGCGCAATCTGACATCAACAAGATGACAGACCCCCCACCCAAAGGATGACAGAGCGAAACTTACAACGGCCACTACCACCAAAAGGATGATAGGACAAACACTATTGCACAATCTGACAATAACAAGATGACAGAGCCCCCACCAAAAGGATGATGGAGCAAAACTCACACCAGCCACTACCACTAAAAGGATGATAGGACAAACACTATCGCACAATCTGACATCAATTAAGATGACAGACCCCCTACCAAAAGGATGACAGGGTGAAAGTCACACCGGACACTGCCACCAAAAGGATGATAGGATAAACACTATCGCACAATCAAACATCAAAAAGATGACAGACCCCCCACCAAAAGGATGATGGAGCAAAACTCACACCGGCCACTACCACCAAAAGGATGATAGCACAAACACTATCGCACAATCTGACATCAACAATATGAAGGACCCCCAACCAAAAGGATGACGGAGAGAAAGTTACACCGGCCACTTCCATCAAAAGCATGATAGGAAACACATTATCACACAATCTGACGTCAATCAAGATGACAGACCACCCACCAAAGGGATGATGGAGCGAAACTCACACCGGCCACTACCACCAAAAGGATGATAGGAGAAACACTATCACACAGTCTGACATCAATTAAGATAACAGAACCCCCACCAAAAGGATGACGAAGCGAAACTCACATCGGCCACTACCATCAAAAGAATGATAGGACAAACACTATCGCACAATATGACATCAATTAAGATGACAGACCCAACACCAAAAGGATGACGAAGCGAATCTTCAAGCGGCCACAACCACTAAAAGGATGATAGGACACACACTATTGCATAATCTGACATCAATCAAGATGACAGACCCCCCACAAAAAGGATGACAAAGAGAAACTCAAACTGGAAACTACCACCATAAGGATGATAGGACAAACACTATCGCACAATCTGACAATAATCAAGATGACAGACCCCCCTCCAAAAGGATGACGGTGCGAAACTCAAATCGGCCACTACCATCAAAAGATGATAGGACAAAGATTATCGCACAATCTGACATCAACTAGATGAAAGACCCCCCACAAAAAGGATGACGGAGCGAAACTCACACCGGCCACTACCACCAAAAGGATGATAGGACAAACACTATAGCACAATCTAACATCAATTAAGATGACAGGCCCACCAACAAAAGGATGACAGAGCGAAACCCAAACTGGCCACTACAACCAAAAGGATGATAGGACAAACATTGTCGCACAATCTGACATCGACCAAGATGACAGACCCCCCACCAAAAGGGTGACGGAGCAAAACTCACACCGGCCACTACCACCAAAAGGATGATAGCACAAACACTATCGCATAATCTTACATCAACAAGATGAAGGACCCCCGACCAAAAGGATGACGGAGAGAAACTCACACCAGCCACTACCACCAAAAGCGTGATAGGAAACACACTATTACACAATTTGACATCTATCAAGATGACAGACCCGCCACCAAAACGTTGATGGAGGAAAACTCAAACTGGCCACTACCACCAAAAGGATGATAGGACAAACACTATTGCACAATCTGCTATCAATTAAGATGACAGATCCCTCACAAAAAGGATGACGAAGCGAAACTCACACTGGCCACTACCACCAAAAGGATGATAGGACAAACACTATAGCACAATCTAACATCAATTAAGATGACACACCCATCACCAAAAGGATGACAGAGAAAAACTCACACTGGCCACTACCACCAAAAGTGTAACACCCCCTTTCTATACCCCCAAATTAATCAAATAAATCAATTAGGCACTTAGAAAATTTATTTCATCAGAGTTTAATTAAAACATGGTATATAAGAGGCGCATCACATTATCATGAAATTAAACACATACGATACCTGCTCAAAATAGATATGCAACAATGGGTAACCCACATCTCAATATTTAGAATAAAAGCGGAAACATCCAAATATTGAATCGATCACATTCATAAAAGCATATACAACCATTCAATCAATTCATGCTTTACAACCATATCCACAGCGGATACATACACAGATGTATCATAAGGAATCAAAACAAATGTAACTCCAAAAGAGTCAAAGTCCTCCTAACTACCCAGATGTTACATATCAGAGCCATTGACCAAAAAGAATGAAGACATCGCATCACAAAAGGAACCTCCAGCTTCCTACTCTGCAATGCCTCATAGAGCATTATAAAACAGCAGAAGGGTGAGAAACAATTTCATAACAGTTAATGCATAAAATTGTATATATACATATACTCATATTTGTATAAGTTATACTCAAATTATGTTCTCACCACATTAAGCATATACCATTAATCATGCCTCTATACATGCTCATGAACATTCACTATATGTTCCTCCAAACAATCATATATAACATACACAGTTACATTCATACAACTAATGCATCATACACAGATGACTCATGCAACTCATAGAGACCGACACACGACTCTATGCAGATGCAAATGCGGTACCGACTCATTTCAACAGATTCTCTAAGGAATCGAGTATTCAGCAGATTCTGCACGGAATCAAGTATTCAGCAGATTCCCCACGGAATCAAATATTCATCAGATTCTCCACGGAATCGAATATTCAACAGATTCTCCACGGAATGAAATACTCAGCAGATTCTCCACGGAATCAAATACTCTAGTCAATCCTCCAAGGGATTACATGTTATGACCGATTCTCCGAGGAATCACACAATGCAACCGATTCTCCAAGGAATCTAATGTAACCATCGTATCATACGAGGTTCTGCAAATCCTCCGAGGGATCATTCAACACAAAAATGCATACTAAGATGCTACACAATGCTAATCCTCCGAGGGATCGATCAACACAGAATGCATACTATGTTCACAAACATACTCATTGCATTTATCACATACATCGCATATATCTATCATGCATTCACATTATGCACCATTTCACACATGGTTTACACACATATCAGCCTATCAATGCGTTTCTATTCAATTCAAGCAAATACACAAGATTATCAAACGTTCAAGATTCACCATTGACTCTGCAATCTAGGATTCACGCCTTTCGGCCACCCTCCGCACGACATGTCGAAACAGTTCACACATCAATCATTCATATAGGCATTAATCATAATTGAATCGGCCAAAAATCATGCTATGAACAAACAGCAAAACAAATAACACTGCCAGGTTCGCCAACCTTCGCCTGGCGAAGCCACGCAGCGAATGCTCGCTGGCCTTCGCCTGGCGAACTTCCCAGCGAAGTCCACTGGGAGTAATTCTGGAATTACTTGCTGAGGCTCGCTACACACTCGCCTGGCGAACCTTCGCCTACTCACTTCGCCTGGCGAACTTGCCAGCGAAGACAGGATGTTGCTTCTGACTTGCTTCGCTGCAGCTCGCTGGGCTTCGCCTGGAGAGCCTGCGAAGACAGAACCCCCATGGCTGTCTCAAGAGCCCAAACTCCACAAAATCAACTGATTAAATCCAAACCAGTCTCAGTGGCACAACCCTACCATCACCCGACTAAACTACATCGTCTAATCCGAGTTCTAACCGATTAAAACCTCATTCTACTCACAAAACCAACTTCTAACCTAAGTGGAAAAAGAGTAGAAACTCTACAAAATCCAAACACATACACATACAATCATACACATTAAAGAGATGATGGAGTTTCACACCCTTACCGATCGATTGCAAGCTTTGGTGATGATCCCTTGATGATTCTAGGTTTTCCTCTCCACTTTCTCTTCTCTTTCTCTTCTCCTCTTTTCTTTCTCTTGTTTTTCTTCTTATGTTACTATCTTTCTTTCTTTTCCTCTCTTATTCTATTTCTATCTCTATTTCTTTCCTCTCAAATTCTTTCCAACACTTACCAATCAATTCTCACACTAAATTGCTAAATGTCTAAAATGCCCTTTTTACTCTAATTCCCCGAAAACTCTCCGAATCGGTAAAAATAGATAAAATAAGCGAACACCACATAATAATATATAATTTCTCAATTTAAAACAAACATCAATTAAATAAATTAAAAGACTCAACAATTAATGGGAATTCAGAATCGAGGCGTTACAACTCTCCCCCACTTTAGAAATTTTCGTCCTTGAAAATATTACCTTATTCAAACAACTCTGGATGCGACTCTCGCATCTTGCTCTCCAATTCCAAAGTCATGTTGCCTTCCGCGGCACCTCCCCAGGACACTTTCACAAGCGCAATATCCTTGCCTCTTAGTTTCTTAACTTCACGGTCCAAAATACTAACTGGTAAAACTTCAACTGTAAGGTTATCTCTTAATTCAACTTCATCCATCGGGATCACATGTGACGGATCCGGAACATACTTCCGAAGTTGCGAGACATGGAATACATCATGCAAATTCGAAAGGTTCGGAGGCAACGCTACACGATAAGCCACATCACCAACTCGTGCGACAATCTGATACGGACCAATAAAACGAAAAGTCAACTTTCTCGACTTCAAAGCACGACCCACACCCGTAACCGGTGTAACTCTCAAAAACACATGGTCGCCCTCTTGAAACTCGAGATCCTTTCTCCTTTTATCATGATAACTTTTCTGTCTACTCTGAGAAGCTCTCATCTTTTCCCGAATAAATTTCACCTTTTCACCTGTCTCATGCCAACACAAAGGTGTTCGACATCTCCGACCATATAAAGCCTCAAATGGCGCCATACCAATACTCAAATGGAAACTGTTATTATAGGTGAACTCAATCAACGCTAAATAACCGTCCCACGCACCACCTTGTTAAAGCACACAAGCACGCAACAAATCTTCTAACGATTGAATCGTCCTCTCGGTTTGACCATCTGTTTGCGGATGATATGCCGAACTCAATCTCAACTTAGAACCCAAGGCACCTTGCAAACTCTCCCAAAATCTTGAAGTAAATCTAGGATCTCTATCCGACACAATACTCTTAGGAACTCCATGAAGCTTCACAATAGTGCCAACATAAATCTCGGCCAACCTTTCCAAAGAATAAGTAATATCAATCGGAATAAAGTGAGCCGATTTAGTAAGCCTATCAACAATCACCCAAATAGCATTATGTCCTCTTTGCGTATTCGGCAATCCCGTAACAAAATCCATCGATATACTATCCCATTTCCATTCCGGAATATCCAACGGTTGCATCAATCCACTAGGCTTCTGATGCTCCACCTTAGACTTCTGGCAAGTCAAACACGAGTACACAAAACGAGCAACATCGCTTTTCAATCCAGACCACCAAAACATCTTCTTTAAATCCTGATACATCTTATTCGCTCCCGGATGAATACTCAAGTTACTCCGATGTCCCTCTTCCAATATCATCTTTTTCAAATCCGCATCATCGGGAATACAAATACGACCTCGAAACCTCAAAACTCCTAATTCATCAACTTTGAAATCTTCATTTCCATTCGTCATCAAATCCACAAATTTCAAATCCAACTTTTGCTTTTCACACACCGTAGCAAGGAAATCATTCGTGACATGCAACATACCCAGCTTCACACTACTCGGTGTTAACTCACAAACCAAACTCAAATCTCTAAAGTTCTCCAAGAGTTCCCACTCTCTAACCATCAAAGTAGACACGTGCAACGACTTCCGACTTAAGGCATCAGCTACCACATTCGCCTTACCCGGATGATAATTTAAACC
Source organism: Lathyrus sativus (assembly GCA_963859935.3). Classification (NCBI taxonomy): domain Eukaryota; kingdom Viridiplantae; phylum Streptophyta; class Magnoliopsida; order Fabales; family Fabaceae; genus Lathyrus; species Lathyrus sativus. Next base: position 329,502,761 of record OZ012737.1, on the reverse strand, counting down.
AAAATCATAGTCCTTCAAAAGTTCTAGCCATCTCCTTTGCCTCATATTCAATTCTTTTTGATCAAACAAATACTTCAAACTCTTGTGATCGCTAAAAACTTCAAATCTTGCACCATAAAGATAGTGCCTCCAAATTTTCAAAACGAACACTACGACCGCTAACTCCAAATCATGAGTAGGATAATTCTTTTCATGTACTCTCAACTGTCTAGAAGCATACGCCACGACCTTCCCATCTTGCATCAATACACCACCCAATCCTGACAAAGAAGCATCGCAATAAACCACAAAAGGTTCCGTAGGATTCGGCAAAATCAAAACTGGCGCTGTCGTTAACCTTCTCTTTAATCCATGAAACTCTCTTCACAATTAACATCCCAAATAAAAGCCTTTCCTTTACAAGTCAGCTGCGTTAACGGAAGTGCTAACTTTGAAAATCCTTCGATAAACCTCCGGTAGTAACCGGCCAAGCCCAAAAAGCTTCGAATTTCCGTAACCGATCTTGGAGTCTCCCATTGCATTACCGCATCGATCTTGGATGGATCCACACTAATACCATTGCCGGAAATAATATGTCCAAGAAAACTCACCTCCGACAACCAAAACTCACACTTAGACAACTTTGCGTACAACTTCTTCTCTTTCAAAATCCGCAACACAATCCTTAAATGTTCTTCGTGTTCCTCTCGAGACTTAGAATAAATCAAAATGTCATCGATAAACACTACCACAAAACGATCCAACTGCTCGTGGAAGATACGGTTCATATATTCCATGAAAACACCTGGCGCATTAGAAACTCCGAATGGCATCACCGTATACTCATAGTGACCATATCGTGTTCTAAAAGCCGTCTTCGAAATATCTTCTTCCTTAACCCGAATCTGGTGATAACCGGATCTCAAATCAATCTTACTAAAAACACGGGCTCCAACCAATTGATCCATCAAATCATCGATTCTTGGAAGCGGATACTTGTTCTTAATTGTCACCTTATTCAATTGCCGATAATCAATACACAATCGCATACTACCATCCTTCTTCTTTACCAACAATACCGGCGCACCCCAAGGAGAAACACTTGGTCTTACAAATCTCTTATCCAACAAATCATTCAACTGCTTCTTCAATTCCACCAACTCCGATGCCGACATCCGATACGGGGCCATCGAAATCGGTCTAGTACCCGGAACTAGATCAATAGAAAATTCAACCTCTCTCTTTGGCGGCACATCCGCAACATCTTCCGGAAACACTTCAGGAAATTCACAAACCACAGGAAACGCGTCGAGCTCAACTTTGCTCTCTACCGACAACGATGCAAACAAACCAAACAACTGAGCTTCGTTCGCTAAAAGTTTCTTCAACTCTTTAGTGGAAAGAAAACTCTCATTTTCACCATCTTCCAAAGAAGGAAACCTTACTAACTTGTGATAGCAATCCAGATGAACTCTATTAAATTGCAACCAGTTCATACCCAAGATTACGTCCAAACCTTCCAACGGCAAACACACTAAATCCATAACGAAGTCCTTACCATACATGGTCAAAGGACAACTTGCACACACCAAAGAAGTAGTTACCGACCCCGAAGCGGGAGTCCCAATAACCATACCACTACTCAAAGAAACCATACACAATTCTAACCGCTTAGCACACGCAAGAGAAATGAACGAGTGAGTCGCTCCAGTATCAATAATAGCAACTAAAGGCATATCATTAATAAAGCATGTACCTTTAATCAAACGATCTGCCGCATTAGTAGCGTCTGAACCTGCTAATGCGAATACTTTTCCGCCCGCCGGAGCTTGCTTCGGTTTGGTACAATTCGGGCTAATGTGACCCACCTCGCCACAATTAAAACACTTCACAGCATTCTTTCTACACTCTGTTGCATCATGTCCAAGGAGCCCGCAATTGGAACACTTCGCCTTGAACTTTTCACAATCATAAGACTTGTGGCCCATCACGCCACACTTAAAACATTTGATCGCACCGGAACCTCCTCCGGGTCTCCTATCAAAGTTTCCCCTATGTTTGCCCTTATCAGCAGGTGTCACATAAGGTCCGCTTCGCACTTGCTGCTTCCCTCTCCTCTCGCTCAAACCCTTATAATGAGTAGAACGAGCTCTACTGTCTTCTTCATAAATCCTACAGCACTCGGTTAAATCCGAAAATCTTCGTATTCTTTGATAACCCACCGCTTGCTTTATCTCAAGACGCAAGCCATTCTCATACTTGATACATTTGGAAAATTCCGCCGTAACCGCATCATAGTGAGGGTGAAACTTCACTAACTCAGTAAACTTAGCGGTGTAGTCCACCACCGACATATTACCTTGTTTCAACTCCAGAAATTCCATTTCTCTCTTCCCTTTAACACTTTCGGGATAATACTTCCTTAGAAACTCAGTACGAAATAAATCCCACGTAATCTCCTCATCGTCGACCTCAAGAACTTGCCTCACGCTGACCCACCAGTCATCAGCCTCTTCTCTCAGCATGTGAGTCCCTAGTCTCACCTTGTTCCCTTCAGCACAATCCATCACCCTAAAGATCCTCTCAATTTCCTTTAACCATATCTGAGCACCATCCGGATCAAATCTCCCTTTGAACACCGGTGGTTGGTTCTTCCTGAACTCATCATTCGCATTCACGTTAGGTGCACCCTGCACAGCTCTGGCCATAGCCTCTAACGTCGCTGCCATAGCATTGTCATTACGACCTGCCATATTCTGAGGATTCCCAAAAATAACAACAAGGTTAAACAACCGTTCAACCAACACAACAACAAGACAGACACGACTGACTCAACACTGGCTCTGATACCACTTAATGTAACACCCCCTTTCTATACCCCCAAATTAATCAAATAAATCAATTAGGCACTTAGAAAATTTATTTCATCAGAGTTTAATTAAAACATGGTATATAAGAGGCGCATCACATTATCATGAAATTAAACACATACGATACCTGCTCAAAATAGATATGCAACAATGGGTAACCCACATCTCAATATTTAGAATAAAAGCGGAAACATCCAAATATTGAATCGATCACATTCATAAAAGTATATACAACCATTCAATCAATTGATGCTTTACAACCATATCCACAGCGGATACATACACAGATGTATCACAAGGAATCAAAACAAATGTAACTCCAAAAGAGACAAAGGCTTCCTAACTACCCAGATGTTACATATCAGAGTCATTGACTAAAAAGAATGAAGACATCGCTTCACAAAAGGAACCTCCAGCTTCCTACTCTGCAATGCCTCATAGAGCATTATAAAACAGCAGAAGGGTGAGAAACAATATCATAACAGTTAATGCATAAAATTTTATATATACATATACTCATATTTGTATAAGTTATACTCAAATTATGTTCTCACCACATTAAGCATATACCATTAATCATGCCTCTACACATGCTCATGAACATTCATTATATGTTCCTCCAAACAATCATATATAACATACACAGTTACATTCATACAACTAATGCATCATACACAGATGACTCATGCAACTCATAGAGACCGACACACGACTCTATGCAGATGCAAATGCGGTACCGACTCATTTCAACAGATTCTCTAAGGAATCGAGTATTCAGCAGATTCTCCATGGAATCAAGTATTCAGCAGATTCTCCACGGAATCAAGTATTCAGCAGATTCTCCACGGAATCAAATATTCATCAGATTCTCCACGGAATCGAATATTCAGCAGATTCTCCACGGAATCAAATACTCAGCAGATTCTCCACGGAATCAAATACTCTAGTCAATCCTCCAAGGGATTACATGTTATGACCGATTCTCCGAGGAATCACACAATGCAACCGATTCTCCAAGGAATCTAATGTAACCATCGTATCATACGAGGTTCTGCAAATCCTCTGAGGGATCATTCAACACAAAAATGCATACTAAGATGTTACACAATGCTAATCCTCCGAGGGATCGATCAACACAGAATGCATACTATGTACACAAACATACTCATTGCATTTATCACATACATCGCATATATCTATCATGCATTCACATTATGCACCATATCACACATGGTTTACACACATATCAGCCTATCAATGCGTTTCTATTCAATTCAAGCAAATACACAAGATTATCAAACGTTCAAGATTCACCATTGACTCTTCAATCTAGGATTCACGCCTTTCGGCCACCCACAGCACGGCATGTCGAAACAGTTCACACATCAATCATTCATATAGGCATTAATCATAATTGAATCGGCCAAAAATCATGCTATGAACAAACAGCAAAACAAATAACACTGCCAGGTTCGCCAACCTTCGCCTGGCGAAGCCACGCAGCGAATGCTCGCTGGCCTTCGCCTGGCGAAATTCCCAGCGAAGTCCACTGAGAGTAATTCTTGAATTACTCGCTGAGGCTCGCTATACACTCGCCTGGCGAACCTTCGCCTACTCACTTCGCCTGGCGAACTTGCCAGCGAAGACAGGGTATTGCTTCTGACTTGCTTCGCTGCAGCTCGCTGGGCTTCGCCTGGCGAAGCTTCGCTGCCATTCGCCTAGCGAGCCTGCGAAGACAGAACCCCCATGGCTGTCTCAAGAGCCCAAACTCCACAAAATCAACCGATTAAATCCAAACCAGTCTCAGTGGCACAACCCTACCATCACCCGACTAAACTACATCGTCTAATCCGAGTTCTAACCGATTAAAACCTCATTCTACTCACAAAACCAACTTCTAACCTAAGTGGAAAAAGAGTAGAAACTCTACAAAATCCAAACACATACACATACAATCATACACATTAAAGAGATGATGGAGTTTCACACCCTTACCGATCGATTGCAAGCTTTGGTGATGATCCCTTGATGATTCTAGGTTTTCCTCTCCACTTTCTCTTCTCTTTCTCTTCTCCTCTTTTCTTTCTCTTGTTTTTCTTCTTATGTTACTATCTTTCTTTCTTTTCCTCTCTTATTCTATTTCTATCTCTATTTCTTTCCTCTCAAATTCTTTCCAACACTTACCAATCAATTCTCACACTAAATTGCTAAATGTCTAAAATTCCCTTTTTACTCTAATTCCCCGAAAACTCTCCGAATCGGTAAAAATAGATAAAATAAGCGAACACCACATAATAATATATAATTTCTCAATTTAAAACAAACATCAATTAAATAAATTAAAAGACTCAACAATTAATGGGAATTCAGAATCGGGGGGTTACAAAAAGGATGATAGGACACACACTATTGCATAATCTGACATCAATCAAGATGACAGACACCCCACAAAAAGAATGACGGAGCGAAACTCACACCGGAAACTACCACCAAAAGGATTATAGGACAAACACTATCGCACAATCAGACATTAATCAAGATGACAGACCCCCCACCGAAAGGATGACGGAGCGAAACTCACACCGGCCACTACCACCAAAACGATGATAGGACAAACACTATCTCACAATCTGACATAAACTAGATGAAAGAACCCCCACAAAAAGAATGACGGAGAAAAACTCACACCGGCTACTACCACCAAAAGGATGATAGGACAAACACTATAGCACAATCTAACATCAATTAAGATGACAGGCCCACAAACAAAAGGATGACGGAGCGAAACCCACACTAGCCACTATAACCAAAAGAATGATAGGACAAACATTGTCGCACAATCTGAAATCGACAAAGAAGACAGACCCCCCACTAAAAGGATGACGGAGCAAAACTCACACCGGCCACTACCACCAAAAGGAAGATAAAACAAACACGATCGCACAATCTGACATCAATTAAGACGACAGACCCCCCACCAATAGGATGACACAGTGAAATTCACACTGGACACTACCACCAAAAGGATGATTGGACAAACACTATCGCACAATCTGACATCAACAAGATGACACCCCATCCACCAAAAGGATGACGGTGCTAAACTCACACTGGCCATTACCTTCAAAAGGATGATAGGACAAACACTATCGCACAATCTGACATCAATCAAGATGACAGACCCCCCACCAAAAGGATGACGGGGTGAAATTCACACCGAACACTACCGCCAAAAGGATGACAGGACAAACACTATCGCGCAATCTGACATCAACAAGATGACAGACCCCCCACCAAAAGGATGACGAAGCGAAACTCACACCGGCCACTACCACCAAAAGGATGATAGCACAAACACTATCGCACAATCTGACATCAACAAGATGAAGAACCCCCCACCAAAAGGATCACAGAGAGAAACTCACACCGGCCACTACCACCAAAAGCATGATAGGAAACACACTATCACACAATCTGACATCAATCAAGATGACAGACCCCCCACCAAATGGATGACAGAGTGAAATTCACTCCGGACACTATCACCAAAAGGATGATAGGACAAACAATATCGCATAATCTGACATCAACAAGATGACAGACCCCCCACCAAAAGCATGACGGAGCGAAACTCACACCGGCCACTACCACCAAAACGATGATAGGACAAACACTATCGCACAATCTAACATCAATTATGATGACAGACCCTCCACTAATAGGATGACAGACTGAAATTCACACCGGACACTACCACCAAAAGGATGATAGGACAAACACTATCGTACAATCTGACATCAACAAGATGACAGACACCCCACTAAAAGGATGACGGTGCTAAACTCACACTGGCCATTACCATCAAAAGGATGATAGGACAAACACTATCGCACAATCTGACATCAACAAGATGACAGACCCCCCACCAAATGGATGACAGAGCGAAAATTACAACAACCACTACCACCGAAAGGATGATAGAACAAACACTATCGCACAATATGATATCAACAAGATGAGAAACCCCCCACCAAAAGGATGATGGAGAGAAACTCACGCCGGCCACTACCACCAAAAGGAAGATAAAACAAACACTATCGCACAATCTGACATCAATTAAGCTGACAGACCCCCCACCAATAGGATGACAAAGTGAAATTCACACCGGACACTACCACCAAAAGGATGATAGGACAAACACTATCGTACATTCTGACATCAACAAGATGACAGACACCCCACCAAAAGGATGACGGTGCTAAACTCACACTGTCCATTACCATCAAAAGGATGATAGGACAAACACTATCGCACAATCTGACATCAATCAAGATGACATTCCCCCCACCAAAAGGATGACGGGGTGAAGTTCACACCGAACACTACCACCAAAAGGATGATAGGACAAACACTATCCCGCAATCTGACATCAACAAGATGACAGACCCTCCACCAAAAGGATGACGGAGCGAAACTCACACCGGTCACTACTACCAAAAGGATGATAGCACAAAAACTATCGCACAATCTGACATCTACAAGATGAAGGACCCCACACCAAAAGGATCACGGAAAGAAACTCACACCGGCCACTACCACCAAAAGCATGATAGGAAACACACTATCACACAATCTGACATCAATCAAGATGACAGACCCCCCACCAAATGGATGACAGAGTGAAATTAACTCCGGACACTATCACCAAAAGGATGATAGGACAAACATTATCGCACAATCTGACATCAACAAGATGACCAACCCCCCACCAAAAGCATGACGGAGCGAAACTCACACCGACCACTACCACAAAAACGATGATAGAACAAACACTATCGCATAATCTAATACCAATTATGATGACAGACCCCCCACCAATAGGATGACAGAGTGAAATTCACACCGGACACTACCACCAAAAGGATGATAGGACAAACACTATCGTACAATCTGACATCAACAAGATGACCGACCCCCCACCAAAAGGATGACGGTGCTAAACTCACACTAGCCATTACCATCAAAAGGATGATAGGACAAACACTATCGAACAATCTGACATCAACAAGATGACATACCCCCCACCAAAACGATGACAGAGCGAAACTTACAACGACCACTACCACCGAAAGGATGATAGAACAAACACTATCGCACAATATGATATCAACAAGATGAGAAACCCCCCACCGAAAGGATGATGGAGCGTAACTCACACCGGCCACTACCACCAAAAGGAAGATAAAACAAACACTATCACACAATCTGACATCAATTAAGATGACAGAGCCCCCACCAATAGGATGACAAAGTGAAATTCACGTCGGACACTACCACCAAAAGGATGATAGGACAACCACTATCGTACATTCTGTCATTAACAAGATGACAGACCCCCCACCAAAAGGATGATGGTGCTAAACCCACACTGGCCATTACCATCAAAAGGATGATAGGACAAACACTATCCCATAATCTGACATCAATCAAGACGACATTCCCCCCACCAAAAGGATGACAGGGTGAAATTCACATCGAATACTACAACCAAAAGGATGATAGGACAAACACTATGGTGCAATCTGACATCAACAAGATGACAGACCCCCCACCAAAAGGATAACGGAGGGAAACTTACAACGGCCACTACCACCGAAAGGATAATAGAATGAACACTATCGCACAATCTGACATCAACAAGATGAGAGACCCCCCAACAAAAGGATGATGGAGCGAAACTCACACCAGCCACTACCATCAAAAGGAAGATAGACCAAACACTATCGCACAATCTGACATCAATTAAGATGCGAGACCCCCCACCAATAGGATGACAGAGTGCAATTCACACCAGACACAACCACGAAAAGGATGATAGGATAAAAACTATCGAACAATCTGACATCAACAAGATGACAGACCCCCCACTAAAAGTATGACGGAGCGAAACTCACACCGACCACTACCACCAAAAGCATGATAGCACAAATACTATCGCACAATCTGACATCAACAAGATGAAGGACCCCCCACCAAAAGGATCACAGAGAGAAACTCACACCGGCCACTACCACCAAAAGCATGATAGGAAACACACTATCACACAATCAGGCATCAATCAAGATGACAGACCCCCCACCAAAAGGATGATGGAACGAAACTCACACCACCCACTACCACCAAAAGGACGATAGGAAAAACACTATCGCACAATCTGACAATAATTAAGATGACACAACCCCCACCAAAAGGATAACAAAGCGAAACTCACACCGGCCACTACCACCAAAAGGATGATAAGACAAACACTATAGCACAATCTAATATGAATTAAGATGACAGACCCACCAACAAAAGAATGATGGAGCGAAACCCAGACCAGCCACTACAACCAAAAGGAATATAGGACAAACATTGTCGCACAATCTGACATCGACCAACATTATAGACACCCCACCAAAAGGATGACGGAGCAAAACTCACACCGTCCACATCGACCAAAAGGATGATAGAACAAACACTATTGCACAAACTGACATTAATTAAGATGACAGACCCCCCACCAAAAGGATGACGGAACAGAACTTACACCAGCCACTACCACCAAAAGGATGATAAGACAAACACTATCGCACAATCTAACATCAATCAAGATGACAGACCCCCACCAAAAGGATGACGGAGTGAAAGTCACACCGGACACTACCACCAAAATGATGATAGGACAAACATTATTGCACAATCTTATATTACCAAGATGACAGACCCCCCACCAAGGATGACGGAGCGAAACTCACACCAGCCACTACCACCAAAAGGATGATAGCACGATCTGACATCTATAAGATGAAGGACCCCCCACCAAAAGGATGACGGGGTGAAACTAACACCGACCACTACCACCAAAAGAATGATAGGAAAAACACTATCGCACAATCTGACATCAACTAGATGATAGACCCCCCACAAAATGGATGACGGAGGGAAACACACACCGGCCACTAACACCAAAAGGATGATACGACAAACACTATAGCACAATCTGACATCAATTAAGTAGACAGACCCACCACCAAAAGGATGACGGAGCGAAACTCACACCGGCCACTACAACCAAAAGGATGATAGGACAAACACTATCACACAATCTAACATCAACAAGATGACAGACCACCAACCAAAAGGATGACGGAGCTAAACTCACACCGGCCATTACCATCAAAATGATGATAGGAAAAACACTATCGCACAAACTGACATCAATTAAGATGACAGACCCCCCACCAAAAGGATGACGGAGTGAAAGTCACACCGGACACTACCACCAAAAGGATGATAGGACAAACACTGTCGTGCAATCTGACATGAACAAGATGACAGGACCCCCACCAAAAGGATGACGGAGCGAAACTCACAACGAACACTACCACCAAAAGGATGATAGGACAAATACTATCGCACAATCTGACATCAACAAGATTATAGACCCTCACCAAAAGGATGAAGGAGCGAAACTCACATCGGGCGCTACCACCAAAAGCATGATAGGAAACACACTATCGTACAAATTGACATTAATTAAGATGACAGACCCCCCACCAAAAGGATGACAGAGGGAAATTCACACCGGACACTACCACCAAAAGGATGATGGGAAAAACACTATCGCACAATCTGACATCAATTAAGATGACAGACCCCCCACCAAAAGAAGGACAAAGTGAAATTCACACCGGACACTTCCACCAAAAGGATGATAGGACAAACACTATCGCACAATCAGACATCAACAAGATGACAGACCCCCCATCAAAAGAATGACGGAGCGAAACTCACACAAACCACTACAACCAAAAGGATGATAGCACAAACATTATCGCACAATCTGACATCAACAAGATGAAGGACCCCCCACCAAAAGGATCACGGAGAGAAACTCACACCGGCCACTACCACCAAAAGCATGATAGGAAACATGTAACACCCCACTTTCCAAAATCATCTAAATTAATAAACATTATAAATAAACAAAATCAGAGTTCCAATTCTCCGAAGTGGGATATCACATAAAAACAACGTTTCCTTATAAAAAGGTTTTTCTCCAAATACAACGGAATGTTAAATAATAAAATTCAATAAAAGTTTGATACTTTCACAGGGAAATAAAATATAAGTTCTTCATAAAATAAATAAAAACGCCCAAGTCCCGTGCTACGTATCAGAGCGTCCTAGACTCGACAATCACACCAATATCCAAGCTAGCTAAGCACCTGGATTATCTGTACTTCCGAAGAAGCACAGACCACAACAACAACAAAGGGGTGAGAAAACATGATCAAAAATATAACGGTAATGTAATACATGTAAATAAGGTAGTACAACACACCAACGCACCAAGATTCACCCCTAACAACACCATATGACGAACCTACTGTTTAAATTACAGTATAACATATTATAATGAAAAATGCAACTCAACACCATGCATGCGGTACCGACTCATTGGTTCATTCAATCGAACCCACCATTCTCCACAACGGAGTACGGGTGAATCACTTATGCTCCATCCGAGACATGATTCAACCCCACCATTCTCCACAAAGGAGTACGGGTGAATCACTTATGCTCCATCCGAGACATGATTCAACTCCACCATTCTCCACAAAGGAGTACAGACAGATCACTTACGCTCCATCCGAGACATGATCCATCCCACCAAGACACCATGATATGCACACACCAATGCATAACTATTATGTTCAGGCACACTAAGTGCACACGATCCACCTGATCGTATCATTATACATCACATATATATGCATAGATATAACATGCACCAACACCATATAAATCAATCAGTTAGTAAACAAGCTCATATTCTATCACCAAGATACAAACACATCCCACTACTCGGGGATACACGATACTATTGATCACTACATGCATATACATCAACTAATTGTCCACCAGTCATTATTACGGGAAACATGCACTATCACCAAGTACACAAGTTAGTTCCCACACTCATCATTCTTACAGTGCAGCAAGGCCAAAGGGATCACACAAGCCCAAGCTCAAGGCCAAAACATCACAAAAATCACATTCTGGTTCTGCTACGTTCGCTGGCATTCGCCAGGCGAAGAGAAACGAACCTTCGCTGGCATTCGCCAGGCGAACCTGCTGGCGAAGCCCTCATTTCACTATCGTGCACTCGCCAGGCGAACCTTCATTCGCCAGGCGAACCTTCGCTGGCCACACTCGCCAGGAGAAGCTCCTACCCTTTAGGTCTGGGATTTAATTCTGAATTATTCGCTGCCATTCGCCTCAGCTCGCCAGGCGAACACTCGCCTCCACTCGCCAGGCGAAGCCCAGCGAATGCTGCGATCTCACCAATTTCTCACAGTTCTGCAGAGTGCTTTCTAAGCCAAATGGGTTAAACTTCCTACTTCCAATTCACCTCTTAACATCAGTACCAACATTACACGTAATTCAGCCTAAATGATTCCTAATCCCAATCCCAAAATCATCACCTAGACACTTTATTGATACATCAAAATCCCTACAGAATTTCCCTAAAAAACGTAAAATCACCTATATGCCAAATTAACCAAAAACAACAATTCATCAACATTTAATATCCAACCATCAACAATTAACAACAATCACCACATATAATACAGAAAATCATATATCGATCAATCTCCTACGGGGTTAAGGACTCCCCACTACCCTATACATGTATATACCATTCCCAATCAGGTTTCTCCCCCCTTACCTTGTTAATTGGTTTATCGATGAAAGAATCTTCCAAGGTTTGGCCAATTCTGATTTTCCCCCGTTCCTTCGTTCTTCGCTCCCTTTTCCGTTCTTCTCACTTCTCTCCTTTCTATCGTTCCTTTTTCCACTTTCTCTAACTTCTCACAATGTATCGTAAAACTACTAACCCCTCACATTCTCTATTTTAATTCTCTAATCCCAATAATAATAATAACTTAATAATAATAATAATAACTTAATAAAATAATAATAATAATAATAATATTATTATCTCACCAAAATAATAATAATATTAATAACAACAGTAACTATAATAAATATAATAATAATAATATTCCCACCAATATTAATATTATACACTATATTATTATATTCACCAAAACACCACCAATAATCCTCCCACATTAGGGACACCCACCAAACATCACCAAATACACCCCCACCAAAGGGCACACCAACACATAATATTTAAAATAATAATAAAATGACTAAATAATTAAAATGGGTGTTACTACTCTCCCCCACTTTAATTATTTTCGTCCTCGAAAATTACCGGATGGAAATAGCTCCGGATACGCTTCTCGCATCCTGCTTTCCAACTCCCAGGTCACACTGCCTCCTGCAGCACCTCCCCAAACTACCTTCACCAAAGGTATCTCTTTCCCTCGGAGTTGTTTCATCTTACAGTCCTCGATCCTCAACGGCATCGTCTCAACAGTAAGATTCTCCCGAACCTGAACATCATCACTCTGAATAACATGAGATGGATCATAAACGTACTTTCGCAATTGCGACACATGAAACACATCATGTAGATTCGACAACTCAGGCGGTAACGCCACCCTATAAGCCACATCACCAATTCTCTGCAAAATCTCATAAGGTCCAATAAACTTAGGATCCAGCTTCTTGGACTTCAATGCACGACCCACACCAGTCATCGGATTAACTCTTAGGAATACGTGATCACCTACACAGAATTCCAATTCTTTCCTCCGATTATCATGATAGCTTTTCTGCCTACCCTGAGACACTTTCAATTTCTCACGAATCATTTGAATTGTCTCAGTAGTCTGCTGTACAATTTCTGGCCCAAGCACCATATTCTCACCAGTTTCATACCAACACAGAGGAGTCCTACACCTCCTCCCATACAAAGCTTCAAACGGTGCCATTCCAATACTCGAATGGTAACTGTTATTGTATGTGAATTCGATCAATGGTAAATGAGTATCCCACGCACCACCCTTTTCTAACACACAAGCTCTCAACAAATCTTCAAGCGACTGAATTGTCCTCTCCGACTGACCATCAGTTTGCGAATGATAAGCTGAACTCAATTTCAACTTAGTTCCCAAAGCTTCCTGCAAGCTCTTCCAAAATTCCGAAGTAAACCGTGGATCTCTATCCGATACAATACTGGACGGAACACCATGCAACTTCACAATTACCCGAATGTAAATCTCTGCCAGTTTCGTCAATGGAAAACTAATATTGATCGGCACAAAGTGTGCAGACTTCGTCAATCGATCCACAATCACCCAGATAGCATCAAAACCTCTCGCCGTATTCCGGCAAACCTGTCACAAAATCCATGGTAATGCAATCCCATTTCCAAACCGGAATCTCTAATGGTTGCATAAATCCAGAAGGTCTCTAGTGTTCCACCTTCGACTTCTGACATGTCAAACAGGCATACACAAATTGAGCTATGTCTCTTTTCATACCAGACCACCAAAATAATTTCTTCAAATCATGATACATTTTTGTAGCTCCCGGATGAATACTCAGGCTACTACGATGTCCTTCGCTCAAAATTGACTTTTTCAATTCTTCATCATCTGGTACACAAATCCTGCCTCTAAATCTCAACACACCTGTACTATCCAATTTAAAGTCACTATCGGAGTCACTCCCTACTCCCGGCATCAAATCTACCAATTTCACATCCAACTTCTGATTTTCTCTAATCATATCCAAGAAGTCATTATTTACCTGCAACATACCCAACATTACACTATCTGCAGTAGTCTCACAAACCATGCTCAAATCTCTAAACTGTTCAATTAACTCAATTTCTTTCACCATCAGAGCTGCCATATGAATTGCTTTCCTACTCAAAGCATTTGCCACTACATTGGCCTTTCCTGGATGATAACTCAAACTGAAGTTATAATTCTTCAAAAATTCCAACCATCTTCTCTGCCTCATATTCAGCTCTTTCTGATCAAACAGGTATCTCAGACTCTTATGATCACTAAACACTTCAAATCTTGAACCATATAAATAGTGTCTCCAAATTTTCAACACAAAAACAACCGCAGCTAATTCAAGATCATGAGTCGGATAATTTCGCTCATGCACTCTCAATTGCCGCGATGCATATGCTACTAATTTACCATTCTGCATCAGAACCCCACCTAATCCCATCTTAGACGCATCACAGTACACCACAAACGTTTCACTCGGAGTCGGTAACACTAACACCGGTGCCGTAGTCAATCTCTTTTTCAACTCTTCAAAACTTTCTTCACAAGCAGCATCCCATACAAAAACTTGGTTCTTTCTCGTCAACTGAGTTAATGGCAACGCCAAATTAGAGAACCCTTCAATAAACCTGCGGTAATAACCGGCTAACCCCAAAAAGCTTCTAATCTCTGTCGCTGTCTTCGGCGGTTCCCACTGCAATACTGCACTTACTTTTGACAGATCCACCGCTATTCCATCTTCAGATATTACATGCCCCAAGAAACTTACTTTCTTCAACCAAAAGTCACACTTTGACAGTTTAGCAAATTATTTATTTTCCTTCAACACTTGCAAGGCAATTCTCAGATGTCCTGCATGCTCTTCATCAGATTTAGAATAAATTAATATGTCATCAATAAACACTACAATGAACTGATCCAAGTAAGAATGGAAAATTTTGTTCATATACTCCATAAATACTCCCGGTGCATTAGTCACTCCAAACGACATTACAACATATTCGTAATGTCCATATCGAGTCCTAAAGGCAGTCTTCTGAATATCACCTTCTTTTACTCTCATCTGATGATAACCCGATCTTAAGTCGATCTTACTAAATACATGAGCTCCCACCAGCTGGTCCATCAAATCATCAATCCTAGGTAAAGGATACTTATTCTTAATAGTCACTTTATTCAATTGACGGTAATCGATGCACAGACACATACTACCATCCTTCTTCTTCACCAACAACACTAGAGCTCCCCACGGCGATACACTTGGTCTAATAAACTTTCTATCCAACAATTCTCCAATCTGGGACTTCAACTCAGCCAATTCCACTGCAGACATCCTGTACGGCGCCATAGAAATAGGTCTCGTACCAGGAACAAGATCAATACCAAATTCTACTTCTCGCGTCGGAGGCAATTCCGTAATGTCGTCAGGAAACACTTCTGGAAATTCATTCACCACTGCTAATTCCTCCATTGGCACTTTGTTATCCATCGATAAAGTTGCAAATAAAGCAAACACTCTAGTTTCATCTTCCAACAAGGCCCTCAATTCTTTATTAGACAAAGAACTTGCCACAACTTCCTCTTCAGGGGTCAGGAACAACAATTCCTTCCGAAAACAATCGATGTAGACTCGGTTGAACTCTAACCAGTTCATACCCAGAATAACATCCAACTTATCAAGTGGTAGACAAATCAGATCCACTCCAAATTCTCTACCGAAAATAGTCAGCGGACACTTCCGGCATACCAAAGAAGTAGTCACTGAACCTATAGAGGGTGTCTCAATAGTCATCTGTATCTCCAGAGTGGACGACACCAAACCTATCCTCTCCACACAATCTACAGAAATAAACGAGTGCGTTGCACCCGTATCAATAATAGCAATCAAAGGAATATTATTGATAATACAAGTACCTCTGATCACACGCTCATCACTGGCAGCTTGAGTTCCTGCCAAGGCAAACACTTTTCCACCAGCCGGAGACGTTTGAGGCTTCTTCGGCTTCTCACAATGTGTACTGATATGACCCTTCTCACCACAGTTATAACAGGTCGGCATAGTTGCTCTGCAATCAGCTATCACATGACCTGGTTTCCCACACTTAAAACACTTCGTGGCTTCATTAGGACAATCATTAGAACGGTGTCCCATACCACCGCACCGAAAACATTTCCCTTCAACAGATGCTCTCCCATCTCTAGGCTTCTTATCAACAACAGCTTTACGTTTTCCCTTATCAGCAGCAACACTATAAGGAGTACCACTAAACCTCTGCTTACCCTTACGGTCATTAACAGCTTTGTAGTGCGCAATCCTTGCTCGGTTATCGTTATCATAAATTCTGCTTCTGCTTACCAGCTTAGGATAGCTCCTGATCTTCTGACAAGCAATCCCCAACTTAATCTCTGGACGCAGTCCATTCTCAAACTTTAAGCACTTAGAGGTCATTGCCCCTTCCACATTATAGTGGGGACAATACTGCACCAGCTCCTCAAACTTGGCAACATATTCTGCTACAGTCATGCTACCCTGTTCAGCTCTAAGAATTCAATTTCCTTAGCGCTTCGGATATCTTCCGGGAAGTACTTCTCCAGAAAACCTTTCCGAACCACCTCCCAAGTAATGATAGTTCTAGCAGCTTCCAACCTTTGGCGACTATTGTCCCACCAGGCTTCAGCTTCACCCTCCAGCATGTGAGTACCAAACCTCACCTTTTGCTCATCGCTACATTCCATAGTTCTGAAGATCTTCTCAATTGCCTTCAGCCACTTCTGAGCAGCTTCGGGGTCCAGAATTCCCCCTTCGAACGTTGGCGGCTTGTTGCTCCGAAACTGCGCCAAACTCCTGAATTGGGCATCTGCAGTTTGATTCTGATTAGCAATAGCTTGTGCCATTGCTTGCATAGCAGCAGCCAATGCAGCATCGTTCCTTCCTGCCATACTTCTCAAAAAGAACAACACCAGGTTAAAAGATATTCAACTACATCATAAAGGACAAACTCAACTCGACTCAACAACACTGGCCGGACGGACCAACCTGCTCTGATACCAATGGTAACACCCCACTTTCCAAAATCATCTAAATTAATAAACATTATAAATAAACAAAATCAGAGTTCCAATTCTCCCAAGTGGGATATCACATAAAAACAACGTTTCCTTATAAAAAGGTTTTTCTCCAAATACAGCGGAATGTTAAATAATAAAATTCAATAAAAGTTTGATACGTTCACAGGGAAATAAAATATAAGTTCTTCATAAAATAAATAAAAACGCCCAAGTCCCGTGCTACGTATCAGAGCGTCCTAGACTCGAAAATCACACCAATATCCAAGCTAGCTAAGCACCTGGATTATCTGTACTTCCGAAGAAGCACAGACCACAACAATAACAAAGGGGTGAGAAAACATGATCAAAAATATAACGGTAATGTAATACATGTAAATAAGGTAGTACAACACACCAACGCACCAAGATTCACCCCTAACAACACCATATGACGAACCTACTGTTCAAATTACAGTATAACATATTATAATGCAAAATGCAACTCAACACCATGCATGCGGTACCGACTCATTGGTTCATTCAATCGAACCCACCATTCTCCACAACGGAGTACGGGTGAATCACTTACGCTCCATCCGAGACATGATTCAACCCCACCATTCTCCACAAAGGAGTACGGGTGAATCACTTACGCTCCATCCGAGACATGATTCAACCCCACCATTCTCCACAAAGGAGTACGGACAGATCACTTACGCTCCATCCGAGACATGATCCATCCCACCAAGACACCATGATATGCACACACCAATGCATAACTATTATGTTCAGGCACACTAAGTGCACACGATCCACCTGATCGTATCATTATACATCACATATATATGCATAGATATAACATGCACCAACACCATATAAATCAATCAGTTAGTAAACAAGCTCATATTCTATCACCAAGATACAAACACATCCCACTACTCGGGGATACACGATACTATTGATCACTACATGCATATACATCAACTAATTGTCCACCAGTCATTATTACGGGAAACATGCACTATCACCAAGTACACAAGTTAGTTCCCACACTCATCATTCTTACAGTGCAGCAAGGCCAAAGGGATCACACAAGCCCAAGCTCAAGGCCAAAACATCACAAAAATCACATTCTGGTTCTGCTACGTTCGCTGGCATTCGCCAGGCGAAGAGAAACGAACCTTCGCTGGCATTCGCCAGGCGAACCTGCTGGCGAAGCCCTCATTTCACTATCGTGCACTCGCCAGGCGAACCTTCATTCGCCAGGCGAACCTTCGCTGGCCACACTCGTCAGGCGAAGTTCCTACCCTTTAGGTCTGGGATTTAATTCTGAATTATTCGCTGCCATTCGCCTCAGCTCGCCAGGCGAACACTCGCCTCCACTCGCCAGGCGAAGCCCAGCGAATGCTGCGATCTCACCAATTTCTCACAGTTCTGCAGAGTGCTTTCTAAGCCAAATGGGTTAAACTTCCTACTTCCAATTCACCTCTTAACATCAGTACCAACATTACACGTAATTCAGCCTACATGATTCCTAATCCCAATCCCAAAATCATCACCTAGACACTTTATTGATACATCAAAATCCCTACAGAATTTCCCTAAAAAACGTAAAATCACCTATATGCCAAATTAACCAAAAACAACAATTCATCAACGTTTAATATCCAACCATCAACAATCAACAACAATCACCACATATAATACAGAAAATCATATATCGATTAATCTCCTACGGGGTTAAGGACTCCCCACTACCCTATACATGTATATACCATTCCCAATCAGGTTTCTCCCCCCTTACCTTGTTAATTGGTTGATCGATGAAAGAATCTTCCAAGGTTTGGCCAATTCTGATTTTCCCCCGTTCCTTCGTTCTTCGCTCCCTTTTCCGTTCTTCTCACTTCTCTCCTTTCTATCGTTCCTTTTTCCACTTTCTCTAACTTCTCACAATGTATCGTAAAACTACTAACCCCTCACATTCTCTATTTTAATTCTCTAATCCCAATAATAATAATAACTTAATAATAATAATAATAACTTAATAAAATAATAATAATAATAATAATAATATTATCTCACCAAAATAATAATAATATTAATAACAATAGTAACTATAATAAATATAATAATAATAATAATATTCCCACCAATATTAATATTATACACTATATTATTATATTCACCAAAACACCACCAATAATCCTCCCACATTAGGGACACCCACCAAACATCACCAAATACACCCCCACCAAAGGGCACACCAACACATAATATTTAAAATAATAATAAAATGACTAAATAATTAAAATGGGTGTTACAAAACACACTATCACACAATCTGATATCAATCAAGATGACAGACCCCCCACCAAAAGGATGATGGAGCGAAACTTACACCATCCACTACCACCAAAAGGACGATACAAAAAACACTATCGCACAATCGGACATCAATTAAGATGACACAACACCCACCAAAAGGATGACGAAGCGAAACTCACACCGGCCACTACCACCAAAAGGATGATAGGACAAACACCATCGCACAAAATGACATCAACAAGATGACAGACCACCAACCAAAAGGATGACGGAGCTAAACTCACACCGGCCATTACCATCAAAATGATGATAGGAAAAACACTATCGCACAAACTGACATCAATTAAGATGACAGACCCCCCACCAAAAGGATGACGGAGTGAAAGTCACACCGGACACTACCACCAAAAGGATGATAGGACAAACACTGTCGTGCAATCATACATGAACAAGATGACAGGACCCCACCCAAAAGGATGACGGAGCGAAACTCACAACGAACACTACCACCAAAAGGATGATAGGATAAATACTATCGCACAATCTGACATCAAAAAAATTATAGTCCCCCACCAAAAGGATGAAGGAGCGAAACTCACATCGGGCGCTACCACCCAAAGCATGATAGGAAACACACTATCGTACAAATTGACATCAATTAAGATGACAGACCCCCACCAAAAGGATGACAGAGGGAAATTCACACCGGACACTACCACCAAAAGGACGATAGGAAAAACACTATCGCACAATCGGACATCAATTAAGATGACACAACCCCCACCAAAAGGATGACGAAGCGAAACTCACACCGGACACTACTACCAAAAGGATGATAGGACAAACACTATCGCACAAAATAAAATCAATTAAGATGACAGCCCCCCACCAAAAGGATGACAGAGGGAAATTCACTACGGACACTACCATCAAAAGAATGATAGGACAAACACTGTCGTGCAATCTGACATGAACAAGATGACAGACCCCCCACCAAAAGGATGATGGAGCGAAACTTACAACGACCACTACCACCGAAAGGATAATAGAAGGAACACTATCGCACAATCTGACATCAACAAGATGAGAGACCCCCCAACAAAAGGATGATGGAGTGAAACTCACACCGGCCACTACCATCAACAGGAAGATAGAACGAACACTATCGCACAATCTGACATCAATTAAGATGCGAGACCCCCACCAATAGGATGACAGAGTGAAATTCACACCAGACACAACCACGAAAAGGATGATAGGACAAACACTATCGCACAATCTGACATCTACAAGATGACAGACCCCCCACTAAAAGTATGACGGAGCGAAACTCACACCGGCCACTACCACCAAAAGCATGATAGCACAGATACTATCGCACAATCTGACATCAACAAGATGAAGGACCCCCCCACCAAAAGGATCACAGTGAGAAACTCACACCGGCCATTACCACCATAAGCATGATAGGAAACACACTATCACACAATCAGACATTTCTCAAGATGACAGACCCCCCACCAAAAGGATGATGGAGCGAAACTCACACCGCCCACTACCACCAAAAGGACGATAGGAAAAACACTATCGCACAACCTGACAATAATTAAGATGACACAACCCCCACCAAAAGGATAACAAAGCGAAACTCACACCGGCCAATACCACCAAAAGGATGATAAGACAAACACTATAGCACAATCTAATATGAATTAAGATGACAGGCCCACCAACAAAAGGATGATGGAGCGAAACCCAGACCATCCACTACAACCAAAAGGAATATAGGACAAACATTGTCGCACAATCTGACATCGACCAACATTATAGACACCCCACCAAAACGATGACGGAGCAAAACTCACACCGTCCACATCGACCAAAAGGATGATAGGACAAACACTATTGCACAAACTAACATCAATTAAGATGACAGACCCCCCACCAAAAGGATGACGGAACAGAACTTACACTAGCCACTACCACCAAAAGGATGATAAGACAGACACTATCGCACAATCTAACATCAATCAAGATGACAGACCCCCCACCAAAAAGACGACGGAGTGAAAGTCACACCGGACAATACCACCAAAAGGATGATAGGACAAACACTATTGCACAATCCTATATTACCAAGATGACAGACCCCCCACCAAAAGGATGACGGAGCGAAACTCACACCAGCCACTACCACCAAAAGGATGATAGCACAAACACTTTCGCACGATCTGACATCTATAAGATGAAGGACCCCCCACCAAAAGGATGACGGGGTGAAACTAACACCGACCACTACCACCAAAAGGATGATATGAAAAACACTATCACACAATCTGACATCAACTGGATGATAGACCCCCCACAAAATGGATGACAGAGCGAAACACACACCGGCCACTACCACCAAAAGGATGACACGACAAACACTATAGCACAATCTGACATCAATTAAGACGACAGACCCACCACCAAAAGGATAACAGAGCAAAACTCACACTGGCCACTACAACCAAAAGGATGATAGGACAAACACTATCACACAATCTAACATCAACAAGATGACAGACCACCAACCAGAAGGATGACGGAGCTAAACTCACACCGGCCATTACCATCAAAATGATGATAGGAAAAACACTATCGCACAAACTGACATCAATTAAGATGACAGACCCCCCACCAAAAGGATGACGGAGTGAAAGTCACACCGGACACTACCACCTAAAGGATGATAGGACAAACACTGTCGTGCAATCTGACATGAACAAGATGACAGGACCCCCACCAAAAGGATGACGGAGCGAAACTCACAACGAACACTACCACCAAAAGGATGATAGGACAAATACTATCGCACAATCTGACATCAACAAGATTATAGACCCCCACCAAAAGGATGAAGGATCGAAACTCACATCGGGCGCTACCACCAAAAGCATGATAGGAAACACACTATCGTACAAATTGACATCAATTAAGATGACAGACCCCCCACCAAAAGGATGACGGAGGGAAATTCACACCGGACACTACCACCAAAAGGATGATAGGAAAAACATTATCGCACACTCTGACATGAATTAAGATGACAGACCCCCCACCAAAAGAATGACAGAGTGAAATTCACACCGGAAACTTCCACCAAAAGGATGATAGGACAAACACTATCGCACAATCAGACATCAACAAGATGACAGACCCCCCATCAAAAGATTGACGGAGCGAAACTCACACAGACCACTACAACCAAAAGGATGATAGCACAAACACTATCGCAGAATCTGACATCAACAAGATGAAGGACCCCCCCACCAAAAGGATCACGGAGAGAAACTCACACCGGCCACTACCACTAAAACCATGATAGGAAACACACTATCACACAATCTGATATCAATCAAGATGACATACCCCCCACCAAAAGGATGATGGAGCGAAACTTACACCACCCACTACCACCAAAAGGACGATACAAAAAACACTATCGCACAATCGGACATCAATTAAGATGACACAACCCCCACCAAAAGGATGACGAAGCGAAACTCACACCGGCCACTACCACCAAAAGGATGATAGAACAAACACTATCGCACAAAATGACATCAATTAAGATGACAGACCCCCACCAAAAGGATGACAGAGGGAAATTCACTACGGACACTACCATCAAAAGAATGATAGGACAAACACTGTCGTGCAATCTGACATGAACAAGATGACAGACCCCCCATCAAAAGGATGACGGAGCGAAACTCACAATAAACACTACCACCAAAAGGATGATAGGACAAATACTATCGCACAATCTGACATCAACAAGATTATAGACCCCCACCAAAAGGATGACGGAGCAAAACTCACATCGGGCGCTACCACCAAAAGCATGATAGGAAACACACTATCGTACAAATTGACATCAATTAAGATGACAGACCCCCCAACAAAAGGATGAAGGAGGGAAAATCACACCGGACACTACCAACAAAAGGATGATAGGAAAAACACTATCACACAATCTGACATCAATTAAGATGACAGACCCCCGACCAAAAGAATGACCGAGTGAAATTCACACCGTACACTTCAACCAAAAGGATGATAGGACAAACACTATCGCACAATCAGACATCAACAAGATGACAGACCCCCCACCAGAAGAATGACGGAGCGAAACTCACACAGGCCACTACCACCAAAAGGATGATAGCATAAACACTATTGCACAATCTGACATCAACAAGATGAAGGACCCCCCACCAAAAGGATCACGTAGAGAAACTCACACCGGCCACTACCACCAAAAGCATGATAGGAAACACACTATCACACAATCTGATATCAATCAAGATGACATACCCCCCACCAAAAGGATGATGGAGCGAAACTTACACAACCCACTACCACCAAAAGGACAATACAAAAAACACTATCGCACAATCGGACATCAATTAAGATGACACAACCCCCACAAAAAGGATGACAAAGCGAAACTCACACCGTCCACTACCACCAAAAGGATAATAGGACAAACACTATTGCACAAACTGACATCAATTAAGATGACAGACCCCCGCCAATAGGATGACAGAGGGAAATTCACTACGGACACTACCATCAAAAGAATGATAGGACAAACACTGTCGTGCAATCTGACATGAACAAGATGACAGACCCCCCACCAAAAGGATGACGGAGCGAAACTCACAACGAACATTACCACCAAAATGATGATAGGAAAAACACTATCACACAATCTGACATCAACTGGATGATAGACCCCCCACAAAATGGATGACAGAGCGAAACACACACCGGCCACTACCACCAAAAGGATGACACGACAAACACTATAGCACAATCTGACATCAATTAAGATGACAGACCCACCACCAAAAGGATAACGGAGCAAAACTCACACTGGCCACTACAACCAAAAGGATGATAGGACAAACACTATCACACAATCTAACATCAACAAGATGACAGACCACCAACCAGAAGGATGACGGAGCTAAACTCACACCGGCCATTACCATCAAAATGATGATAGGAAAAACACTATCGCACAAACTGACATCAATTAAGATGACAGACCCCCCACCAAAAGGATGACGGAGTGAAAGTCACACCGGACACTACCACCTAAAGGATGATAGGACAAACACTGTCGTGCAATCTGACATGAACAAGATGACAGGACCCCCACCAAAAGGATGACGGCGCGAAACTCACAACGAACACTACCACCAAAAGGATGATAGGACAAATACTATCGCACAATCTGACATCAACAAGATTATAGACCCCCACCAAAAGGATGAAGGAGCGAAACTCACATCAGGCGCTACCACCAAAAGCATGATAGGAAACACACTATCGTACAAATTGACATCAATTAAGATGACAGACCCCCCACCAAAAGGATGACGGAGGGAAATTCACACCGGACACTACCACCAAAAGGATGATAGGAAAAACATTATCGCACACTCTGACATGAATTAAGATGACAGACCCCCCACCAAAAGAATGACAGAGTGAAATTCACACCGGAAACTTCCACCAAAAGGATGATAGGACAAACACTATCGCACAATCAGACATCAACAAGATGATAGACCCCCCATCAAAAGAATGACGGAGCGAAACTCACACAGACCACTACAACCAAAAGGATGATAGCACAAACACTATCGCAGAATCTGACATCAACAAGATGAAGGACCCCCCCACCAAAAGGATCACGGAGAGAAACTCACACCGGCCACTACCACTAAAACCATGATAGGAAACACACTATCACACAATCTGATATCAATCAAGATGACATACCCCCCACCAAAAGGATGATGGAGCGAAACTTACACCACCCACTACCACCAAAAGGACGATACAAAAAACACTATCGCACAATCGGACATCAATTAAGATGACACAACCCCCACCAAAAGGATGACGAAGCGAAACTCACACCGGCCACTACCACCAAAAGGATGATAGAACAAACACTATCGCACAAAATGACATCAATTAAGATGACAGACCCCCACCAAAAGGATGACAGAGGGAAATTCACTACGGACACTACCATCAAAAGTATGATAGGACAAACACTGTCGTGCAATCTGACATGAACAAGATGACAGACCCCCACCAAAAGGATGACGGAGCGAAACTCACAATAAACACTACCACCAAAAGGATGATAGGACAAATACTATCGCACAATCTGACATCAACAAGATTATAGACCCCCACCAAAAGGATGACGGAGCAAAACTCACATCGGGCGCTACCACCAAAAGCATGATAGGAAACACACTATCGTACAAATTGACATCAATTAAGATGACAGACCCCCCACCAAAAGGATGAAGGAGGGAAAATCACACCGGACACTACCAACAAAAGGATGTTAGGAAAAACACTATCACACAATCTGACATCAATTAAGATGACAGACCCCCGACCAAAAGAATGACAGAGTGAGATTCACACCGTACACTTCCACCAAAAGGATGATAGGACAAACACTATCGCACAATCAGACATCAACAAGATGACAGACCCCCCACCAGAAGAATGACGGAGCGAAACTCACACAGGCCACTACCACCAAAAGGATGATAGCATAAACACTATTGCACAATCTGACATCAACAAGATGAAGGACCCCCTACCAAAAGGATCACGTAGAGAAACTCACACCGGCCACTACCACCAAAAGCATGATAGGAAACACACTATCACACAATCTGATATCAATCAAGATGACAGACCCCCCACCAAAAGGATGATGGAGCGAAACTTACACAACCCACTACCACCAAAAGGACAATACAAAAAACACTATCGCACAATCGGACATCAATTAAGATGACACAACCCCCACAAAAAGGATGACGAAGCGAAACTCACACCGGCCACTACCACCAAAAGGATAATAGGACAAACACTATTGCACAAACTGACATCAATTAAGATGACAGACCCCCGCCAATAGGATGACAGAGGGAAATTCACTACGGACACTACCATCAAAAGAATGATAGGACAAACACTTTCGTGCAATCTGACATGAACAAGATGACAGACCCCCCACCAAAAGGATGACGGAGCGAAACTCACAACGAACATTACCACCAAAAGGATGATAGGACAAATACTATCGCAGAATCTGACATCAACAAGATTATAGACCCCCACCAAAAGGATGACAGAGCGAAACTCACATCGGGCGCTACCACCAATAGCATGACAGGAAACACACTATCGTACAAATTGACATCAATTAAGATGACTGACCCCCCACCAAAAGGATGACGGAGGGAAATTCACACCGGACACTACCACCAAAAGGATGATAGGAAAAACACTATCACACAATCTGACATCAATTAAGATGACAGACCCCCCACCAAAAGAACGACAAAGTGAAATTCACACCGGACACTTCCACCAAAAGGATGATAGGACAAACACTATCGCACAATCAGACATCAACAAGATGACAGACCCCCCACCAAAAGAATGACGGAGCGAAACTCACACAGGCCACTACCACGAAAAGGATGATATCATAAACACTATTGCACAATCTGACATCAACAAGATGAAGGACCCCCCACCAAAAGGATCACGTAGAGAAACTCACACCGGCCACTACCACCAAAAGCATGATAGGAAACACACTATCACACAATCTGATATCAATCAAGATGACAGACCCCCCACCAAAAGGATGATGGAGCGAAACTTACACAACCCACTACCACCAAAAGGACAATACAAAAAACACTATCGCACAATCGGACATCAATTAAGATGACACAACCCCCACAAAAAGGATGACGAAGCGAAACTCACACCGGCCACTACCACCAAAAGGATAATAGGACAAACACTATTGCACAAACTGACATCAATTAAGATGACAGACCCCCGCCAATAGGATGACAGAGGGAAATTCACTACGGACACTACCATCAAAAGAATGATAAGACAAACACTGCCATGCAATCTGACATGAACAAGATGACAGACCCCCCTACCAAAAGGATGACGGAGCGAAACTCACAACGAACATTACCACCAAAAGGATGATAGGACAAATACTATCGCACAATCTGACATCAACAAGATTATAGACCCCCACCAAAAGGATGATGGAGCGAAACTCACATCGAGCGCTACCACCAATAGCATGATAGGAAACACACTATCGTACAAATTGACATCAATTAAGATGACTGACCCCCCACCAAAAGGATGACGGAGGGAAATTCACACCGGACACTACCACCAAAAGGATGATAGGAAAAACACTATCACACAATCTGACATCAATTAAGATGTCAGACCCCCCACCAAAAGAATGACAGAGTGAAATTCACACCAGACACTTCCACCAAAAGGATGATAGGACAAACACTATCGCACAATAAGACATCAACAAGATGACAGACCCCCCACCAAAAGAATGACAGAGCGAAACTCACACAGGCCACTACCACCAAAAGGATGATAGCACAAACACTATCGCACAATCTGACATCAACAAGATGAAGGACCCCCCACCAAAAGGATCACGGAGAGAAACTCACACCGGCCACTACCACCAAAAGCATGATAGGAAACACACTATCACACAATCTGATATCAATCAAGATGACAGACCCCCCACCAAAAGGATGATGGAGCGAAAGTTACACCACCCACTACCATCAAAAGGACGATACAAAAAACACTATCGCACAATCGGACATCAATTAAGATGACACAACCCCCACCAAAAGGATGACGAAGCGAAACTGACACCGGCCACTACCACCAAAAGGATAATAGGACAAACGCTATCGCACAATCCAACATCAATTAAGATAAAAGACCCATCACCAAAAGGATGACTGAGCTAAACTCACACCTGCCACTACTACCAAAAGGATGATAGGACATACATTATCGCACAAACTGACCACAATTAAGATGACAAACCGTCAACCAAAAGCATGATAGGAAACACACCATCACATAATCTGACGTCAAAAGGATGACAGAGGGAAATTCACTAGGATACTACCACCAAAAGAATGATAGGACACACACTATTGCGCAATCTGACATCAACAAGATGACAGACCCCCCACCAAAATGATTACGGAGCGAAACTCACAATGACGACTACCACCAAAAGGATGATAGGACAAACACTATTGCACAATCTCACATCAACAAGATGACAGACCCTCACCAAATGTATGATGGAGGGAAACTCACACCGGCCGCTACCACCAAAAGCATGATAGTAAACACACTATCACACAATCTGACATCAATAGAGATGACACACCCCCCACCAAAAGGATGATGGAGCGAAACTCACACCGGCCACTACCACCAAAAGGATGATATGACAAACACCATCATATAATCTGACATCAATTAAGATGAAAGACCGTCCACCTAAAGGATGACGGAGCAAAATTCACACCGGCCATTACCACCAAAAGGATGATAAGACAAAAACTATCGCACAATCTGACATCAATCAAGATGACAGAACCACCACCAAAAGGATGACAAAGCGAAACTCACACCAGCCACTAAAACTAAAAGGATGATAGGACAAACATTGTCGCACAATCTGACATCAACAAGATGACAGACCCCTAATAAAAGGATGACGGAGCGAAACTCACACCGACCGCTACCACCAAACACCTGATAGGAAACACACTGCCACACAATCTAACATCAATAGAGATGACAGACCCCCACCAAAAGGATGATGGATCGAAACTCACGCCGACCACTACCACCAAAAGGATGAATGGACAAACACCATCACATAATCTGACATCAATTAGATGACAAACCTCTCACCAAAACGATGACGGAGGGAAAGTCACACCGGCAACTACCACCAAAAGGATGATAGGAAAAACA
Organism: Lathyrus sativus; assembly: GCA_963859935.3. Taxonomy (NCBI): domain Eukaryota; kingdom Viridiplantae; phylum Streptophyta; class Magnoliopsida; order Fabales; family Fabaceae; genus Lathyrus; species Lathyrus sativus. The sequence goes on along the minus strand of OZ012737.1, from coordinate 329,472,823 downwards.
CTATCGCACAATCTGACATCAACTATATGAAATACCCCCACAAAAAGGATGACGGAGGAAAACTCACACCGGCCACTAGCACCAAAAGGATGATAGCACAAACACTATCGCACAATCTGACATCAGCAAGATGAAGGACCCCCCACCAAAAGGATCACAGAGAGAAACTCACACCGGCCACTACCACTAAAAGCATGATAGGAAACACACTATCACACAATCTGATATCAATCTAGATGACAGACCTCCCAGCAACACGATGACGGAGCAAAACTCACAAGACCACTACCACCAAAAGGATGATAGTACAAACATTATCGCACAATCTGACATCAACAAGATGACAGACCCCCACCAAAAGTATGACGGAGGGAAACTCACATCGACCGCTACCACCAAAAGCATGATAGGAAACACACTATCACACAGTTTGACATCAATAGAGATGATACACCCCCACCAAAAGGATGATAGAGAGAAACTCACACCGGCCACAACCACCAAAAGGATGATATGACAAACACCATCACATAATCTGACATCAATTAAGTTGAAAGACCCTCCACCAAAAGGATGACGGAGCAAAACTCACACCGACCATTACCACCAAAAGGATGATAAGACAAACACTATCGCACAATCTGACATCAATCAAGATGAAGACCCACCACCAAAAAGATGACAGAGCGAAACTCACACCGGCCACTACAACCAAAAGGATGATAGGACAAACAGTGTCGCACAATCTGACATCAACAAGATGGCTGACCCCCCACCAAAAGGATGACGAAGCTAAACTCACACCGGCAATTACCATCCAAAGGACGATAGGAGAAACACTATCGCACAAAGTGACATCAATTAAGATAACAGACCCCCCGCCAAAAGGATGACGGGGGGAAATTCACACCGGACAGTACCACCAAAAGAATGATTGGACAAACACTATCGCGCAATCTGACATTAATAACATAACAGACCCCCCCCCCCCCCCCCAAAAAAAAAAAGATGACGGAGTGAAACTCACAACGAAAATTACCACCAAAAGGATGATAGGACAACCACTATCGCACAATCTGACATCAACAAGATGACAGACCCCCACCAAAAGGATGACGGACCGAAACTCACACTGGCCGCTACCACCAAAAACCTAATAGGAAACACACTATCACACAATCTAACATCAATATAGATGACAGACCCCCACCAAAAGGATGATGGAGCGAATCTCACACCGGCCACTACCACCAAAAGGATGATAGGACAAACACCATCACATAATCTGACATCAATTAGATGACAAACCTCTAACCAAAAGGATGACGGAGCGAAACTCACACCGGCCACTACAACCAAAAGGATGATAGGACAAACACTATCGCGCAATCTGACATCAACTAGATGACAGACCCCCCCACCAAAAGGATGACAGAGAGAAATTCACACCAGACACTACCACCAAAAGAATGATAGGACAAACACTGTCGTGCAATCTGACATGAACAAGATGACAGGACCCCCACCAAAAGGATGATGGAGCGAAACTCACAACGAACACTACCACCAAAAGGATTATAGGACAAATACTATCGCACAATCTGACATCAACAAGATTATAGACCCCCACCAAAAGGATGAAGGAGAGAAACTCACATCGGGCGCTACCACCAAAAGCATGATAGGAAACACACTATCGTACAAATTGACATCAATTAAGACGACAGACCCCCACCAAAAGGATGACGGAGGGAAATTCACACCAGACACTACCACGAAAAGGATGATAGGAAAAACACTATCGCACAATCTGACATCAATTAAGATGACAGACCCCCCACCAAAAGAATGACATAGTGAAATTCACAACGGACACTTCCACCAAAAGGATGATAGGACAAACACTATCGCACAATCAGACATCAACAAGATGACAGACCCCCCATCAAAAGAATGACGAAGCGAAACTCACACAGACCACTACAACCAAAAGGATGATAGCACAAACACTATCGCACAATCTGACATCAACAAGATGAAGGACCCCCCACCAAAAGGATCACGGAGAGAAACTCACACCGGCCACTACCACCAAAAGCATGATAGGAAACACACTATCACACAATCTGATATCAATCAAGATGACAGACCCCCCACCAAAAGGATGATGGAGCGAAACTTCCACCACCCACTACCACCAAAAGGTAGATAGGACAAACAGTGTCGCACAATCTGACATCAACAAGATGGCTGACCCTCCACCAAAAGGATGACGAAGCTAAACTCACACCGGCAATTACCATCCAAAGGATGATAGGAAAAACACTATCGCACAAAGTGACATCAATTAAGATAACAGACCCCCCGCCAAAAGGATGACGGAGGGAAATTCACACCGGACAGTACCACCAAAAGAATGATTGGACAAGCACTATCGCGCAATCTAACATCAACAAGATAACAGACCCCCTACCAAAAAGATGACGGAGTGAAACTCACAACGAAAATTACCACCAAAAGGATGATAGGATAACCACTATCGCACAATCTAACTTCAACAAGATGACAGACCCCCACCAAAAGGATGACGGACCGAAACTCCCACTGGTCGCTACCACCAAAAACCTGATAGGAAACACACTATCATACAATCTAACATCAATATAGATGACAGACCCCCACCAAAAGGATGATGGAGCGAATCTCACACTGGCCACTACCACCAAAAGGATGATAGGACAAACACCATCACATAATCTGACATCAATTAGATGACAAACCTCTCACCAAAAGGATGACGGAGGGAAAGTCACACCGGCCACTACCACCAAAAGAATGATAGGAAAAATACTATCGCACAATCTGACATCAACTAGATGACAGACCTCCCACAAAAAAGATGACGGAGCGAAACTCACACCTGCCACTACCACCAAAAGGAAGATAGGACAAACACAATAGCACAATCTGAGATCAATTAAGATGATAGACCCACCACCAAAAGGATGACGGAGCGAAACTCACACCGGCCACTACAACCAAAAGGATGATAGGACAAACACAGTCGCACAATCTGACATCAGCTAGATGACAGACCCCCCACCAAAAGGATGACGAAGCTAAACTCACACCGGCCATTACCATCAAAAGGATGATAGGACAAACATAATCGGGAAAATTGACATCAATTAAGATGACAGACCCCCCACCAAAAGGATGACAGAGAAAAATTCACACCGGACACTACTGTAAGAGCACAGATTGTGTCTTAGTAATATCTCTAAGTTTTGATGATAACATTAATGATAATTTGTATACAAGAATTATACTCTCTAAATTTGTTCTAAACTGTTTTCTACAGGCACAAAGGATTTTAATCTTAAAGAGCAAATTTGATGTGAACAATAAATTCTGAATGGCTCAAGAGCATCTGAAGATTAGAAGAATCTGAAGTATAAGAGCTTAGTCATCAAGATTCTGAAGATACAACACGCTGCATATATTATCAAGAATCTGAATGAAAGAAGACTCTGAGTGAAGAGACTCTGAATGAGAGAAGACTCTGATCTGAGTGAAGACTCTGACCTAAGAGCATGTTACGCTTCAAGCACACAGCTGCACCAGACTCTGATTCAGCAACATCTGAAGAACATCTTAGGCTCTGAAGTTTCCAGAAGATTCTGAAGACTGAAGACTCTGATATTGATTGTTGATCTGAACTATCTGAAGAATTATTTGAAGAAGATTATTTTAATATATCCGTTGGAATATGCCAGAAAATCTTTCCTTAATTGGGATAAACATAAATCTCTGCAAGAAGATTATTCCTCTGATACATTCCATATATGGTAAATTCACAGCTCAGCAGACAATTGCTACACCCACATTTTGTGCGCCGTCTCTCTGCTGCAATAGTACAAAGGACAATACTATTTGATATTGGAAATATCTTCTCCAACGGTATTATATTCTCTCCAATATTCAAGTGGCTATATAAAGGATATCATAGCACTTTCTTCAGTGACGAATTTTGAAAAACTTACTCTCAAGCGAAGAAACTCTCAAGCTCTCATATTCTTTATAGTTCATACTTTGTTCTAAACTTAGAGAAATAACACAGTTGTGTTTATAGCTTTCATAGAAGCAATTTATTACTCTTACATTGTATTACATTAATTTGTAAAGGAAGTTTTCCTTAAGAGGATCTAGGTTAGATCAGTAGCTCTTGAGAAGACTAAGAACAGTTGTTCTTAGGTGTTGCTATTTGTAATCAGTTGATTTGAATAGTGGATTAAGTCCTTGTTGAGAAAGGCAAATCACTCTTGAAAAGGGTGGACTGGAGTAGTTTAGTTCAACGAACCAGGATAAAAATACTTGAGTTTTCATCTTTGATTATTTTCTGTCATACTTATTCAACCCCCCTTCTAAGTATTTTCTCACCTTCAGTTGGCATCAGAGCTCCGGTTCTGCGTGTGCATTCACTTAACCGTGACAGATAAAGATCCAGTGAGAAGAATACTCTGTTATTTATTTGGTTGCTAATATGGATGATATTCCTACATCAAGCAACAAATATGAAGGAGACAGAATCAGCACCAAACCTCCAATGTTTGATGGAGAAAAATTTGATTATTGGAAAGATAGACTTGAAAGTTTTTTCTTGGGGTATGATGCTGATCTCTGGGATTTAGTCATTGATGGATATGAACATCCTACTAAGGATGGCAAAAAGATTGATAGAAAATCAATGACTGAGGAGCAGAAGAAAGAATTCAAGAATCATCACAAAGCCAGAACCATACTTCTTAATGCAATCTCTCATACAGAGTATGAGAAGATTACCAACAGAGACACTGCTCATGATATGTTTGAGTCTCTCAAAATGAATCATGAGGGAAACTCTCAGGTGAAAGAAACAAAGGCTCTGGCGCTGATACAGAAGTATGAAGCGTTCAAGATGGAAGAATCTGAGAACATTGAGACTATGTTTTCCAGATTTCAGATTCTAACAGCTGGGTTGAAAGTTCTGGACAAGGGCTACTCAACATCTGATCATGTCAAGAAGATCATCAGAAGTCTTCCTACCAGATGGAGACCTATGGTGACTGCATTGAAGCTGGCCAAGGATCTGAACAAAATCTCATTAGAAGAACTCATCAGTTCTTTGAGAAGTCATGAGATTGAGCTGGAGGAAGATGAACCCCAGAAGAAAGATAAAGGTAAATCCTTAGCTTTTAAATCTAACAAATCTGTTAAAGCTTTGCAGGTAAATGAAGAAAGCTCTGAGGACTCTTCTTCTGAAGAAGAAGATGAACTATCCATGCTGTCCAGAAGGATCAACAAACTCTGGAAGCACAAAGGGAAGAAGTTCAACAACTTCAGAAGATCTGATCAAAAGAGAGAATCTTCTGGACACAGAAGATCTGGCAAGAAAGAGGTCACTTGCTATGAATGTAAAGAACCTGGACACTACAAGAGTGAATGTCCCAAACTTCAAAAGGAAAAACCCAAAAGGAAGTTTGATAAAAAGAAAAAGGTTCTGATGGCTACATGGGATGACTCAGATGAATCTGAATCATCTTCTGAATCTGAGGAAGAATGTGCAAATGTTGCGCTGATGGCCAACACAAATGATCAAGATGAAGGAACGTCATCATCTGAATCTGAGTCAGAATCAGACTCTGACTCTGAAGAGGTATTTTCTGAACTCTCCAGAGCTGAACTTGTTGAAAGTTTATCTGACATGTTGGAAAGCTACAGCAAGATTAAACTCAAATACAAGAAGCTGAAAAGCAATCTTGAATCTGAGATTGATCTTCTGAGAACAGAACTTGTTGAGCAGAAAGAAATAAATTTAAAACTCAAAAATGATTTAGAAACAACTCAACAAGAATCTGATACTGAAACAGAGTCAAGTGAAAATATTTTAGAAAAATATGACTCCAGTTTTAAAAGATTCCTCACTAAAAGCATAGACAGAAGCAAAATTGCTTCTATGATCTATGGTGTTAGTGGGAACAACAGAAGAGGCATTGGATGTGAATCTTCCTCTGGAAGCAATCCAAAATCTGTTGATAAACTCTTCATCAAGAAGACTCCTCTGTATTCTCATTTTAAGTTTGGTCATCTGAATGATATTAAACATACAAGCTCTGAAAAGAGTACTTATGTGTTTAAGCCAAGGGCTAGCCAGAATAAACACTATGTTGAAAAACAGAAGTTTAGGCAAAACCACAGAACATCTAACCCCAAAGGACCCAAGAAGATCTGGGTACCTAAAAGTAAAATAATACCTGTTGCAGATGTTCTTAGCAGCAAAATCCAGACACCAATCATGGTACCTGGACTCTGGATGCTCACGACATATGACGGGCGAAAGGTCTATGTTCCAAAGCCTGGAACTTAGATCTGGAGGGGACGTGAAATTTGGAGGGAACCAGAAGGGCAAGATCATTGGCTCTGGTACAATAGGTAATGGTAACCTACCCTCTATTTCTAATGTTCTGTTAGTTGAAGGATTGAAACATAATCTATTGTCCATAAGTCAATTAAGTGACAGTGGTTATGATATCATCTTTAATCAAAAATGTTGCAAAGCTGTATGTCAAAAGAATGGTTCAATCCTATTCAGTGGAAAGAGGAAAAACAACATTTACAAAATTAACCTTTCAGAACTTAAAGTTCAAAATGTAAAATGCCTTTTATCTGTGAATGATGAGCAATGGGTCTGGCATAGAAGATTGGGACATATTAATATGAGACGTATATCTCAGATTAATAAACTCAATCTGGTCAGAGGACTCCCTAATCTGAAGTTCAATTCAGATGCTCTGTGTGGCGCATGTCAAAAGGGTAAATTTTCAAAATCTCATTTTAAACCAAAAAATGTTGTTTCCACTTCTAGACTATTGGAATTACTTCATATTGATCTGTTTGGACCAGTGAAAACTGCATCCATCAGAGGCAAGAAGTATGGGTTAGTCATTGTAGATGACTACAGCTGATGGACATGGGTAAAGTTTCTAAAACACAAGGATGAGTCTCATTCTGTGTTCATTGACTTCTGCAATCAAGTCCAGACTGAAAAAGAATGCAGAATTATTAAAGTCAGAAGTGATCGTGGTGGTGAATTTGAAAACAAATATTTTGAAAAATATTTTTCTGAAAAAGGAATTGCACATGATTTCTCCTGTCCTAGAACTCCACAACAAAATGGAGTTGTAGAGAGGAAAAATAGAACATTGCAAGAAATGGCCAGAACCATGATCAACGAGACAAATCTGGCAAAATACTTTTGGGCAGAAGCAATAAATACAGCATGTTATATTCAGAACAGAGTGTCTGTAAGACCTCTTCTGGAAAAGACTCCCTATGAATTGTGGAGAAACAGAAAGCCCAACATTGCTTATTTTCATCCATTTGGATGTATTTGTTATATGCTTAACACTAAAGATCATCTGAACAAGTTTGATTCCAAAGCACAGAAGTGTTTCATGCTTGGTTATTCTGAACGCTCTAAAGGCTACAGAGTATTCAATACTGAAACACAGATTGTGGAAGAATCTATTCATGTTAGATTTGATGATAAGCTTGGCTCTGAAAAGCCAAAGCAAGTTGAAAGTTCTGCAGATAGAGAAGTTATTCTCACAGACTCTGAAGGCTCAGAGGCAGACAAGACTGAAGACAAAGACTCTGAAGCAAACCCAGATGCTACGCCTCTAACTTCCCAACTTGACAATCTGCATATTTCTGAAAGACCAACAGTCAGAGGATCTTCTTCCAGAATGAAAGCTTCTCATCCAGAGGATGTGATAATTGGAAAGAAAGATGATCCAATAAGGACAAGAGCATTTCTCAGAACTTCTGAATCTTCCTTCTGTGGCTTAGTGTCAATTATAGAACCAACATCTGTTGATGAGGCTCTGGAAGATAATGAATGGATTTTAGCTATGCAAGAGGAGCTGAATCAATTCACAAGGAATGAAGTCTGGGATCTGGTTCCAAGACCTAAAGGTTTCAATGTCATTGGAACAAAATGGGTTTTCAGAAATAAACTTAATGAGAAAGGAGAAGTTGAAAGGAACAAAGCAAGACTGGTTGCTCAAGGCTACAGTCAACAAGAAGGCATAGACTACACAGAAACATATGCTCCTGTTGCAAGTTTGCTAAATGTATGCAGGCAGAATTTGAGATGAGCATGATGGGAGAACTGAGATTCTTTCTGGGAATCCAAGTAAATCAGACTCCAGAGTGCACCTACATACATCAGACCAAGTATGTTAAAGAGCTTCTGAAGAAGTTTAACATGCTGGATAGCAAAATGGCAAAGACTCCAATGCATCCTACAAGCACTCTAGGTAAGGAAGAGGTAAGTAAGAAGGTAGATCAGAAACTCTACAGAGGTATGATAGGATCTCTTCTTTATTTGACTGCTTCTAGACCAGACATTCTGTTTAGTGTTTGTTTATGTGCTAGATTCCAATCAGATCCTAGAGAATCACACTTAACTGCTGTTAAGAGGATTCTAAGGTATCTGAAAGGTACTGCTAATGTTGGTTTGTGTTACAGAAGATCTGACGAATATTCACTAGTTGGATTCTGTGATGCTGACTATGCTGGAGATAGAGTTGAGCGCAAAAGTACTTCTGGAAGCTGTCAGTTTCTTGGAAGTCATCTGATCTCGTGGTACAGCAAGAAGCAACCAACAATTGCACTATCAACCACAGAGGCAGAATACATTGCTGCTGCTGGATGTTCCACTCAGATGCTCTGGATGAAGAGTCAACTAGAAGATTATCAAATCTATGAGAGTAATCTTTCTATCTTCTGTGATAATACTTCTGCTATATGTTTATCCAAAAATCCAATTTTACACTCTAAGGCCAAACATATTGAGATTAAACATCATTTCATCAGAGACTATGTTCAGAAGGGTGTAATAAATTTAGCCTTTGTTGATACAGATCATCAATGGGCAGATATTTTCACAAAACCCCTTGCTGAAGATAGGTTTAAGTTTATTCTGAAAAATATTTGTATGGATTTTTGTCCAGAGTAATATTTCTCAGAGTCAACTTCTCAGATGCTAAGTGTTTAACACTCTGAAGTATTTCATCTGTCTTGCTTGTTTAATTTATCTGTGAATTATTTTTTTTGTGTGAAACTCTGAACTGACCATCTCAGAGGATCTGAAAGTTGAAAACGTTTCATTTCTTAAGAGTTATAGAATCACATGCAAGCAAACACGTGTCACTCAGAATCTGAAAAGATGGAGTACACCTACTGATTATGACGTTTAAGGTATTGCTTTGAAAATCTCAATCTGTCTTGATTTTCCCCCAAATGTCATATCATAATTAAAAATGATTACTTTTCATTTAATGCAAACGTGCGTATGTGTCCTATGTGTGTCTGTTGTGTTTCCCATGCTTGCTTTATTTGTCTATATAAACCATTCTCATAACACATTCACACTTTTCACATTCTCAAACACATATGCGCTTTTGTTTGTTGTTCTCTCTCTTTGCAAACCCTAAAAGAACTCAGAAACCTTCATCTTCTTCATCATCGTCAACAATGGCATCTACTTCAAACGCTGTTACTACCAAGAATGCTACCACTTTCAAAGAACCAGTACGCACTCTCCTAACTGCTGTTGATTCACTAGAAGTTCTGTGTGAAAGTTTCGTGGACTTAGAAGATCTTGCTGAAAATGGGTTTGATCTGATTTCTTCAATCAAAGCACAAGGCTGGGACGGTTACTTTGACAGGCTTATGGGTCCTGTGTATCCAACGTTAGTGAAGGAGTTCTGGATCCATGCATATGCTACTCCAAAGTTCATTCACTCCTCTGTGCTGGGAAAAAAGATAGTTATCACTGAAAACCTGATAAGGAAACTCATAGGTTTTAAGGCAACTGATGGAGTAACCTCTCTGTCTTCTGCGCGTGAAGACCTGAAAGATGTATGTCAAGAAATCTGTACTACTGGTGAACCTTGTAAGAAGGTTAAGTTCTTGAAACCCACTTACAAGATATGGGCTAAGATTTTCATGAGCACCATCTTTCACAGACCCTCTTCAAACTCTTCTGATTATGTTAATGCTGAACAACTTTACTTCATGTATTGTTTACACCAAAACATTCAGATTGATCTTCCATATTTGTTGTTTAATCATCTGGTGTCTCACGTCAAGGAAACAAGGGAAACAGCCAGAGATAAATCTGGAAAAGTCAGAACATGGATCCCTATGGGAAGGCTGATTTCAGATATTCTGATAGAAAACCAACTTGTGGCGCATCTGCAAGAGGCTGGGTTGACAGAAGATCTGACTTATATCATTGGCTCTGAAATAAACGGTTTAACTCTGAGAAGGATGAAACTGGTTGATGATTTATCTGAGAAACCAAGGAAAACTAACTCTGAAGAAGTTAGGGGAAGAAGGATTCCTGTTAAGGATTTTCCTTTATTCACCTCAGATGAATCTAGAGAAGTTATTGCTGAGTATGTTGCTCGCTGCCTAAGAGATGGTGATGAGATTCCTGCCAATCTTTTGCAGAAGGAAGGCCAAGTTCTTCCTGATTTGACAAGGGAAAGAAGACGTACGAGAAAAGTTGATAGTGAAGGTCATCAGAAGAAAAGGAAGCATTCAGATGCTGAAAAGAAGAAGAAAAGGAAGAAGCTGAAGAAGGTTCAACCAAATCCTCCTGCAGCAACTTTTGAAGAAATTAGAGATACTCTGAAACAGGTATTTAACACTGATTCTAATCCTGTTCATCATTCTAATACCCCCACACCCTCTGACTCCCCACTTAGATTTAGAAGATCCAGACCTTCTAAAACTATTATCTCTAAACCATCTTCTGTCCCTCCTCATACACCACAATCCAAGCAACCAACAAACATACAAACAGAAATTCCACAACAAACTCAACAAACAACACCACAACCACAAAACACTATCCCAGAATATACCATTCCAGAGGATGTTCACCCTGAACACTCTGACCAACCTGAATATCTCATTGATCCTGATGAGATATTAGATGTCACACCTTTAAACCAGTCTGTCAATTTATCTTCAACTTCTGAAAAATCTAACCACTCTGATGCATCATCTGATGATGAATCATCTGGTTACATTAATGAATGCTTGAATGATCTCAAACAACCTCGTTCTGAGAGTGTTTGGAAACAGCTGTTTAAATCTCCAACTTTTGAACATCCACCTTCTCCACAAAATTCCCCAACTCAAACTCTCACTCCACAACCTCCTGAAATCCAAAACACTCCACAACCAACAGAAACCCAACCAATTCCCTCAATACCTCAACCACAACATTCTGACCAACAAACATCTGAACCACAAACCAACCAACCAACATCTGAACCACAAATCAATCCTCAACCTTCTGAACCACAAACATCTGAACATCCATCTTCACAACCTCAACCTTCTGAACAAACACCACAAACACAACTAACCCAACCAAGCAAACCCAGAATCCCTGATGAAGCAGAATTGGGATCACGTGTTTATACTCTGTTAAGAGATTTTGATAAGGATAATGTCTCAGACTTTGCTGACATTATGGATGTTTGCATGACTACTATGGACAAAGAGGCTGCTGACGCTGTTTGGAAGAAATATCTTTACAGACTGAATAGGGAGGCTTTGAAAATCAGGACTCAATGTCTTAGATTGTCAAAAGTAAGGTTTTCTGCTTATCAAAAACGGATTAAGAGAAACACTCCTCCTATTCTTCTTCTAGAAGCTCCTCCACCTCCAGAAATTCCTGCACCTGATGTTACTCAGCCTGTTTCAGAATCTACTATTTCAGAATCTACAGATCTTCAGAAGGATGTCAAAGAACTTAAGGATTTTATGGTTGATCAAAAGAAAACAAATGAAGAAATGAAAACTTGGATGGCTAAGCAAGATGAAAATTCAGAAAGGATTACAGCACTGCTGCAACTCATTGCTTCTCAACAAGCCTCATCTGCTAAACCTACTTGATGTTTTGCACAAGTTTTTCATGTTTTGCTTTGTTTTGATTTTCTTCTGATATGTTTTGTATGCTTTTATCTGAATCTGGATGTTCTCTTGACTTAATGACAATGATCTTTTTGCTTATCTGGATATGTGTTTCTTCTGCATCTTTACTGTCTTTTAAAATTCTTTTTGATTATGACAAAAAGGGGGAGAAACAAAATAGAATCTGATTGTTCAAATCTATAAGCAATTATCTGAGCTAAGTCAGACATGTTACTAACATTCTTTGAATTTAAGTGTCCCAGATATTATTAAAAAATCTGACAAATTTCATTGAAGTTTTTCCTGAGATCTATCTTTTCAGAACCTGATCAAAAATAGCTAAATCTGAGTAGACCAGACTCTGATATCTAACCTTGAGTACTATGATCTAAAAGATAACTCAAGACAGGAAATGGCAAGATAAACAACCAGGTGTTCTGAAGTTGTTCATCTGGCATCAAGCTTTAATATGGCATCAAGCTTTGACTCTAGAAGTCAAACATATGTCAACCAGGCTTCAATCAGGCTCTGAATCTGAAATGTACTCAACCAGAAAGGGAAGTATCTAATTCCATTAGAGTATTCATTTCAGGGGGAGATTGTTAATCTCAGGGGGAGTAATTTTAATTCATATTTTTATTGAACAAATTTCTCATGTTTTGTCATCATCAAAAAGGGGGAGATTGTAAGAGCACAGATTGTGTCTTAGTAATATCTCTAAGTTTTGATGATAACATTAATGATAATTTGTATACAAGAATTATACTCTCTAAATTTGTTCTAAACTGTTTTCTACAGGCACAAAAGATTTTAATCTTAAAGAGCAAATTTGATGTGAACAATAAATTCTGAATGGCTCAAGAGCATCTGAAGATTAGAAGAATCTGAAGTATAAGAGCTTAGTCATCAAGATTCTGAAGATACAACACGCTGCATATATTATCAAGAATCTGAATGAAAGAAGACTCTGAGTGAAGAGACTCTGAATGAGAGAAGACTCTGATCTGAGTGAAGACTCTGATCTAAGAGCATGTTACGCTTCAAGCACACAGCTGCACCAGACTCTGATTCAGCAACATCTGAAGAACATCTTAGGCTCTGAAGTTTCCAGAAGATTCTGAAGACTGAAGACTCTGATATTGATTGTTGATCTGAACTATCTGAAGAATTATTTGAAGAAGATTATTTTAATATATCCGTTGGAATATGCCAGCAAATCTTTCCTTAATTGGGATAGACATAAATCTCTGCAAGAAGATTATTCCTCTGATACATTCCATATATGGTAAATTCACAGCTCAGCAGACAATTGCTACACCCACATTTTGTGCGCCGTCTCTCTGCTGCAATAGTACAAAGGACAGTACTATTTGATATTGGAAATATCTTCTCCAACGGTATTATATTCTCTCCAATATTCAAGTGGCTATATAAAGGATATCATAGCACTTTCTTCAGTGACGAATTTTGAAAAACTTACTCTCAAGCGAAGAAACTCTCAAGCTCTCATATTCTTTATAGTTCATACTTTGTTCTAAACTTAGAGAAATAACACAGTTGTGTTTATAGCTTTCATAGAAGCAATTTATTACTCTTACATTGTATTACATTAATTTGTAAAGGAAGTTTTCCTTAAGAGGATCTAGGTTAGATCAGTAGCTCTTGAGAAGACTAAGAACAGTTGTTCTTAGGTGTTGCTATTTGTAATCAGTTGATTTGAATAGTGGATTAAGTCCTTGTTGAGAAAGGCAAATCACTCTTGAAAAGGGTGGACTGGAGTAGTTGAGTTCAACGAACCAGGATAAAAATACTTGAGTTTTTATCTTTGATTATTTTCTGTCATACTTATTCAACCCCCCTTCTAAGTATTTTCTCACCTTCAACTACCACCAAAAGAATTATAGGACAAACACTGTCGTGCAATCTGACATGAACAAGATGACAGGACCCCCACCAAAAGGATGACGGAGCGAAACTCACAACGAACACTACCACCAACAGGATGATAGGACAAATACTATCGCACAATCTGACATCAACAAGATTATAGACCCCCACCAAAAGGATGAAGGAGAGAAACTCACATCGGGCGCTACCACCAAAAGCATGATAGGAAACACACTATCGTACAAATTGACATCAATTAAGACGACAGACCCCCACAAAAAGGAAGACGGAGGGAAATTCACACCAGACACTACCACCAAAAGGATGATAGGAAAAACACTATCGCACAATCTGACATCAATTAAGATGACAGACCCCCCACCAAAAGAATGACATAGTGAAATTCACACCGGACACTTCCACCAAAAGGATGATAGGACAAACACTATCGCACAATCAGACATCAACAAGATGACAGACCCCCCATCAAAAGAATGGCGGAGCGAAACTCACACAGACCACTACAACCAAGAGGATGATAGCACAAACACTATCGCACAATCTAACATCAACAAGATGAAGGACCCCCACAAAAAGGATCACGGAGAGAAACTCACACCGGCCACTACCACCAAAAGCATGATAGGAAACACACTATCATACAATCTGATATCAATCAAGATGACAGACCCCCTACCAAAAGGATGACGGAGCAAAACTTACACCACCCACTACCACCAAAAGGACGATAGGACAAACAGTGTCGCACAATCTGACATCAATAAGATGGCTGACCCCCCACCAAAAGGATGACGAAGCTAAACTCACACCGGCAATTACCATCCAAAGGATGATAGGAGAAACACTATCGCACAAAGTGACATCAATTAAGATAACAGACCCCTCGCCAAAAGGATGACGGAGGGAAATTCACACCGGACAGTACCACCAAAAGAATGATTGGACAAACACTATCGCGCAATCTGACATCAACAAGATAACAGACCCCCCCCCACCAAAAAGATGACGGAGTGAAACTCACAACGAAAATTACCACCAAAAGGATGATAGGACAACCACTATCGCACAATGTAACATCAACAAGATGACAGACCCCCACCAAAAGGATGACGGACCGAAACTCACACTGGCCGCTACCACCAAAAACCTGATAGGAAACACACTATCACACAATCTAACATCAATATAGATGACAGACCCCCACCAAAAGGATGATGGAGTGAATCTCACACAAGCCACTACCACCAAAAGGATGATAGGACAAACACCATCACATAATCTGACATCAATTAGATGACAAACCTCTCACCAAAAGGATGACGGAGGGAAAGTCACACCGGCCACTACCACCAAAAGAATGATAGGAAAAACACTATCGCACAATCTGACATCAACTAGATGACAGACCCCCTACAAAAAAGATGACGGAGCCAAATTCACACCGGCCATTACCACCAAAAGGAAGATAGGACAAACACAATAGCACAATCTGAGATCAATTAAGATGATAGACCAACCACCAAAAGGATGACGGAGCGAAACTCACACCGGCCACTACAACCAAAAGGATGATAGGACAAACACTGTCGCACAATCTGACATCAGCTAGATGACAGACCCCCCAACAAAAGGATGACGAAGTTAAACTCACACCGGCCATTACCATCAAAAGCATGATAGGAAACACACTATCATACAAATTGACATCAATTAAGACGACAGACCCCCCACCAAAAGGATGACGGAGGGAAATTCACACCAGACACTACCACCAAAAGGATGATAGGAAAAACACTATCGCACAATCTGACATCAATTAAGATGACAGACCCCCACCAAAAGAATGACAGAGTGAAATTCACACCGGACACTTCCACCAAAAGGATGATAGGACAAACACTATTGCACAATCAGATATCAACAAGATGATAGACCCCCCATCAAAAGAATGACGGAGCGAAACTCACACAGACCACTACAACCAAAAGGATGATAGCACAAACACTATCGCACAATCTGACATCAACAAGATGAAGGACCCCCACCAAAGGGATCACGGAGAGAAACTCACACCGGCCACTACCACCAAAAGCATGATAGGAAACACACTATCACACAATCTGATATCAATCAAGATGACAGACCCCCCACCAAAAGGATGATGGAGCGAAACTTACACCACCCACTACCACCAAAAGGACGATACAAAAAACACTATCGCACAATCGGACATCAATTAAGATGACACAACCCCCACCAAAAGGATGACGAAGCGAAACTCACACCGGCCACTACCACCAAAAGGAAGATAGGACAAACACAATAGCACAATCTGAGATCCATTAAGATGATAGACCCACCACCAAAAGGATGATGGAGCGAAACTCACACCGGCCACTACAACCAAAAGGATGATAGGACAAACACAGTCGCACAATCTGACATCAGCTAGATGACAAACCCCTCACCAAAAGGATGACGAAGCTAAACTCACACCGGCCATTACCATACAAAGGATGATAGGACAAACACAATCGCGCAAACTGACATCAATTAAGATGACAGACCCCCCACCAAAAGAATGATAGAGAGAAATTCACACCGGACACTACCACCAAAAGATTGATAGGACAAACACTGTCGTGCAATCTGACATGAACAAGATGACAGGACCCTCACGAAAAGGATGACGGAGCAAAACTCACAACGAACACTACCACCAAAAGGATGATAGGACAAATACTATCGCACAATCTGACATCAACAAGATTATAGACCCCCACCAAAAGGATGAAGGAGAGAAACTCACATCGGGCGCTACCACCAAAAGCATGATAGGAAACACATTATCGTACAAATTTACATCAATTAAGACGACAGACCCCCCACCAAAAGGATGACGGAGGAAAATTCACATCACACACTACAACCAAAAGGATGATAGGAAAAACACTATCGCACAATCTGACATCAATTAAGATGACAGACCCCCCACCAAAAGAATGACAGAGTGAAATTCACACCGGACACTTCCACCAAAAGGATGATAGGACAAACACTATCGCACAATTTGACATCAACAAGATGAAGGACCCCCCACCAAAAGGATCACGGAGAGAAACTCACACCGGCCACTACCACCAAAAGCATGATAAGAAACACACTATCACACAATCTAATATAAATCAAGATGACAGACCCCCCACCAAAAGGATGATGGAGCGAAACTTACACCACCCACTACCACCAAAAGGACGATACAAAAAACACTATCGCACAATCGGACATCAATTAAGATGACACAACCCCCACCAAAAGGATGATGAAGCGAAACTCACACCAGCCACTACCACCAAAAGGATGATAGGACAAACACTATCGCACAAACTAACATCAATTAAGATGACAGACCCCCACCAAAAGGATGAAAGAGGGTAATTCACTACGGACACTACCATTAAAAGAATGATAGGACAAACACTGTCGTGCAATCTGACATGAACAAGATGACAGGCCCCCCACCAAAAGGATGACGGAGCGAAACTCACAACAAACAGTACCAACAAAAGGATGATAGGAAAAATACTATCGCACAATCTGACATCAACATGATTATAGACCCCCACCAAAAGGATGACGGAGCAAAACTAACATCGGGCGCTACCACCAAAAGCATGATAGGAAACAGACTATCGTACAAATTGACATCAATTAAGATGACAGACCCCACACCAAAAGGATGAAGCAGGAAAATTCACACTGGATACTACCACCAAAAAGATGATAGGAAAAACACTATCGTACAATCTGACATCAATTAAGATGACAGACCCCCCACCAAAAGAATGACAGAGTGAATTCACACCGAAGACTTCCACCAAAAGGATGATAGGACAAACACTATTGCACAATCAGACATCAACAAGATGACAGACCCCCCACCAAAAGAATGAAGGAGCAAAACTCACACAGGCCACTACCACCAAAAGGATGATAGCACAAACACTATTGCACAATCTGACATCAACAAGATGAAGGACCCCCCACCAAAAGGATCACGGAGAGAAACTCACACCGGCCACTGCCACCAAACGCATGATAGGAAACACACTATCACACAATCTGATATCAATCAAGATGACAGACCCCCCACCAAAAGGATGATGGAGCGAAACTTACACCACCCACTACCACCAAAAGGACGATACAAAAAACACTATCGCACAATCGGACATCAATTAAGATGACACAACCCCCACAAAAGGATGACGAAGTGAAACTCACACCGGCCACTACCACCAAAAGGATAATAGGACAAAAACTATCGCACAAACTGACATCAATTAAGATGACAGACCCCTGCCAATAGGATGACAGAGGGAAATTCACTACGGACACTACCATCAACAGAATGATAGGACAAACACTGTCGTGCAATCTGACATGAACAAGATGACAGACCCTCCACCAAAAGGATGACGGAGCGAAACTCACAACGAACACTACCACCAAAAGGATGATAGGACAAATACTATCGCACAATCTGACATCAACAAGATTATAGACCCCCACCAAAAGGATGACGGAGCGAAACTCACATCGGGCGCTACCATCAAAAGCATGATAGGAAACACACTATCGTACAAATTGACATCAATTAAGATGACAGACCCCCCACCAAAAGGATGACGGAGGGAAATTCACACCGGACACTACCACCAAAAGGATGATAGGAAAAACACTATCACACAATCTGACATCAATTAAGATGACAGACCCGCCACCAAAAGAATGACAGAATGAAATTCACACCGGACACTTCCACCAAAAGGATGATAGGACAAACACTATCGCACAATCAGACATCAACAAGATGACAGACCCCCCACCAAAAGAATGACGGAGCGAAACTCACACAGGCCACTACCACCAAAAGGATGATAGCACAAACACTATCGCACAATCTGACATCAACAAGATGAAGGACCCCCCACCAAAAGGATCACGGAGAGAAACTCACACCGGCCACTACCACCAAAAGCATGATAGGAAACACATTATCACATAATCTGATATCAATCAAGATGACATACCCCCCACCAAAAGGATGATGGAGCGAAACTTACACAACCCACTACCACCAAAAGGACGATACAAAAAACACCATCGCACAATCGGACATCAATTAAGATGACACAACCCCCACCAAAAGGATGACGAAGCGAAACTCACACCGACCACTACCACGAAAAGGATGATAGGACAAACACTATCGCACAAACTGACATCAATTAAGATGACAGACCCCCACCAAAAGGATGACAGAGGGAAATTCACTATGGACACTACCATCAAAAGAATGATAGGACAAACACTGTCTTGCAATCTGACATGAACAAGATGACAGACCCCCCACCAAAAGGATGACGGAGCGAAACTCACAACGAACACTACCACCAAAAGGATGATAGGACAAATACTATCGCACAATCTGACATCAACAAGATTATAGACCCCCACCAAAAGGATGACGGAGCGAAACTAACATCGGGCGCTACCACCAAAAGCATGATAGGAAACACACTATCGTACAAATTGACATCAATTAAGATGACAGACCCCCCACCAAAAGGATGACATAGGGAAATTCACACCGGACACTACCACCAAAAGGATGATAGGAAAAACACCATCACACAATCTGACATCAATTAAGATGACAGACCCCACGCCAAAAGAATGACATATTGAAATTCAAAGTGGACACTTCCACCAAAAGGATGATAGGACAAACATTATCGCACAATCATACATCAACAAGATGAATGATCCCCCACCAAAAGAATGACGGAGCGAAACTCACACAGGCCACTACCACCAAAAGGATGATAGCACAAACACTATCGCACAATCTGACATCAACAAGATGAAGGACCCCCCACCAAAAGGATCACGGAGAGAAACTCACACCGGCCACTACCACCAAAAGCATGATAGGAAACACACTATCACACAATCTGATATCAATCAAGATGACAGACCCCCCACCAAAAGGATGATGGAATGAAACTTACACCACCCACTACCACAAAAAGGACGATACAAAAAACACTATCGCACAATCGAACATCAATTAAGATGACACAACCCCCACCAAAAGGATGACGAAGCAAAACTCACCGGCCACTACCACCAAAAGGATGATAGGACAAACACTATCGCACAATCCAACATCAATTAAGATAAAAGACCCATCACCAAAAGGATGACCGAGCTAAACTCACACCTGCCACTACCACCAAAAGGATGATAGGACAGACATTATCGCACAAACTGACCACAATTAAGATGACAAACCGTCAACCAAAAGCATGATAGGAAATACACTATCACACAATCTGACGTCAAAAGGATGACGGAGGGAAATTCACTAGGATACTACCACCAAAAGAATGATAGGACAAACACTATTGCGCAATCTGATATCAACAAGATGATAGACCCCCCACCAAAATGATGACGGAGCGAAACTCACAATGACGACTACCACCAAAAGGATGATAGGACAAACACTATCGCACAATCTCACATCAACAAGATGACAAACCCCCACCAAATTTTTGACGGAGGGAAACTCACACCGGCCGCTACCACCAAAAGCATGATAGGAAACACACTATCACACAATCTGACATCAATAGAGATGACACACCCCCCACCAAAAGGATGATGGATCGAAACTCACGCCGGCCACTACCACCAAAAGGATGATAGGACAAACACCATCACATAATCTGACATCAATTAGATGACAGACCTCTCACCAAAACGATGACGGAGGGAAAGTCACACCGACCATTTCCACCAAAAGGATGATAAGACAAACACTATCGCACAATCTGACATCAATCAAGATGAAGACCCACCACCAAAAAGATGACGGAGCGAAACTCACACCGGCCACTACAACCAAAAGGATGATAGGACAAACAGTGTCGCACAATCTGACATCAACAAGATGGCTGACCCCCCACCAAAAGGATGACGAAGCTAAACTCACACCGGCCATTACCATCCAAAGGATGATAGGAGAAACACTATCGCACAAAGTGACATCATTTAAGATAACAGACCCCCCGCCAAAAGGATAACGGAGGGAAATTCACACCGGACAGTACCACCAAAAGAATGATTGGACAAACACTATCGCGCAATCTGACATCAACAAGATAACAGACCCCCCATCAAAAAGATGACGGAGCGAAACTCACAACGAAAATTACCACCAAAAGGATGATAGGACAACCACTATCGCACAATCTGACATCAACAAGATGACAGACACCCACCAAAAGGATGACGGACCGAAACTCACACTGGCCGCTACCACCAAAAACCTGATAGGAAACACACTATCACACAATCTAACATGATATAGATGACAGACCCCCACGAAAAGGATGATGGTGCGAAACTCACATCGGCCACTACCACCAAAAGGATGATAGGACAAACACCATCACATAATCTGACATCAATTAGATGACAAACCTCTAACCAAAAAGATGACGGAGAGAAACTCACACCGGCCAATACCACCAAAAGAATGATAGGAAAAACACTATCGTACAATCTGACATCAACTAGATGACAGACCCCCACCAAAAGTATAACAGAGGGAAACTCACACCGGCCGCTACCACCAAAAGCATGATAGGAAACACACTATCACACAATTTGACATCAATAGAGATGACACACCCCCCACAAAAAGGATGATGGAGCGAAACTCACACCGGCCACTACCACCAAAAGGATGATATGACAAACACCATCACATAATCTGACATCAATTAAGATGAAAGACTCTCCACAAAAAGGATGACGGAGCAAAACTCACACCGGCCACTACAACCAAAAGGATGATAGGACAAACAGTGTCACACAATCTGACATCAATAACATGGCAGATCCCCCACCAAAAGGATGACGAAGCTAAACTCACACCGCCAATTACCATCCAAAGGATGATAGGAGAAACACTATCGCACAAAGTGACATCAATTAAGATAACAGACCCCCCGCCAATAGGATGACGGAGGGAAATTCAGACCGGACAATACCACCAAAAGAATGATTGGACAAACACTATCGCGCAATCTGACATCAACAAGATAACTGACCCACACCAAAAAGATGACCGAGTGAAACTCACAATGACCACTACCACCAAAAGGATGATAGGAAAACCATTATCGCACAATCTGACATCAACAAGATGATAGACCCGCACCAAAAGGATGACGGAGCGAAACTCACACCGGCCGCTACCACCAAAAACCTGATAGGAAACACACTATCACACAATCTAACATCAATAGAGATGACAGACCCCCACCAAAAGGATGATGAAGCGAAACTCACACCGGCCACTACCACCAAAAGGATGATAGGACAAACACCATCACATAATCTGTTATCAATTAGATGACAGACCTTTAAGCAAAAGGAAGACGGAGGGAAACTCACACCGGCCATTACCATCAAAAGGATGAAAGGACAAACACTATCGCACAAATTGACATCAATTAAGATGATAGACCCCCCACCAAAAGTATGACGGAGAGAAATTCACACCGGACACTACCACCAAAAGAATGATATGACAAACACTATCGCGCAATATGACATCAATTAAGATGACAGACCCACCAGCAACACGATGACAGAGCGAAACTCACACCGGCCACTACAACCAAAAGGATGATAGGACAAACACTGTCACACAATCTGACATCAACAAGATTACAGACCCCCACCAAAAGGATGACAGAGCGAAACTCACACTGGCCGCTACCACCTAAAGCATGATAGGAAACACACTATCACACAATCTGACATCAATAGAGACGACAGACCCCCCACCAAAAGGATGATGGAGCGAAACTCACACCGGCCACTACCACCAAAAGGATGATAGGACAAACACCATCACATAATGTGACATCAATTAAGATGAAAGACACTCCACTAAAAGGATGACGCGTAAAACTCACACCAGCCATTACCACCAAAAGGATGATAAGACAGACACTATCGCACAATCTGACATCAATCAAGATGACAGACCCACCACCAAAAGGATGACAGAGTGAAATTCACACCGGCCACTACAACCAAAAGGACGATAGGACAAACACTGTCGCACAACCTGACATCAACAAGATGATAGACCCCCCACCAAAAGTATGATGGAGCTAAACTCACACCGGCCATTACATTGAAAAGGATGATAGGACAAACACTACCGCACAATCTGACATCAATTAAGATGACATAACCCCCACTAAAAGGATGACGAAGAGAAACTCACATCGGTCACTACCACCAAAAAGATGATATGACAGACATTATCGCATAATCTCACATCCACCAGATGACAGACCCCCCACAAAAAGGATGACGGAGCAAAACTCACACCGGCAACTACAACCAAAAGGATGATAGGACAAACATTATAGCATAATTTGACATCAATTAAGATGACAGACCCACCACCAAGAGGATGACGGAGCGAAACTCACACCTGCCACTACTACCAAAAGGACGATAGGACAAACGCTGTCGCACAATCTGACATCAACAAGATGACAAACCCCTAACCAAAAGGATGACGGAACATCGACCATTACAATCAAAAGGATGATAGGAAAAACACTATCGCACAATCTGACATGAATTAAGATGACAGAACCCCCACCAAAAGGATGACGAAGCGAAACTCACACCGGCCACTACTACCAAAAGGATGATAGGACAAACACTATTGCACAATCTGACATCAACAAGATGACACACCCCCACCAAAAGGATGACAGAGCGAATCTCACACCGGCCGCTACCACCTAAATCATGATAGGAAACACACTATCACACAATCTGACATCAATAGAGATGACAGACCCCCCCCCCCCCACCCCCACCAAAAGGATGATGGAGCGAAACTCACACCGGCCACTACCACCAAAAGGATGATAGGACAAACACCATCACATAATTTGACATCAATTAAGATGAAAGACCCTCTACTAAAAGGATGACGGAGCAAAACTCACACCAGCCATTACCACTAAAAGGATGATAAGACAGACACTATCGCAGAATCTGACATCAATCAAGATGACAGACCAACCACCAAAAGGATGACGGAGTGAAACTCATACCTGCCACTACAACCAAAAGGACGATAGGACAAACACTATCGCACAACCCGACATCAACAAGATGACAGACCCCCCACCAAAAGGATGATGGAGCTTAACTCACACTGGTCATTACATTCAAAAGGATTATAGGACAAACACTACCGCACAATTTGACATCAATTAAGATGACAGAACCCCCACCAAAAGGATGACGAAGCGAAACTGACACCGGCCACTACCACCTACAGATGATATGACAAACATTAAAAACACAATCTCACATCCACCAGATGAAAGACCCCCCACAAAAAGGATGACGGGGCAAAACTCACCGCGGCCACTACCACCAAAAGGATGATAGGAAAAACATTATAGAACAATCTGACATCAATTAAGATGACAGACCAACCACCAAAAGGATGACAGAGCGAAACTCACACCTGCCACTACTACCAAAAGGACGATAGGACAATCACTGTAGCACAATCTAACATCAATAAGATGACAGACCCCCAACCAAAAGGATGACAGAACATCGGCCATTACAATCAAAAGGATGATAGGACAAACACTATCGCACAATCTGACATCAATTAAGATGACAGAACCCCCACACAAAGGATGACGAACCGAAACTCACACCGGCCACTACCACCAAAAGGATGATAGGACAAACACTATCGTACAATCTGACATCAACAAAATGACAGACCCCCACCAAAAGAATGACGGAGCGAAACTTACACCAACCGCTACCACCAAAAGCATGATAGGAAACACACTATCACACAATCTGACTTCAATAGAGATGACAGACCCCCCACTAAAAGGATGATGGAGTGAAACTCACACCGGCCACTACCACCAAAAGGATGACAGGACAAACACCATCACATAATCTGACATAAATTAAGATGAAAGACCCTCCACCAAAAGGATGACGAAGCAAAACTCACACCGGCCATTACCATCAAAAGGATGATAAGACAAACACTATCGCACAATCTGACATCAATCAAGATGACAAACCAACCACCAAAAGGATGCTGGAGCGAAACTCACACCGGCCACTACAACCAAAAGGACGATATGACAAACACTCTCGCACAATCTAACATCAACAAGATGATAGACCCGCCACCAAAAGGATGACGGAGCTAAACTCACATCGGCCATTACATTCAAAAGGATGATAGAACAAACACTATCACACATTCTAACATC
Organism: Lathyrus sativus; assembly: GCA_963859935.3. Taxonomy (NCBI): domain Eukaryota; kingdom Viridiplantae; phylum Streptophyta; class Magnoliopsida; order Fabales; family Fabaceae; genus Lathyrus; species Lathyrus sativus. The sequence goes on along the minus strand of OZ012737.1, from coordinate 329,447,453 downwards.
AATTAAGATGACAGAACCCCCACCATAAGGATGACGAAGCGAAACTCACACCGGCCACTACCACCAAAAAGATGATAGGACAAACATTATCGCACAATCTGACATCCACCTGATGACAGACCCCTCACAAAAAGGATAACAAAGCGAAACTCACAGCGGCCATTACCACCAAAAGGATTATAGGACAAACATTATAGCACAATCTGACATCAATTAAGATGACAGACCCACCACCAAAAGGATGACGGAGCGAAACTAACACCGGCCACTACAACCAAAAGGACGATAGGACAAACAGTGTCGCACAATCTGACATCAACAAGATGACAGACCCCTCATCAAAAGGATGACGGAGCTAAACTCACATCGGCCATTACAATAAAAAGGATGATAGGAAAAACATTATCGCATAATCTGACATCAATCAAGATGACAGGAACCCCCACCAAAAGGATGACGAAGCGAAACTCACACCGGCCACTACCACCAAAAAGATGATAGGACAAACATTACCGCACAATCTGACATCAACCAGATGACAGACGCCCCACAAAAAGGATGATGGATCGAAACTCACACCGGCAACTACCACCAAAAGGATGATAGGACAAACACTATCGCACAATCTGACATCAATTAAGATGACAGAAAACCCACCAAAATGATGATGGAGCAAAACACACACCGGTCATTACAACTAAAAGGATGATAAGACCAATACTATTGCACAATCTGACATCAATCAAGATGACAGACCCCCCACCAATAGGATGACAGAGCAAAACTCAAACCGGCCATCAATACCAAAAGGATGATAGGACAAAAACTATCACACAATCTGACATCAACTAGATGACAGACCCCCCACAAAAAGGATGACGCAGCGAAACTCACACCAACCACTACCACCAAAAGGATGATAGAACAAACACTATAGCACAATCTAACATCAATTAAGATGATAGACCCACCACCAAAAGGATGACGGAGCGAAACTCACACCGGCCACTACAACCAAAAGGATGATAGGACAAACACTGTCGCACAATCTGACATCGACCAAGGCGACAGACCCCCCACCAAAAGGATGACGTTGCGAAACTCACACCGTCCACTTACACCAAAAGAATGATAGGAAAATCACTATCGCATAATCTGACATCAACTAAGATGACAAACCCATCACCAAAAGGGTGACAGAGTGAAATTCGAACCGGCCACTGCCACCAAAAGGATGATAGGACACACACTATTGCACAATCTGACATTAATCAAGATGACAGACCCCCCACCAAAAGGATGACAGATTGAATCTAACACCGACCGCTACCACCACAAGGATAACAGGACAAACAATATTGTACAATATGACATTAGCAAGATGACAGACCCCCAACCAAAAGGATGACAGAGCAAAACTCACACTGGCCATTACCATCAAAAAGATGATAGGACAAACACTATTGCACAATCTGACATCAATTAAGATGACAGACCCACCACCAAAAGGATGACGAAGCAAAACCTACACCGGCCACTACCACCAAAGGGATGATAATGTCGCTACTGCGAAAATCGACGCCGGCTATGACAGAAAAGTCGCCACCGTGCGTTATTTATCCCAAAGGAGGGAAAGGAAACGCTCGAAGTAAACCTAACGCAAAGACGGAAAAGGAATGGTCATCGCAACTAAATCCTGGATTCGGGAGTCGGTTACCTAAGGGGAAGGTATTAGCACCCCTCACGTCCGTCGTACTCGACGGGATCCACGCTTGTTTTCTAGTACGGATGGTATTCTATCTACTCTACAGGTCTGGCGTTAAAAGAAAAGAAAATGACTCGGCAAAGTATCGCACTTTATGCCTACGTATTCCCGTCTAGAACGAGAAATCAGAGTCAACGTAGTTTGCCTACCTACGGGAAAGGAGGGGAAGGTTGCTCGCTAGGATACGGCATCCTATGCCTACGTACTTTCATACAGCATGAAAGATCAGAGCAAACGCAGTTCGGGCTACGGAAGACACAGGTTTGTCTGACTGTTTTTTATCTTTCTGAAAAGGTTTTCTTCTGATTAGGAGTCCAAGCAGACAAAAATGACACTTTGATGTTTGTTTTCATTCTTTTGCGCAAGAACTATCTTTTATGATGTTTGCAATCTCTGACGCACTAGAGACTATGATTTGAGAGTGACTACGTTGTGTGTCACCCTAAGGGTAACACACTAAGCAGTCAGATTACTGAAGAGTGACCCTCCAGCAACCCTCTCTCAAATAGCTTAAGGCTCGTAGCGTACGACATCGATTATCCTTATTACTGTGTTTTGAATTGTTTTGAGATAGAAGAGAAAGAAGTTCTAAAAACCTAGGGTTTGAAATGGGAAACAAAACTACCTTAATGTTGTCATGCCTGGGTTAAAACCTAATGTCTGTCATAATTCCCTCCTGCACAGAGGAAATCAGAGATCCTAGGGGGGTAAACAGCAAAAGAAACAGATATATACAGTAGACAGTAAAATGCATGATATGCAGCAGTACAAGCGAGGCAAGGGAGTCCCACTCAACCTCGAACCTGAGAAAACAATAGGCAAAGTGAAACAGCTTCACTTCAAACCTAAGGGGCAAGCTGAACAAGCCAACAGACAATACAGAAAATAAAATAAAACCCAACACCCAGCTCTGACAGCAACACCAGCTCCTTCAGTAAGCTCTGACAACAAACAGCTCTGACAGCTACAGTTGATTACCAGCAAAAAAGTTGACAGTAACCCTTTTAAGTAAGCTCCCATCTTTACTCTCCAATGATCTTCAAGCTTTAGATAAGCCCCTATCTCCAGAAAAACTCCAAGCTCTGGCAAGCCATGAACCACACCAAATAGACAGCTTCAAACAGCAGCAAAACCCTAGTCTTTAACAGATACCCAGCTTTGACAGGCACAGGCTTCATCTTCACCACTCTTCAACACACTTCATTCCCAAATAGGTTCCCTTTTCCAATTCCACCACTCAGGAGAAGATCAACTAATAGATGAAATTGAAATGCCAAAAGGCTCAGTGACAACCCAGGGAAATCACTAAGATCTTAACATAGCAAGTGAAAGGTATCCTCAAGGTTCTATCCAACCAAAGCATGCTCTACATCCCTCCTAAGGAGATATGGAACTTCTTTGGGGGACCTTGTGTCATAGGATGGAATAGAGGCACAAGAAGCTCTCTATGTTTGATAGAAGAAATCAGTCTACTCTAAAGCTCTCCCTATATCTCCTATCTCCTAAGTCTTCAAAAGCAACCTTCAAGGATAAGAATCTTCATGCATCAAGCTCCATCCTTTGTCTTCAATCATCTCCAATGCCTTCATGAGCTCCAAAAAGCAAAACTCAAGCCCCAAGCCCAATTAGAATAGCCCAAACCAAGCACACAAGCCAAATGCCCAAGATGGCAACACACAATCAACAACCAATTTGAAAAAATCAAATCAAATAGAAATACTCATCATAAAATCCTAGATTAATTTCTAAGGGAACCTAACTATGTACCCTATGTCCCACATAAACCCCAAGGCCCAAATCAAACCCTAAATCTCCAAACTATGCCCTAAACTACACCTATGTGTTGTAAAACCCTAATCCTAGCACCCTAAGATTCATTATTCAAAACTAACCTAAATTTTATTCACAAAAATGTGATAAAATTTCTAAGGGAGCATGCTTCACTAACCTAATCAACCTCACAAGAATCAATCAAAAATCATACACCAATTGATCATACTAAATTCAGAAAAATAAGGTATCATACAAATGCAAAATAAAATCAATAAAATTTTAAAATATACCAAAAAATATAAAACGCATGAAATAATGTTTTTATTGTTTTATTAAATTCTAGAAACCCTAAGGAAAACAAGGAAAAAATCCTCACCCTAAAATGATCTTTTTTCAATTTATTATGAATTTTTTATTAACTGTGCTAAAACCATGAAATAAAAAGAAAATAGAATGAAAATGGTAAATTGGCGTGACAAATAGCAATCAGAATCAGTACAAAACACCAAATGGGCTCAGAGGGGGGTGCGTATAGGAAGCGCGCGCTAGGCCCAATTCACTTCAGAAAATGAAATGAAAAATCAAAGGAAAATGGAAAAAAGTTGGTATGAATAGCAAGCAAATCACGTGTAAATTCCATTGGGCCTCCAAGCAGGGGTGTGGTTAGCAACAAATGACTTAAGCCCATCCAAGAAGGTTTAATGAAACGGTGCGTTTGGTTTAAACTCAGAATTCCTTCACAAATTTAGATTCACTCGTGGCCGTTGGATGATGGTTTTTGGTCAAAGTCGACACTAATCCTAGGGTGATCCTATCATCTTCTTCCTTTGAATTTTGGAGGGAGAAAGAAGCCATGGCTGAACAGAGCTCGATACCTTCATCTTCTCCAGATGCAACTCCACTAATCCTTACCAAAACCCTAACCTAAATACATCATCTGGTTCGCTTTTTCACACTGAATTCAACCATGCTATCCATTGACATTGGATCATCTTCTTCCTCAAAACACGAAGAAATATTCAGAAAGTGCTCAAACCTAAATCATCACCAAACTCAAAATTGAGAGGCCTAAAATCATCACCATGCTACACTGAGCAAAATCCACTATCAAACTAGGTTTAATAATCAAGAAACCTCCAGATATATCCATGAATAGAAATGGTGCTCATCCTAATTTTGTCTCTAAATCGTGCAAATTGTTACCAGAATCCACCTAGCCATGTTCTACAACGAATATCGCCATCTAAAAGATAAGGAAACTTCATGAATCGAGCCATAGAAAGAAGTTTACATACCTGCAAATCTTGGATGAACAGAGTGGTAAAACCTCCAAATCAAGCTCCAAGATCTTCCAGACATGTTCTATGATCAATTGCTAAGCTTCTGTATGCAACAAATTGGATTAAAACCTCTTGAATCCTTGAATCCGATTCTGACTTGCAAGAGATGAATCCAAAATGCTCTCTCACGATTTTGCAACAATCTTGCCTTGAATTGTATCTGGAATCACTCACCAACACCAAAGGAAGTTGTTGAAATCAAGAATTGGGATTGAAGTGGATCAAATGGCTGTAACCGATTCTGTTTTGCAAACTGAAAATTCAGAAATTAATCTCTCTAATCTCTCTCAATTTCCACCAACCAATGCCTTGGATCAACCACAAATCTTATATAGAACTTGTAGGAAGGCTCTAGAAACTTCAGGAATGATCCAATGAGAAGTTCCACATCTCTTGCATTTGAAAATGTCATGAGAAACTCATACATGGCAGCTGAGTTCTAAGCTTGCATTTGCACCTCATTCTGATCCAATTTCTCCTTAGATGACATATTGAAAGGATTAGTAAGGGTTAAGGCCTTGGTCATGCCCTAAAAAGTGGTTTTGCATTTGTTACTTATGATGTAAGTAACCACTTTACAAAGGAAGTCATTGAATTAACCCTCAACTCCAAAATGTGGCAATGTCATTGTTTTCAAAATATGTTTTCCAATCAATTTGGTATGTCATATGGCTAGGTTTGGACCCATAGCTCAAAAATCCCAATTTTCATTCTTGGTTCATTTAAAATTCACCCTTATTTTAGGCCATTTTTGTAATTTTGTGATACAAGCCCTTCCAAGCTCTCATGACTTCTTTCCTAGCCCAAAAACATCATTTTAAGCACATCTCATGTTGAACATTTTTTCATTTGAGGAGTGGAAGATGGAGATTTTGACCTATGTTGAAAAATGACATATAATTCAACTTTCCCAAAATACCCCTGGATTGCGAAGACCATAACTTGAGTTCCACAAATCTTTTTGAGGACTTCTAGTACTCAAATTAAAGCTAAGATCAAGATTTACAACTCTTATGTTGGCCAAGAATCCATTTGAAAAATCCTTGATTGACAAAAGTTGCTTGGAAGTCCAGTGACTTTCACAGATAAATTTCAATGCCCTCTGGTGACCCATAACTTGCAAGAACCATAACTTGAGTTTCCCAAATCTCCTTGAAGACTTCTAGTACTCAAATTAAAGCTATTGAGAATATATACAAGTTTAATGTTGGCCAAGAATCCATTTGAAACTTGAATTTTGACTTATCTGGCTTGGAAGATAGGCCTAAATTAGGGGATTTTACACTGAAACCCTAACTTGACAACTCCTCCCCTCTTGATCCTATTTGATTTATCCTTGGCACAACACCACACATGTATCACCATATCAATTCATGAATCCCACAACCTCCAATTAAGCCTTGATGCTCCTCAATCACTCAGTTGACCTAGGGTTGACCCAGATGAAACCCTAGTTGACTGCACTTCAACTGTGGCTCTTGTACTTGAACCAATGACTTGTCTCATCTTCAATATGACCCTCTAGGCTTTTAATAAGCTTTGTGCACGTTCCATACTCTCAATTCATAGCTCATACCCCCATTGATGACCCTCAATACACCTCAAATTAGGAGAGAAGTCCACTGGTTGACCCTCAAACTTCTCAAAGCTTCAAACATTCCTTGATGACTTGGATGCTCTTCAACTTGAATAAGGCCCCTTGAGGTGCTTCTTTAGATAAGAATGACACTTGATCCCTTGTTGGATGCCTTGCTATGCCATGCTATGCAAATGATTAGATTATGTACATGATTTACTATGCAAATGATAATGCAATTAAAACATAAATCAGGTGAAATAGGTTGAGCAAATTTTAGGGTGCAACAGCTGCCCCTATTCAAACGGCTTGGACCTGATTGGGTGAAGAGCGAACGGTCTTCAAACAATCGAGGTACGAGACGGTTGAATACCAAGAACCCGGAAATTTGCCAACCGCAGAAATAAACTGCACAATCTACTTGGAAAACAACATCTGCTGACTGGATCCGGTTGTTACGGCAACAAACTGATCAATTAGCGACCGTACTGGGGATTATTTTCATCAGCCCGAAAAAGACTCTGTTATCGCGGGGATAAAACTTCGTCTACATTTTGTCCACACAGAAAAATCCTGACGACTTCGCTGGGGGAACATTTCTGTCTATTCACAGGGAACTTATCCGCCTATCTCTACAGGCACATTGTCTGTTTAAACACTAAGAAACCCCATCCGTCTTCTTCATACGGGAAAAGTCGTCTGCCTGATTACAGGAAAATCCATCCGCCTGCTTCATACGGGAAAACATATCTGAATACTGTTTCTGCCTACTTCTGCAGTAGCTACCTACATTGATCCCAACCCACAAACGGCTTTGAGGAGGGCTCTACTGGGGACAGTAACAGGAGGAAATCACGGCGACTTCCTTGGGGAAAATACTTTTGTCACATATCGGAACACAACTCACATGCTCTGTCTATCACGGGACAATCATCTATCGGGATACCGGAAAATTCACCCGCCTGCTTCATACGGGAAAACACATCTGCCTAATGCATACAGGAAAGTTCATCCGCCTGATTCTTACGGGAAAGCATAACACATCTGCCTGGTTCATACAGGAAAGTTCATCCGCCTGTTTCATACGGGAAAACATAACACATCTGCCTGGTACTTACAGGAAAGTTCATCCGCCTGATTCTTACGGGAAAGCATAACACATCTGCCTAGTTCATACAGGAAAGTTCATCCACCTGTTTCATACGGGAAAACATAACACATCTGCCTGGTACTTACAGGAAAGTTCATCCGCCTGATTCTTACAGGAAAAGATAACACATCTGCCTGGTTCATACAGGAAAGTTCATCCACCTGATTCGTACGGGAAAAGATAACACATATGCCTAGTTCATACAGGAAAGTTCTTCCGCCTGATTCTTACAGGAAAAGATAACACATCTGCCTGATACATACAGGAAAGTTCTTCCGCCTGTTTCATACGGGAAAATATAACACATCTGCCTGATACATACAGGAAAGTTCTTCCGCCTGTTTCATACGGGAAAACATAACACGTCTTCCTGATACATACAGGAAAGTTCTTCCGCCTGTTTCATACGGGAAAACATAACACATCTGCCTGATACATACAGGAAAGTTCTTCCGCCTGTTTCATACGGGAAAAGATAACACATCTGCCTGATACTTACAGGAAAGTTCTTCCGCCTGATTCTTACGGGAAAATATAACCTGGGATATAGCTTCCTAGCCTGTTCGCGGTAGTAGCTAACTCCACTGGGGATATTCTGAAAAATACTGTCCGACACCCGTTTCGACAACAAGTGACCTCTTCTAAAATTTTGATTCATGAAACCCTGAAATGCTGCCGCAACAGCAAACCTGAAGAAAAAAACTCCGCTGGTCGGATACGAGAAATTTCAACCAGTAACTCAGTGGGGAATGATAACAAGAACTGTGTCATCATATGTCTCACAGCGAGACCTCGATCGTCTGGTAATAAATCTGAATTATAACTTCATACTCCTGCTGAGAAACACATCTGAAAGCAAAAGGTTAACCAACCTGATTTATGTTTCAAAATGCGTATGTTTGGCAATGGCGTAATGCTCCATACGGCATGGAAATGCTACGCGTTTGTGGGTAGATGCAAACATGATAATGTATGCAAATGCAAATGCAGGTTCAGGCTGCTGGGGAAACTCTGACAAGCTTGCTTCAACACGACTGTTGAGGAAAAATACCACCCTGTTGGAGATGAACGGGTATCGCAAAGTATTCTGGCAAAATAAACGCCGGAAATACCACCAACTCTGCCGGGGAGAGATTAAACACCAATTTCCACTGGGAGGAAAGAATAACCTGCTGGGAAAATTAACTCAGCTGGGGGAGAAGCAACCCTTCTGGGGGACAACTGTCTGAGTACAGTTTACAAATTTGGAACTACCACTCCGCTGGGGATAATCATCCTGGCGAAGGCATGACAACCTGCGGGGAGAAGGAAAAATCACCCTCGGTGGGGATAATCCTTCTGAACTTCTATCTTGGTTATGCGCCATGGAAATCCTCCCAGCTGGGGATTGAATGCGCACATCTTCGACTCTCTGGGGAGTATAAACTCTGCATGGGATACTGGTCTTGTCTCACTCGGGACGTCCTGTGGACAACTTCCATGAGGATACTCTTCTGGGAAAATAATCCTTCCTTCGGTAAGGGATAATCATCTCAACCTCTGGGGGTGAGGCGCGACCTGCATGGGGATTAGCGTCACACAAAGTCAAGTCTTTCACCACGAGCCTCCGGCTGGGGCCACAAGTTTCTGATTGTTTGCTTCAAAGGTGAGAACCCTGCAAAACACATACGAGACAACACAAATCTATACAACCAAATCTATCCAGGTTAGTATCCACGACATTACTTTAGTCAATTTGAAGTTTTATCAATCATTGGCAAGGGCCAGCAAAGTTATGCACATGCAAGTTCATCGGAACATTGGCGTTTTCCACATACAAAACAGTAAAGCACAAACATCAAATACTGAATAACATGTTTTATTAATAACAGTCCTCTGAATAGGCAAAGTTTTGTACACCGGATGCAACTCCTGAAAAGAGGAAGTTACGCACACACACATACATATATGCACAAAAAGTATAAAAATACAAATACAAATCGAATTTGTACACATGTCGGCAACGTGGTGCAGACAAACATCGTGAGCTGATCCTCCTATGACTCGCCTGACTCTAGCGCTTTCCCGGTATTCAATTTTTGGAAGAGATTATGTTGGATAGACGAACCCTCAGGTACTCCCAAACCACTAAGCAATGTAGTGTCAAATTCGGACCACAGTCATTTGCTTTTTCAATCCCTAACTTTTGCGTGAATCGCCTTTTGCGGGTTTTCAATTCACCGGGATACCCTTTTTTGCCGAAGTCGCCCTTTGCAGGTTTTCGACTTCGCGGGTGTACATCTTTTCAATTCTATCCCTAACTTTTGCCCGAACCTTTTATTCATTTTTTTTACGGCTCGCCGGGATGCCCCATTTTTGCCTGGACTCTCTTTTTACTGTCCAGCGGGTCACTTTTAAGCAAAGTATTTTTTAACTGCGTCCGAATTCACAGGAGACGAAAAGTCTTCACCATCCATGGTAGATAGTAGCAAGGCTCCTCCAGAGAAAACTTTCCTGACAACGTAGGGACCTTCGTAATTAGGGATCCTCAAGGAAGGAATCTCAACCTCCCACGGTAACACTGCCTCCATTCCGTATACCAATGAAAAAGGGGTTGCTCCGGTTGATGTGCGTACCGTCGTACGATAACCGTGCAAAGCGAAAGGTAGCATCTCGTGCCAGTCCTTATACGTCACAACCATCTTCTGGACAATCTTCTTTATGTTCTTATCGGCCGCTTCAACAGCGCCATTCATCTTGGGTCGGTAAGGAGAAGAGTTGTGATGTTCAATCTTAAAACTCTGGCACAACTCTTTCATCATCTTGTTATTCAAATTCGAACCGTTGTCAGTGATGATCCTCTCAAGGATTCCATATCTGCAGATAATATCTTGTTTGATAAATCTGGCGACCACTTGTTTGGTGACATTGGCATATGACGCTACTTCCACTCATTTGGTTAAGTAATCAATTGCCACCAAGATGAACCGGTGTCCATTTGATGCCGTAGGCTCAATCTTGCCAATCATATCAATTCCCCACATCGAGAACGGCCATGGTAAAGACATCACATTCAGAGGACTTTGGGGTACATGGACCTTGTCCGCGTAAATTTGGCATTTGTGACACCTCTTTGCAAACTTGAAACAGTCTGTTTCCATAGTTAGCCAGTAATAACCTGCCTGCAGCAGTTTTCTCGTCATAGTATGCCCACCAGCATGCGTACCAAATGTACCCTCATGTATCTCTTCCATGAGCAACTTCGCTTCTTTCTCGTCTACACAGCGTAGCAACACCAAGTCGTGGTTTCTCTTGTATAGTACACCGTCAGGATTCAAATAGAAATTGCCAGCCAATCTCCTGAGAGTCTTCTGATCTCGACTGGATGCCCCATCCGGATACTCCTTATTCTTCAGAAAATTCTGGATGTCAAAGTACCAAGGTTGACCATCGGGAGCCTCGTCGATAGCAAATATGAAGGCAGGCCTATCGAGCCGAGAGATAACAATCTGGGGAGCCTCGTTCCAGAAGTTAACTTTATACATTGAAGACAATGTCGCCAGGGCGTCAGCCATTTGATTTTCTGCTCGCGGCACATGATGCAATTCCACCTTGTCAAAGAAAGGCAACAATCTCCTTGCATAATTCATATATGGTATCAAATTGGGCTGACGTGTTCCCCATTCTCCTTTAATCTGATTCACTACCAGAGCTAAGTCTCCGTATACGTCCAGATGTTTGATTCACAAATCAATAGCTTCTTCCAGACCCATGATGCAAGCCTCATATTCAGCCTCATTATTGGTAACGGGAAAGGTCAATCGGGCAGTAAAGCGGATGTGCGACCCCTGAGGAGTAGTAATAATTGCACCTATTCCGCTACCATAGGAATTCGCAGCTCCATCAAATATCAACTGCCATTTGGAGCCCAACTCTGGTCCTTCGTCCGGCAACGGTTCTTCATAATCTTTCATCTTCAGGTACATGATATCCTAGTCAGGAAAATCAAACCTCATCGATTGGTAGTCCTCAACAGGCTACTCCGCAAGGTACTCCGACAGAACGCTACCTTTAATAGCCTTTTGCGAGACATATTGAATATCATATTCGGTTAACACCATCTTCCATCGGGAAATTCTTTCGGAGAGTGCTTGCTTCTCAAATACGTATTTGATTGGATCCATCTTTGAAATTAGCAGGGTTGTATGATTTAGCATGTATTGCCTCAAACGTTTGGCGGCCCAGGCTAGCACACAACACGTTTTCTCGAGCATTGAGTATCTGGACTCACAGTCGGTAAACTTCTTACTCAAATAGTAGATCACATGCTCTTTACGCCCAGTCTCGTCGTGTTGACCGAGAACACAACCCATACTTTCCTCAAGAACCGTCAAATACATAATCAAAGGTCTCCCGGCCACTGGGGGTATCAAAACGGGAGGTTCCTGCAAGTATTCTTTTATCTTGTCGAACGCCTTTTGACAATTTTCATTCCAGGTCACAACCTGATCCTTTTTCAACAATTTGAATAACGGCTCGCACGTCGCAGTCAAGTGAGATATGAACCGGGCGATATAGTTCAACCTCCCTAAAAACCCACGCACTTCTTTTTCTGTTTTAGGCGTCGGCATTTCTTGTATTGCTTTTATTTTCGCAGGATCAACCTCTATTCCTTTTTCGCTCACGATAAACCCCAGTAGTTTACCCGATCTCACCCCGAAGGTGCACTTATTAGGGTTCAGTCTCAACCTGAACTTCCTAAGCCTTTTGAACAGTTTCAGCAGATTAACCAAATGCTCCTCCTCCGTCTGGGATTTGGCAATCATATCATCAACATAAACCTCGATCTCTTTATGCATCATGTCATGAAAGAGAGTCGTCATAGCACGTTGATATGTTGCCCCAGCGTTCTTCAATCCGAAGGGCATCACTTTGTAGCAAAATGTTCCCCAAGGAGTAATAAAGGTGGTCTTCTCCATGTCTTCAGGCGCCATTTTGATCTGATTGTAGCCCGAGAAACCATCCATGAAGGAGAATACAGAGAACTGAGCAGTGTTATCAACCAGCACATCAATGTGAGGAAGTGGAAAGTCATCTTTCGGGCTCGCCCTATTCAAATCACGGTAGTCTACACACATTCGCACTTTACCGTCTTTCTTTGGCACTGGCACAATATTAGCGACCCATGAGGGATATTTTGTAACAGCCAGGAAACCAGCATCCCACTATTTTTGAACTTCCTCCTTGATCTTCACAGCCATGTCCGGTCTGGTTCTTCGGAGTTTCTGCTTAATAGGCGGACATTCCTCTCGCAGTGGCAGACGGTGAACAACCATATCCGTATCCAACCCAGGCATGTCCTCGTACGACCAAGCAAATATATCACTGTACTCTTTGAGCATCTCAACCAACCTTTGCTTGATGTTGCTCTGCAGCGCAGCCCCTATACGGATGTTTCTCACAACCTCTTCCGACCCCAAATTGATAATCTCGATGACTTCCTCATGAGGCAGAATGATTCTTTCTTCTTGTTTCAATAACCAGGTCAACTCTTCTGGTACGTCGCCATCTTCAACAATCTCTTCCTCAGCCTGAAATACCGGGTGCTCGAAGTCGAAGTGAGTCATAGGCGGTTCATAAATGTCATCTGAAATAGTAATCCTTCAAAGGAAATGGTTAAACGCTTCAAAACGCATACAAAGCGAATAACCACGTTGCCATTTTAGTGTAAAAGATAAAAACAGGAAAAACAGGGATCACAACATTTGTATATGAAAAACGCCTTTTTTCATGATTAAACAATGTAATGTACATAACCAAATGGCCCTAAGCAAAATCACTATGCCCCGGGTAGGACACAGGATTATTCAACAATTAAGAAAACAAATCATTACTGTTTAGTTGTCACAGGAACAGTTTCCCGGATAGACCAATTGCAGAGACTTTGTCCTGGCACGCTTGGCTTGAGCCATGCGTCCATATCACAGTCGCTATCTCCGTCTTCAGCATCGGAAACAACATTGATAGTCTCGAAGCTCACCCCATTTGGCGTAATCGTTATCGGCCCTTTGAACCTGGGCGCTCCTGAAGAGGATGCTGATGACGAAGGATGATATCCAAACCCGAACCTGTCATTCTTCACGGGAATCTCCAATACCTGACCCCAGCCCTTGGTTTTGCCTGCCTGCACTAGAGCTTGAGCCTCTTTGTATGATGACAACGCCACATCTGATGTCTTACTTGGCACTTGAGCTTTGTCCTTAGTTCGCAACCCCTCGAAGACTTGACAGGGGGGTTCGTGTATTTCGCCGTCGACCTCGACATATTTGAACGAAGACAAATGGCTAACCAGAATATCTTCTTCTCCACAAACAGTGACGACACTATCTCCCACCATATACTTCAGTTTTTGGTGTAACGTGGATGTGACTGCCCCGGCAGCATGGATCCATGGGCGCCCCAGAAGACAACTATACGCTGGCTGGATGTCCATTATATAGAATTCAGTTTCAAATATTTCAGGCCCCACCTGCAACGGTAATGTTATTGATCCGAAAACCGACCTCCTCGTTCCATCGAACGCTCTCACTACTAAGTCACTGGGTGTGCAGATAATCCCCCTGATATCTAACTTCATCATGGCTTTCTTCAGTAGCACATTCAGGGAAGATCCAGTGTCTACTAAAACATGGGACATGACCGTGCCCCGGCATTCTACTGACACATGTAATGCCATATTGTGCTCTCGCCCTCTCGGAGTCAAATCAAAGTCTGTGAAGCCCAAACTATGCCCCGCATTGACATGCGCCATCACCCCTTCTAACTAATTAACGGAAACTTCTTGAGGAACGAACGACGTGTCTAGGATTTTCAGCAAAGCGTTCCGATGGGCCTCGGAACATAACAGTAATGATAAGATTGAAATTTTTGACGGTGTTTGCTGGAGATGCTCAACGATTTTGTAATCACTTTCACGAATGAGCCTCATAAACTCTTCCACATCCTTAAGCGACGTTTCCTTTCCATTCGACTGAGAAGGACCACTCTCAGCTACCTTTGCTTTACTATTGGCTACCCTTTCTGCCTCTACCTCGGGCGACGTGAAGATTCTTCCGCTTCTGGTCATACCCCCTGTTCCGACAACATTATCTATAACCCCAGCTGGTTGCCCATTGACTTCAATTTTCTCACCATCGCAACATACCTCCAACCCGTAAGTCCATGGCACTGCTTTAGTACTCTCAAAAGGAACCGGTCCTGCTTTGGTAATTGTGATCGTCGGCCGCCTGGCGGGAGCCGTTATCGTTATTGTTTTCCTCGGAATCGCCACCGTTGCAACATCGTTCGGCTCATCACACGACGCCTCTACAGGCTTTTCAACCGCGGTTCTATCAAATTGCAAGGTACCTTCATCCATCATAGCCTGAATGCCCTGCTTCAACTCATTACAACCCTCTGGCTGTATCCAACAATCCAAGCAAAATTCATCACACCCCGGGAATACACCCCCTTTTAACAACCTGCTTTTAATCTCACCCAACGGTGTCTTCAGCTCATTGACATCCGTCACTAGATTCAGATTCTCCTCTGTCAAAATGGCATTTGCCCCATGAATGGGCATAGGCTGTTGTATGATATTTGGACCCACCTGTCCAAAGTTAATAGCTTTGCTATCCAATAAATCCTGAACTTTGTGCTTAAAGGCCTGACAAGCTTCTATATCATGCCCGGGTGCCCCAGAATGAAATTCGCAATGCTTGTTGGCATCATATCCGTAGGGAAGTACTGCCCCTGTAGGCGGTCCCAAAGTCCTCTTTTCAACCAAGTTCAACCCTAGCAGGGTCTGGAGGAGTTCCCCATACGTGGAAGGAGGTGTATCAAACACTCTTTTCGCTCTCGCGTTCTGTACCCTTCTCTGGCCAGGATTCTGTCCTTGTTGTTGCTGTGGTTGTTGTTGCTGTGGCTGCCTTTGTTGAGGAAGCGGGATAGTGACACTAGCTATCTGTTGCGGCTGAACATACTGATTTCTTCCTCTGCCCTTGCCCCTGCCACCAAACACGGCACTGGAATCACCCTGTCGTCTACCACCAAATGCTTTTCTGGCACCTCCTGTTGAAGTAGACTCACCTGCTTGGAACCTTCCAACTTTAATCTTGTTTTCAATCATCTCCCCCATAAGAATCAAATCTGAGAAACTGCTCAATGACACACTAAACAATTTTTCGTAGAACACCCCCGTAAATGTCCCAATGAACATATCGTTCATCTCCCTTTCAATTAAAGGAGGATGCACCCTCGCTGCCATATCGCGCCACCTTTGCGCATACTCTTTAAAGCTTTCACCGTTTTTCTGTGACAAACCCTACAGTTGGACCCGGTTTGGCGCCAGATCGCTGTTGTATTTGTAATGTGTCACGAAAGCATCAGCTAATTGCTTCCAGGTCTTGATCTGTGTGGGCTCCAGCCCCATATACCATTCAAGCGACGGCCCTGATAAGCTGTCCTGAAAGAAATGCATGAGCATCCTTTCATCATCTGAGTACGCGGACATCCTCTTGTAGTAAGAGCGAACATGGACCTTAGGACAGGTGTCCCCTTTGTATTTGTCAAAAGTTGGAGCCTTGAATTTCAACGGCACCCTCAGCCCTGGTACTAAGCCCATTGTAGTCATATCCAAACCGGTGGAGTTCTGATTCACTACCCCCTTCATCTGTTCTTCAAGCATTCTGATCCTCTGCACAGGATCAACAGGGCCTTCAAATCCCACACCTCTTCCAGAAAAGGCATCCTCCTGGCAGTCTTCGCCCCAATTCACATTTCCATTTCCATATTCGTCGTAACCAGTGTTGCGACCAAACCCTTGCTGATTGATCATGGGACCTCGTCCCTCATTACCGAAACCCTGGTTGACCCTAACAGGTCCAAACCCAGTGTTGACAGGAATCACCCCAGCACCATTCATATTACCAAATCCACCGTACCCCTGATTAGTGTTACCAAAACCGTCATAACCGAAACCCTGAGCGTTGAAGCCGAACTTCCCATCCTGATTGACGTAATCAAATCCTTGATCGTTGTAGCCAAAACCATTGTTGCCAAACCCATTACCGCCATTGTTGTTACCGCCGCCTTGGTTGGCGTCCCCAAATCCAACATTGTTAACAACAATCTCATTTCCATTCCCGGTGTTGCCATTGCCAGCGCCAGCGCCATCGTTCACAACCACAACCGGTGGGGTCACTACAGGTGGAACCACAGGCGTAGGGGGCCCATCCTCCGGAATAGTCTCAACATGTGCAGAATTGTGGTCATTGTTGCCATTCCCATTAGTCCGCGTCAGCAGCGGCTGTACCAAAGTCTGGAGACTCTCCTGGCCCTTAGCAATGTTCTCCATTGCTTGCATGAACAAATTCATCTTCTCGCGGATTTCCTGCATCTCCACTTGGACTTGATCCATGATTCTCTTGCAGTTGTTTCGGGTTGAGTAGCGGTGGACTCTTTGTTCGTCAATCCTGAAAAAACCTGAAGATGCAGGAACTAAGATACAGATTCAAGAATACCGGTCATGCAATATGAATGCAGATATAATTGTGTAAATATGCTACAGGTTATATTCCCCTCCGATTCTAGTTTCGGAGAGAAGGCCATCACGACAATGGAGTCCCTATCAAGCAATCAAGGAATCAGAAAACCCTCATATATAAACACATTCCAAGAGGCTAAGTACAAGAGTACAACTGAATATAACTGAAGAGACCTCGGCCAACAAGCCTGGCGATGGTCAAAATACAAGTACAGAGAACAAAGGCAAGGCAAAGATAAATCAGGCCAAATGGCGTGCTCTGACGTCTTCCAATATCCTCAACGTCTCCCCTAGTCGGGAGATCAGCTCCTGTATCAATAAGGCATGCCGCTAGGTAGTGGATCTCAGCTTTTTGGCGTCGTCCTTGCAGGTTCCTTCGCCAGAACTCTCGTCAAGTCTGTACCTCTTGGAACCGGCCTTCACTTCATAACCTCTCGGCTTTTCGTCAAGGTTACTTACTCTAAACTCAACAGTGCTCCTAAGTGATGTCTCTTCGACAATCTTTGCGTCTTGGGCTCTAATTTGTGCCTCTAGCGTGGCAATCTGCATCTTCAGTTCGTCTTCACGCTCCTTCCGCTTGGTAAGAGTGGCATTCCACAAAGCTTCCCACTTGCTGAGACGGGTATAAGCTTTGCTTAGAAGTTCCTTCTTGGAAGTAAGCACCTTGCTAACACCGTTCAAGGCTATTCCCACCTTTTCTTTCTTGTTGGTCTCTTCCGTCAACTCCGAACCCAACCTGTTAATCAATTCAGTTTGTTCCCTCACAGTGAAGGTAGCTTCATTCTTCTCATGACGCAACTGGAAGATCTCCTTCTCTAACTCATCATTGGCTTTCTTCAGTTCTTCGTTCTCAGCCAACAATTTGTTATACTTCTCACTCTCTGCCGAAGTAGGTACCTCAATCATTGGAAGATACAGGGGTTTCGCAGCAGGATAAGGCATCAAGGACATACTAGCTCTCTCGCGGATCCAAGCCAAATAAGGATCATAAGCTTTGTTGTTGCTCTTACCGAGATAAGCTTTCCCCCTCCTATGGATGTTAGCCCATGCATGTCTCAATCTGATCAGAACAACCGTGTCTAATAAGCCCGTGAGATACAGAGATTCCTGTATTTCCTTCTCAATAGGAGCGTCCCTCAAAGCATAACTGAACTGTCTTACTAGAAGTGAAGGGTTATAGTTGATACAGCCTTTCCGTCCAATCAAGGGGAAATTCGGAAAGCCACTGCAACTATATATAATATCAGTGCCAAGCATGCTCCGATCAAACCAAATGATATTCTCAGCAGACAGCCCCATCAACCGGGAAGACCAATCCAAGGTATCAACAGCATCAACAAAAGGCCCTGTCTTCGGAAGGTGCCCCTGGAACCACCTTTACAAGAGAGGAAGACAGCAGGAAACATTCTTGCCACGATGTTTCTCATTCTTGTAGTGAATAGAATGATAAACATCGCCCAAGAGAGTAGGAACTAGATTCTTCGAGGCAAGGATCAAGAAGGCATCTGAGTCGACAAAATCTGGCACATTAGGAAACAAGACAATTCCGTAGATGCAGACAGCTAGAATGGCACTGAAAGCAACCCAACATCCACTCTTCACGCACTGTGTAGCCTTTTCAACCAGGACAGACAAGTGAAAACCATAAGCTCCGTTCAGCTTGACCAAACCTCCGGGAAACTCAGAAGCGTCTAAACTGACAATCTCAGCAAGTGTAGCCAACTCAGGCTCAGCATCAACATGTATAAAGGGCGTCTGGTCTAACACAGGAACTCCCAACATTGCAGAATACTCCTTCAAAGTGGGTGCCAAAATATAGTCGGGAAATAAGAAACATCTCGGCTGCGGCTCATAAAACTGCATCAAAGTTTACACCCCAGTCGTCTCAAATGCTGAAGGTCTGTACAACAAACTAAGCAATCTCCCATAGGATACTCTGAACTCAGCCCTCACTCCCTCATCTGCTAGAGAAACTAATCCCAGCAAGGAACTGATATCTGGCGAATGTAACCGGTAAGCAATTGTCCTCTTCATGGACTCCATTGTCTGGCCAGAAAGATATACTAGAATCAGAGGGGAATGATCACACCTGCAACATAAATACATGTTAATGAAATGCAGTCATGAAAATGCACATGCATATGCAAACAAGGGACCAAGTGCAATGCTGATGAACTGTGCTGCTTTGCACTGAAGCCTGAGAACCATCAAATCTTCATCTCAAACCAAACCACTCAAATGAACCCTGTAACCACATCTCACTGACAGAGATAAACCAGGTATTTTGAGGTCAAAGGTTTCCTGCAAACAACCCTACCTACCCCTCACAGGTATGTACTTAACTCGCAGACGAGATACGACATCCCATGCGGGTTCAACGTCATAGACTTTCAAGAGAGATGATACGATACCCAGAAGGTGTGGCATCATCATCCCTTGAAGCGGCCTCACTTAGTTGAATCCCAATTGATAGGTCCCCAGAGTCGACAATCCTCGGGTCAGACAACTTGTCGAGCCCTAAGGGCCAGGCAAGAAGCATCAAAGAGAATCTCGTCCGAGCGTAAATTTCGCGGCTAGCTGGTGCGAGCTAAGCAAGCAGGCTAACCACTACTCTCTACTTCTAAGTCTAAGTGTAACCTCAAGCCCAGGTCCGGCTTATCTCTCAATAGATTACCCCCTCCCCACAACAGCAATAACAATATAAGGCTGATAATAAAATGCGGAAAGTAAAGACAGAAATGTAAATCTATACAACACCCACGACGGGAAAACAAGCGCTAGGATTGACTCGCATAGGGGATATTCCTGTCCCCAGCAGAGTCGCCAGCTGTCGCTACTGCGAAAATCGGCGCCGGCTATGACAGAAGAGTCGCTACCGTGCGTTATTTATCCCAAAGGAGGGAAAGGAAACGCTCGAAGTAAACCTAACGCAAAGACGGGAAAGGAATGGTCATCGCAACCAAATCCTGGATTCGGGAGTCGGTTACGCAAGGGGAAGGTATTAGCACCCCTCACGTCCGTCGTACTCGACGGGATCCACGCTTGTTTTCTAGTACGGATGGTATTCTATCTACTCTACAGGTCTGGGGTTAAAAGAAAAGAAAATGACTCGGCAAAGTATCGCACTTTATGACTACGTATTCCCGTCTGGAACGAGAAATCAGAGTCAACGTAGTTCGCCTACCTACGGGAAAGGAGGGGAAGGTTGCTCGCTAGGATACGGCATCCTATGCCTATGTACTTTCATACAGCATAAAAGATCAGAGCAAACGTAGTTCGGGCTACGGAAGACACAGGTTTGTCTGACTGTTTTTTATCTTTCTGAAAAGGTTTTCTTCTGATTAGGAGTCCAAGCAGACAAAAATGACACTTTGATATTTGTTTTCATTCTTTTACGCAAGAACTGTCTTTTATGATGTTTGCAATCTCTGACGCACTAGAGACTATGATTTGAGAGTGACTACGTTGTGTGTCACCCTAAGGGTAACACACTAAGCAGTCAGATTACTGAAGAGTGACCCTCCAGCAACCCTCTCCCAAATAGCTTAAGGCTCGTAGTGTACGGCATCGATTATCCTTATTACTGTGTTTTGAATTGTTTTGAGATAGAAGAGAAAGAAGTTCTAAAAACCTAGGGTTTGAAATGGGAAACAAAACTACCTTAATGTTGTCATGCCTGGGTTAAAACCTAATGTTTGTCATAATTCCCTCCTGCACAGAGGAAATCAGAGATCCTAGGGGGGTAAACAGCAAAAGAAACATATATATACAGTAGACAGTAAAATGCATGATATGCAGCAGTACAAGCGAGGCAAGGGAGTCCCACTCAACCTCGAACCTGAGAAAACAATAGGAAAAGTGAAACAGCTTCACTTCAAACCTAAGGGGCAAGCTGAACAAGCCAACAGACAATACAGAAAATAAAATAAAACCCAACACCCAGCTCTGACAGCAACACCAGCTCCTTCAGTAAGCTCTGACAGCAAACAGCTCTGACAGCTACAGTTGATTACCAGCAAAAAAGTTGACAGTAACCCTTTCAAGTAAGCTCCCATCTTTACTTTCCAATAGTCTTCAAGCTTTAGATAAGCCCCTATCTCCAGAAAAACTCCAAGCTCTGGCAAGCCATGAACCCCACCAAATAGACAGCTTCAAACAACAGCAAAACCCTAGTCTTCAACAAATACCCAGCTTTGACAGGCACAGGCATCATCTTCACCACTCTTCAATACACTTCATTCCCCAATAGGTTCCCTTTTCCAATACCACCACTCAGGAGAAGATCAACTAATAGATGAAATTGAAATGCCAAGAGGCTCAGTGACAACCCAGGGAAATCACTAAGATCTTAACATAGCAAGTGAAAGGTATCCTCAAGGTTCTATCCAACCAAAGCATGCTCTACATCCCTCCTAAGGAGAGATGGAACTTCTTTGGGGAACCTTGTGTCATAGGATGGAATAGAGGCACAAGAAGCTCTCTATGTTTGACAGAAGAAATCAGTCTACTCTAAAGCTCTCCCTATATCTCATATCTCCTAAGTCTTCAAAAGCAACCTTCAAGGATAAGAATCTTCATGCATCAAGCTCCATACTTTGTCTTCAATCATCTCCAATGCCTTCATGAGCTCCAACAAGCAAAACTCAAGCCCCAAGCCCAATTAGAATAGCCCAAACCAAGCACACAAGCCAAATGCCCAAGATGGCAACACACAATCAACAACCAATTTGCAAAAATCAAATAAAATAGCAATACTCATCATAAAATCCTAGATTAATTTCTAAGGGAACCTAACTATGTACCCTATATCCCACATAAACCCCAAGGCCCAAATCAAACCCTAAATCTCCAAACTATGCCTTAAACTACACCTAAGTGTTGTAAAACCCTAATCCTAGCACCCTAAGATTCATCATTCAAAACTAACCTAAATTTTATTCACAAAAATGTGATAAAATTTCTAAGGGAGAATGCTTCACTAACCTAATCAACCTCACAAGAATCAATCAAAAATCATACACCGATTGATCATACTAAATTCAGAAAAATAAGGTATCAAACAAATGCAAAATAAAATCAATAAAATTGTAAAATATACCAAAACATATAAAACGCATGAAATAATGTTTTTATTGTTTTATTAAATTTTAGAAACCCTAAGGAAAACAAGGAAAAAATCCTCACCCTAAAATGATCTTTTTTAAATTTATTATGAATTTTTTATTAACTATGCTAAAACCATGAAATAAAAAGAAAATAGAATGAAAATGGTAAATTGGCGTGACAAATAGGAATCAGAATCAGTACAAAACACCAAATGGGCTCAGAGGGGGGTGCGTATAGGAAGCGCGCGCTAGGCCCAATTCACTTCAGAAAATGAAATGAAAAATCAAAGGAAAATGGAAAAAAGTTGGTATGAATAGCGAGCAAATCACGTGTAAATTCCATTGGGCCTCCAAGCAGGGGTGTGGTTAGCAACAAATGACTTAAGCCCATCCAAGAAGGTTTAATGAAACGGTGCGTTTGGTTTAAACTCAGAATTCCTTCACAAATTTAGATTCACTCGTGGCCGTTGGATGATGGTTTTTGGTCAAAGTCCACACTAATCCTAGGGTGATCCTATCATCTTCTTCCTTTAAATTTTGGAGGGAGAAAGAAGCCATGGCTGAACAGAGCTCGATACCTTCATCTTCTCCAGATGCAACTCCATTAATCCTTACCAAAACCCTAACCTAAATACATCATCTGGTTCGCTTTTTCACACTGAATTCAACCATGCTATCCATTGACATTGAATCATCTTCTTCCTCAAAACACGAAGAAATATTCAGAAAGTGCTCAAACCTAAATCATCACCAAACTCAAAATTGAGAGGCCTAAAATCATCACCATGCTACACTGAGCAAAATCCACTATCAAACTAGGTTTAATCCTCAAGAAACCTCCAGATATATCCATGAACAGAAATGGTGCTCATCCTAATTTTGTCTCTAAATCGTGCAAATTGTTACCAGAATCCACCTAGCCATGTTCTACAATGAATATCGCCATCTAAAACCTAAGGAAACTTCATGAATCGAGCCATAGAAAGAAGTTTACATACCTGCAAATCTTGGATGAACAGAGTGGTAAAACCTCCAAATCAAGCTCCAAGATCTTCCAGACACGTTCTATGATCAATTGCCAAGCTTCTGTATGCAACAAATTGGATTAAAACCTCTTGAATCCTTGAATCCGATTCTGACTTGCAAGAGATGAATCCAAAATGCTCTCTCACAATTTTGCAACAATCTTGCCTTGAATTGTATCTGGAATCACTCACCAACACCAAAGGAAGTTGTTAAAATCAAGAATTGGGATTGAAGTGGATCAAATGGTTGTAACCGATTCTGTTTTGCAAACTGAAAATTCAGAAATCAATCTCTCCAATCTCTCTCAATTTCCACCAACCAATGCCTTGGATCAACCACAAATCTTATATAGAACTTGTAGGAAGGCTCTAGAAACTTCAGGAATGATCCAATGAGAAGTTCCACATCTCTTGCATTTGAAAATGTCATGAGAAACTCATACATGGCAGCTGAGTTCTAAGCTTGCATTTGCACGTCATTCTGATCCAATCTTTCCTTAGATGACATATTGAAAGGATTAGTAAGGGTTAAGGCCTTGGTCATGCCCTAAAAAGTGGTTTTGCATTTGTTACTTATGATGTAAGTAACCACTTTACAAAGGAAGTCATTGAATTAAACCTCAACTCAAAAATGTGGCAATGTCATTGTTTTCAAAATATGTTTTCCAATCAATTTGGTATGTCATATGGCTAGGTTTGGACCCATAGCTCAAAAATCCCAATTTTCATCCTTGGTTCATTTAAAATTCACCCTTATTTTAGGCCATTTTTGTAATTTTGTGATACAAGCCCTTCCAAGCTATCACAACTTCTTCCCTAGCCCAAAAATATCATTTTAAGCACATCTCATGTTGAACATTTTTTCATTTGAGGAGTGGAAGATGGAGATTTTGACCTATGTTGAAAAATGACCTATAATTCAACTTTCCCAAAATACCCCTGGATTGCCAAGACCATAACTTGAGTTCCACAAATCTTCTTGAGGACTTCTAGTACTCAAATTAAAGCTAAGATCAAGATATACAAATCTTATGTTGGCTAAGAATCCATTTGAAAATTCCTTGATTGACAAAAGTTGCTTGGAAGTCCAGTGACTTTCACAGATAAATTTCAATGCCCTTTGGTGACCCATAACTTGGAAGAACCATAACTTGAGTTTCCCAAATCTCCTTGAAGACTTCTAGTACTCAAATTAAATCTATTGAGAATATCTACAAGTTTCATGTTGGCCAAGAATCCATTTGAAACTTGAATTTTGACTTATCTGGCTTGGAAGATAAGCCTAAATTAGGGGATTTTACACTGAAACCCTAACTTGACAACTCCTCCCCTCTTGATCCCCTTTGATTTATCCTTGGCACAACACCACACATGTATCACCATATCAATTCATGAATCCCACAACCTCCAATTAAGCCTTGATGCTCCTCAATCACTCAGTTGACCTAGGGTTGACCTAGGGTTGACCCAGATGAAACCCTAGTTGACTGCACCTTAATTGTGGCTCTTGTACTTGAACCAATGACTTGTCTCATCTTCAATATGACCCTCTAGGCTTTTTATAAGCTTTGTACACGTTCCATACTCTCAATTCATAGCTCATACCCCCATTGATGACCTTCAATACACCTCAAATTAGGAGAGAAGTCCACTGGTTGACCCTCAAACTTCTCAAAGCTTCAAACATTCCTTGATGACTTGGATGCTCTTCAACTTGAATAAGGCCCCTTGAGGTGCTTCTTTAGATAAGAATGGCACTTGATCCCTTGTTAGATGCCTTGCTATGCCATGCTATGCAAATGATTAGATTATGTACATGATTTACTATGCAAATGATAATGCAATTAAAACATAAATCAGGTGAAATAGGTTGAGCAAATTTTAGGGTGCAACAGCTGCCCCTATTCAAACGGCTTGGACCCGACTGGGTGAAGAGCGAACGACCTTCAAACAATCGAGGTACGAGACGGTTGAATACCAAGAACCCGGAAATTTGCCAACCGCAGAATTAAACTGCATAAAGTGCTTGGAAAACAACATCTGCTGACTGGATCCGGTTGTTACGGCAACAAACTGATCAATTAGCGACCGTACTGGGGATTATTTTCATCAGCCCGAAAAAGACTCTGTTATCGCGGGGATAGAAATTTGTCTACATTCTGTCCACACAGAAAAATCCTGACGACTTCGCTGGGCGAACATTTCTGTCTATTCACAGGGAACTTATCCACCTATCTCTACAGGCACATTGTCTGTCTAAACACTAAGAAACCCCATCCGTCTTCTTCATACGGGAAAAGTCGTCTGCCTGATTACAGGAAAATCCATCCGCCTGCTTCATACGGGAAAACATATCTAAATACTGTTTCTGCCTACTTCTGCAGTAGCTACCTCTATTGATCCCAACCCACAAACGGCTTTGAGGAGGGCTCTACTGGGGACAGTAACACGAGGAAATCACGGCGACTTCCTTGGGGAAAATACTTTTGTCACATATCGGAACATAACTCACATGCTTTGTCTATCACGGGAGAATCATCTATCGGGATACCGGAAAATTCACCCGCCTGCTTCATACGGGAAAACACATCTGCCTGATGCATACAGGAAAGTTCATCCGCCTGATTCTTACGGGAAAGCATAACACATCTGCCTGGTTCATACAGGAAAGTTCATCCGCCTGTTTCATACGGGAAAACATAACACATCTGCCTGGTACTTACAGGAAAGTTCATCCGCCTGATTCTTACGGGAAAGCATAACACATCAGCCTGGTTCATACAGGAAAGTTCATCCGCCTATTTCATACGGGAAAACATAACACATCTGCCTGGTACTTACAGGAAAGTTCATCCGCCCGATTCTTACGGGAAAAGATAACACATCTGCCTGGTTCATACAGGAAAGTTCATCCGCCTGATTCTTACGGGAAAAGATAACACATTTGCCTGGTTCATACAGGAAAGTTCTTCCGCCTGATTCTTACGGGAAAAGATAACACATCTGCCTGATACATACAGGAAAGTTCTTCCGCCTGTTTCGTACGGGAAAACATAACACATCTACCTGATACATACAGGAAAGTTCTTCCACCTGTTTCATACGGGAAAACATAACACATCTGCCTGATACATACAGGAAAGTTCTTCCGCCTGTTTCATACGGGAAAACATAACACATCTGCCTGATACATACAGGAAAGTTCTTCCGCCTGTTTCATACGGGAAAAGATAACACATCTGCCTGATACTTACAGGAAAGTTCTTCCGCCTGATTCTTACGGGAAAATATAACCTGGGATATAGCTTCCTAGCCTGTTCGCGGTAGTAGCTAACTCCACTGGGGATATTCTGAAAAATACTGCCCGACACCCGTTTCGACAACAAGTGACCTCTTCTGAAATTTTGATTCATGAAACCCTGAAATGCTGCCGCAACAGCAAACCTGAAGAAAAACACTCCGCTAGTCGGATACGAGAAATTTCAACCAGTAACTCCGTGGGGAATGATAACAAGAACTGTGTCATCATATGTCTCACGGCAAGACCTCGATCGTCTGGTAATAAATCTGAATTATAACTTCATACTCTTGCTGAGAAACACACCTGAAAGCAAAAGGTTAACCAACCTGATTTATGTTTCAAAATGCGTATGTTTGGCAATGGCGTAATGCTCCATAAGGCATGGAAATGCTACGCGTTTGTGGGTAGATGCAAACATGATAATGTATGCAAATGCAAATGCAGGTTCAGGCTGTTGGGGAAACTCTGACAAGCTTGCTTCAACACGGCTGTTGAGGACAAATACCACCCTGTTGGAGATGAACGGGTATCGCAAAGTATTCTGGCAAAATAAATGCCGGAAATACCACCAACTTTGTTGAGGAGAGATTAAACACCAATTTCCACTGGGAGAAAAGAATAACCTGCTGGGAAAATTAACTCAACTGGGGGAAAAGCAACCCTTCTGGGGGACAACTGTCTGAGTACAATTTACAAATTCGGAACTACCACTCCGCTGGGGATAATCATCCTGACGAAGGCATGACAACCTGCGGGGAGAAGGAAAAATCACCCTCGGTGGGGATAATCCTTCTGAACTTCTATCTTGGTTATGCGCCATGGAAATCCTCCCAGCTGGGGATTAAATGCGCACATCTTCGACTCTCTAGGGAGTATAAACTCTGCATGGGATACTGATCTTGTCTCACTGGGGACGTCCTGTGGACAAATTCCATGAGGATACTCTTCTGGGAAAATAATCCTTCCTTCGGTAAGGGATAATCATCTCAACCTCTGGGGGTGAGGCGCGGCCTGCATGGGGATTAGCGTCACACAAAGTCAAGTCTTTCACCACGAGCCTCCGGCTGGGGCCACAAGTTTCTGATTGTTCGCTTCAAAGGTGAGAACCCTGCAAAACACATACGAGACAACACAAATCTATACAACCAAATCTATCCAGCAAAGTTATGCACATGCAAGTTCATCGGAACATTGGCGTTTTCCACATACAAAACAGTAAAGCACAAACATCAAATACTGAATAACATGTTTTATTAATAACAGGCCTCTGAATAGGCAAAGTTTTGTACACCAGATGCAACTCTTGAAAAGAGGAAGTTACGCACACACACATACATATATGCACAAAAAGTATAAAAATATAAATACAAGTCGAATTTGTACACATGTCGGCAACGTGGTGCAAACAAACATCGTGAGCTGATCCTCCTATGACTCGCCTGACTCTAGCGCTTTCCCGGTATTCAATTTTCGGAAGAGATTGTGTTGGATAAACGAACCCTCAGGTACTCCCAAACCACTAAGCAATGTAATGTCAAATTCGGACCGCAGTCATTTGCTTTTTCAATCCCTAACTTTTGCGTGAATCGCCTTTTGTGGGTTTTCAATTCACCAGGATACCCTTTTTTGCCGAAGTCGCCCTTTGCAGGTTTTCGACTTCGCGGGTGTACATCTTTTCAATTCTATCCCTAACTTTTGCCCGAACCTTTTATTCATTTTTTTTACGGCTCGCCGGGATGCCCCATTTTTGCCTAGACTCTCTTTTTACTGTCCAACGGGTCACTTTCAAGCAAAGTATTTTTTAACTACGTCCGAATTCACAGGAGACGAAAAGTCTTCACCATCCATGGTAGATAGTAGCAAGGCTCCTCCATAGAAGACTTTCCTGACAACGTAGGGACCTTCGTAATTAGGGGTCCACCTGCCCCCGTGATCTGTTTGTGGTGGGAGAATCCTCTTCAGCACAAGGTCGCCCGTCTGAAAGCTTCGAGGGTGTATCTTCTTATCATACGCTTTCTTCATCCGGCTCTGATACAACCGACCGTGTACTAGAGAAGCTAGCCTCTTCTCATCCATTAAACTGAGCTGATTCA
Organism: Lathyrus sativus; assembly: GCA_963859935.3. NCBI lineage: Eukaryota > Viridiplantae > Streptophyta > Magnoliopsida > Fabales > Fabaceae > Lathyrus > Lathyrus sativus. Next base: position 329,418,763 of record OZ012737.1, on the reverse strand, counting down.
GTCTACCTTTAACCCATTCTGCCTCGTCAAGTTGGACATCTCGTAAAATCCTCAAGGAAGGAATCTCAACCTCCAACGGTAACACTGCCTCCATTCCGTATACTAATGAAAAAGGGGTTGCCCCGGTTGATGTGTGTACCGTCGTACGATAACCGTGCAAAGCGAAAGGTAGCATCTCGTGCCAGTCCTTATACGTCACAACCATCTTCTGGACAATCTTCTTTATGTTCTTATTGGCCGCTTCAACATCGCCATTCATCTTGGGTCGGTAAGGAGAAGAGTTGTGATGTTCAATCTTAAAACTCTGGCACAACTCTTTCATTATCTTGTTATTCAAATTCGAACCGTTGTCGGTGATGATCCTCTCAGGGATTCCATATCTGCAGATAATATCTCGTTTGATAAATCTGGCGACCACTTGTTTGGTGACATTGGCATATGACGCTGCTTCCACCCATTTGGTGAAGTAATCAATTGCCACCAAGATGAACCGGTGTCCGTTTAATGCCGTAGGCTCAATCTTGCCAATCATATCAATTCCCCACATCGAGAACGGCCACGGTGATGACATCACATTCAGAGGACTTGGGGGTACATGGACCTTGTCCGCGTAAATTTGGCATTTGTGACACCTCTTTGCAAACTTGAAACAGTCTGTTTCCATAGTTAGCCAGTAATAACCTGCCTGCAGCAGTTTTCTCGTCATAGTATACCCACCAGCATGCGTACCAAATGTACCCTCATGTATCTCTTCCATGAGCAACTTCGCTTCTTTCTCGTCTACACAGCATAGCCACACCAAGTCGTGGTTTCTTTTGTATAGTACACCGTCAGGATTCAAATAGAAATTGCCAGCCAATCTCCTGAGAGTCTTCTGATCTCGACTGGATGCCCCAGCCGGATACTCCTTATTCTTCAGAAAATTCTGGATGTCAAAGTACCAAGGTTGACCATCGGGAGCCTCGTCAATGGCAAATATGAAGGCATGCCTATCGAGCCGAGAGATAACAATCCGGGGAGCCTCGTTCCAGAAGTTAACTTTATACATTGAAGACAATGTCGCCAGGGCGTCAACCATTTGATTTTCTGCTCGCGGCACATGATGCAATTCCACCTTGTCAAAGAAAGGCAACAATCTCCTTGCATAATTCATATATGGTATCAAATTGGGCTGACGTGTTTCCCATTCTCCTTTAATCTGATTCAGTACCAGAGCTGAGTCTTCGTATACGTCCAGATGTTTGATTCGCAAATCAATAGCTTCTTCCAGACCCATGATGCAAGCCTCATATTCAGCCTCATTATTGGTAACGGGAAAGGTCAATCGGGCAATAAAGGGGATGTGCGACCCTTGAGGAGTAGTAATAATTGCACCTATTCCGCTACCATAGGAATTCACAGCTCCATCAAATATCAACTGCCATTTGGAACCCAACTCTGGTCCTTCGTCCAGTAACGGTTCTTCACAATCTTTCATCTTCAGGTACATGATATCCTCGTCAGGAAAATCAAACATCATCGATTGGTAGTCCTCAACAGGATGCTCCGCAAGGTACTCCGACAGAACTCTACCTTTAATAGCCTTTTGCGAGACATATTGAATATCATATTCGGTTAACACCATCTACCATCGGGCAATTCTTCCGGAGAGTGCTTGCTTCTCAAACACGTATTTGATTGGATCAATCTTTGAAATTAGCAGGGTTGTATGATTTAGCATGTATTGCCTCAAATGTTTGGCGGCCCAGGCTAGCGCACAACACGTTTTCTCGAGCATTGAGTATCTGGACTCACAGTCGGTAAACTTCTTACTCAAATAGTAGATCGCATACTCTTTACGCCCAGTCTCGTCGTGTTGACCGAGAACACAACCCATACTTTCCTCAAGAACCATCAAATACATAATCAAAGGTCTCCCGGGCACTGGGGGTATCAAAACGGGAGGTTCCTGCAAGTATTCTTTTATCTTGTCGAACGCCTTTTGACAATTTTCATTCCAGGTCACAACCTGATCCTTTTTCAACAATTTGAATAACGGCTCGCACGTCGCAGTCAAGTGAGATATGAACCGGGCGATATAGTTCAACCTCCCTAAAAACCCACGCACTTCTTTTTCTGTTTTAGGCGTCGACATTTCTTGTATTGCTTTTATTTTCGCAGGATCAACCTCTATTCCTTTTTCGCTCACGATAAACCCCAGTAGTTTACCCGATCTCACCCCGAAGGTGCACTTATTAGGGTTCAGTCTCAACCTGAACTTCCTAAGCCTTTTGAACAGTTTCAACAGATTAACCAAATGCTCCTCCTCCGTCTGGGATTCGGCAATCATATCATCAACATAAACCTCGATCTCTTTATGCATCATGTCATGAAAGAGAGTCGTCATAGCACGTTGATATGTTGCCCCAACGTTCTTCAATCCGAAGGGCATCACTTTGTAGCAAAATGTTCCCCAAGGAGTAATAAAGGTGGTCTTCTCCATGTCTTCAGGCGCCATTTTGATCTGATTGTAGCCCGAGAAACCATCCATGAAGGAGAATACGGAGAACTGAGCAGTGTTATCAACCAGCACATCAATGTGAGGAAGTGGAAAGTCATCTTTTGGGCTCGCCCTATTCAAATCACGGTAGTCTACACACATTCGCACTTTACCGTCTTTCTTTGGCACTGGCACAATATTAGCGACCCATGAGGGATATTTTGTAACAGCCAGGAAACTAGCATCCCACTGTTTTTGAACTTCCTCCTTGATCTTCACAGCCATGTCCGGTCTGGTTCTTCGGAGTTTCTGCTTAATAGGAGGACATTCCTCTCACAGTGGCAGACGGTGAATAACCATATCCGTATCCAACCCAGGCATGTCCTCGTACGACCAAGCAAATATATCACTGTACTCTTTGAGCATCTCAACCAACCTTTGCTTGATGTTGCTCTGCAGCGCAGCCCCTATACGGATGTTTCTCACAACCTCTTCTGATCCCAAATTGATAATCTCGATGACTTCCTCATGAGGCAGAATGATTCTTTCTTCTTGTTTCAATAACCAGGTCAACTCTTCTGGTACGTCGCCATCTTCAACAATCTCTTCCTCAGCCTGAAATACCGGGTGCTCGAAGTCGAAGTGAGTCATAGGCGGTTCATAGATGTCATCTGAAATAGTAATCCTGCAAAGGAAATGGTTAAACGCTTCAAAACGCATACAAAGCGAATAACCACGTTGCCATTTTAGTGTAAAAGATAAAAACAGGAAAAACAGGGATCACAACATTTGTATATGAAAAACGCCTTTATTTCATGATTAAACAATGTAATGTATATAACCAAATGGCCCTAAGCAAAATCACTATGCCCCGGGTAGGACACGGGATTATTCAACAATTAAGAAAACAAATCATTACTGTTTAGTTGTCACATGTATCACCATATAAATTCATGAATCCCACAACCTCCAATTAAGCCTTGATGCTCCTCAATCACTCAGTTGACCTAGGGTTGACCCAGATGAAACCCTAGTTGACTGCACTTCAACTGTCGCTCTTGTACTTGAACCAATGACTTGTCTCATCTTCAATATGACCCTCTAGGCTTTTCATAAGCTTTGTACACATTCCATACTCTCAATTCATAGCTCATACCCCCATTGATGACCCTCAATACACCTCAAATTAGGAGAGAAGTCCATTGGTTGACCCCCAAACTTCTCAAACCTTCAAACATTCCTTGATGACTTGGATGCTCTTCAACTTGAATAAGGCCCCTTGAGGTGCTTCTTTAGATAAGAATGACACATGATCCCTTGTTGGATGCCTTGCTGTGCCATGCTATGCAAATGATTAGATTATGTACATGATTTACTATGCAAATGATAATGCAATTAAAACATAAATCAGGTGAAATAGGTTGAGCAAATTTTAGGGTGCAACAGATATGACAAACACTATCGCACAATCTGACATCAACAAGATGACAAACCCCTAACCGAAAGGATGACGGAGCAAAACTCACACTGGCCATTACCATCAAAAGGATGATAGGACACACACTATTGCACAATCTAACATCAATCAAGACGACAAACACCCCACCAAAATGATGACAGGTTGAATCTCACACCGGCCACTACCACCAAAAGGATAATAGGACAAACAATATCATACAATATGACATTAACAAGATGACAGACCCCCCCCCCACCAAAAGGATGACACAACAAAACTCACACTGGCCATTCCCATCAAAAGGATGACAGGACAAACACTATCGCTCAATCTGACATCAATTAAGATGACAAACCCCCCACCAAAAGGATGACAGAGTGAAAATCACACAAGACAGTACCACCGAAAGGATGATAGGACAAAACACTATCGCACAAACACTGTCGCACAATCTGACATCGACCAAGGCGACAGACCCCCCACCAAAAGCATGACTGAGAGAAACTCACACCGGCCACTACCACCAAAAGGATGATAGGAAAAACACTATCGCATAATCTGACAACAATTAAGATGACAAACCAATCAACAAAAGGGTGACGGAGTCAAACTCGCACCGGCCAGTACCACCAAAAGGATGATAGGACACACACTATTGCACAATATGACATCAACCAAGATGATAGACCCCCACCAAAAGGATGAGAGATTGAATCTCACACCGGTTACTACATCCAAAAGGATAATCGGACGAACAATATCGTACAATATGACATTAACAAGATGACAGACCCCCCACCAAAAGGATGACGGAGCAAAACTCACACTGGCCATTACCATCAAAAGGATGATAGGACAAACACTATCGCACAATTTGACATCAATTAAGATGACAGACCCACCACCAAAAATGATGACGGAGCAAAATTTACACCGGCCACTACCACCAAAAGGATGATAGGACAAACACTATCCCACAATCTAACATTAACAAGATGACAGACCCCACAACCGAAAGGATGACAGAGCAAAACTCACACTGGCCATTACCATCAAAAGGATGATAGGACACACACTATTGCACAATCTGACATCAATCAAGACGACAAACCCCCCACCAAAAGGATGACAGATTGAATCTCACACCGGCCACTACCACCAAAAGGATAATAGGACTAACAATATCGTACAATATGACATTAACAAGATGACAGACCCCCCCCCCCCCCCCCACCCACCAAAAGGATGACGGAGCAAAACTCACACTAGCCATTCCCATCAAAAGGATGATAGGACAAACACTATCGCACAGTCTGACATCAATTAAGATGACAAACCCCCCACCAAAAGGATGACGGAGTGAAATTCACACCGAACACTACCACCAAAAGGATGATAGGACAAACACTATCGCACAATCTAACATCAACAAGATGACAGTCCCCCAACCAAAACATTGACGGAGAGAAACTCACACCGGCCACTACCACCAAAAGGATGATAGGAAAAACACTATCGCATAATCTGACATCTATTAAGATGACAAACCCATCACCAAAAGGGTGACGGAGTGAAACTCGCACTGGCCACTACCACCAAAAGGATGATAGGACACACACTATTGCACAATATGACATCAATCAAGATGATAGACCCCCCACCAAAAGGATGACAGATTGAATCTCACACCGGCCACTACAACCAAAAGGATAATAGGACAAACAATATCATACAATATGACATTAACAAGTTGACAGACCGCCCACCAAAAGGATGACAGAGCAAAACTGACACTGGTCATTACCAATAAAAGGATGATAGGACAAACACTATCGCACAGTCTAACATCAATTAAGATGACAGACCCACCACCAAAAGGATGACGTAGCGAAATTTACACCGGCCACTACCACCAAAAGGATGATAGGACAAACACTATCGCAGAATCTGACATCAAAAAGATGACAAACCCCCCAAACGAAAGGATGATGGAGCAAAACTCACACCGGCCACTACCACCAAAAGGATGATAGGACAAACACTATTGCACAATCTGACATTAACAAGATGACAAACCCCCCACCAAAAGGATGACGAAGCGAAACTCACCTCGGCCACTACCATCAAAGGGATGATAGGACAAACACTATCGCACAATCTGACATCAATTAAGATGACAAACCCGTCATAAAAGTATGACGGAGTGAAACTCACATCGGCCACTACCACCAAAAGGATGATAGGAAATACATTATTGCACAATCTGACATCAACAAGATGACAGAACCCCCAGCAAAAGGATGACGGAGCGAAATTCACACCGGCCTCTACCACCAAAAGGATGATAGGACAAACATTATCGCACAATCTGACATCATCCAGATGACAGACCCCCTACAAAAAGGATGAAGGAGAGAAACTCACACCGGCCACTACCACCAAAAGGATGATAGGACAACCACTATCGCACAATCCGACATCAATTAAGATGACAAACCTCCCACAAAAAGGATGACGGAGAAAAACTCACACCGGCCATTACCACCAAACGGATGATAGGACAAACACTATCGCACAATCTGACATCAATCAAGATGAGAGACCCCCACCAAAAGGATGACAGAGCGAAACTCAAACCAGCCACTACCACCAAAAGGATGACAGGAAAAACACTATCGCACAATCTGACATCAATTAGATGACAGACCTCCCACAAAATGGATGACGGAATTAAACTCACACCGGCCACTACCACCAAAAGAATGATAGGAAACACACTATCGCACAATCTGACAACAATCAAGATGATAGACCCCCCACCAAAAGGATGACGGAGAAAAATTCACACTGGCCACTACCACCAAAAGGATGATAGGACAAACACTATCCCACAATCTGACATCAATTAAGATGATAGAACCCCCACCAAAAGGATTATGTGACAAACACTATCACACAATCTGACATCAATTTAGTTTACAGACCTATCACCAAAAGTATGGCAGAGTGAAACTCACACCGGCCACTACCACCAAAAGGATGATAGGACACACACTATTGCACAATCTGACATTAATTAAGATGACAGACCCCCTACCAAAAGGATGACGGAGCAAACTCACACTGGCCACTACCACCAAAAGGATGATAGGACAAACACTATCGCACAATCCGACATCAATTAAGACGACAGACCCCCAACCAAAAGGATGACGGAGCGAAACTCACACCGTTCATTACCATCAAAAGGATGATAGTACAAACACTATCGCACAATCTAACGTAAACAAGATGACAGACCCCCCACCAAAAGGATGACGAAGCGAAACTCAAACCGGCCACTACCATCAAAAGGATGATAGGACAAACACTATCGCACAATCTGACATCAATTAAGATGACAAACCCATCACCAAAAGTATGACAGAGTGAAACTCACATCGGCCACTACCACCAAAAGGATGATAGGACACACACTATTGCACAATTTGACATCAACAAGATGACAGACCCCCCCACCAAAAGGATGACGGAGCGAAATTCACACCGGCCACTACCACCCAAAGGATGATAGGACAAACATTATCACACAATCTAACATCAACCAGATGACAGACCCCCTACAAAAAGGATGAAGGAGCAAAACTCACACTGGCCACTACCACCAAAAGGATTATAGGACAACCACTATCGCACAATCCGACATCAATTAAGATGACAGAACTCCCACCAAAAGGATGATGGAGAAATACTCACACCGGCCATTACCACCAAAAGGATGATAGGACAAACACTATCGCACAATCTGACATCAATCAAGATGACAGACCCCCACCAAAAGAATGACGGAGCAAAACTCAAACCGGCCACTACCACCAACAGGATGATAGGACAAACACTATCGCACAATCTGACATCAATTAGATGACAGACCTCCCACAAAATGGATGACGAAATTAAACTCACACCGGCCACTACCACCAAAAGGATGATAGGACAAACACTACCGCACAATCTGACAACAGCAAGATGATAGACCCCCCACCAAATATATGACGGAGTGAAACTCACACCGGCCACTACCACCAAAAGGATGATAGGAAACACACTATCACACAATCAGACAAAAATCAAGATGACAGACCCCCCACCAAGAGTATGACGGAGCGAAATTCACACTGGCCACTACCACCAAAAGGATGATAGGATAAACACTATCGCACAATCTGACATCAATTAAGATGATAGAACCCCTACCAAAAGGATGAAGCAGTGAAACTCACCTCGGCCACTACCACCAAAAGGATTATAGGACAAACACTATCACACAATCTGACATCAATTAAGATTACAGACCCATCACCAAAAGTATGACAGAGTGAAACTCACACCGGCCACTACCACCAAAAGGATGATAGGACACACTATTGCATAATCTGACATCAATCAAGATGATAGATCCCCCACCAAAAGGATGACGGAGCAAAACTCACCCTGGCCACTACCACCAAAAGGATGATAGGACAAACACTATCGCACAATCTAACATCAACAAGATGACAGGCCCTCAACCAAAAGGATGACGGAGTGAAACTCACACTGGCCATTACCATCAAAAGGATGATAGTACAAACACTATCGCAGAATCCGACATCAATTAAGATGACTGTCCCCCCACCAAAAGGATGACAAATTGAAATTCACATCAGACACTACCACCAAAAGGATGATAGGACAAACACTATCGCACAATCTGACATTAATTAAGATGATAGAACCTCCACCAAAAGGATGATGAAGCGAGACTGACCTCGGCCACTACCACCAAAACGATTATAGGACAAACACTATCAAACAATCTGACATCAATTAAGATTACAGACCCATCTCCAAAAGTATGACGGAGTGAAACTCACACTGGCCACTACCACCAAAAGGATGATAGGACACACACTATTGCACAATCTGACATTAATCAAAATGACAGACCCCCCACCAAAAAGATGACGGAGCGAAACTCACACTGGCCACTACCACCAAAACGATGATATGACAAACACTATCGCACAATCTAACATCAACAAGGTGACAGACCCCCAACCAAAAGGATGATGGAGCTAAACTCACACTGGCCATTACCATCAAAAAGATGATAGGACAAACACTATCTCACAATCCGACATCAATTAAGATGATAAACCTCCCACCAAAAGGATGACAGAGTGAAATTCACACCGGACACTACCACCAAAAGGATGATAGGTCAAAAATTACCGCACAATCTAACATCAACAAGATGACAGACCCCCCACCAAAAGGATGACGGGCGAAACTGAAACCGGCCACTACCATCAAAAGGATGATAGGACAAACACTATTGCACAATCTGACATCAATTAGATGACAGACCTCCCACCAAAAGGATGACGGAGTTAAACTCACACCGGCCATTGCCACCAAAAGGATGATAGGACAAACACTACCGCACAAACTGACAAGAATAAGATGACAGACCCCTGTCGCTACCGCGAAAATAAAGTGCCGGCAAAACAGAAGAGTCGCCACCTTTCGTTATTTATCCCTCAGAACGGGAAAGGAAACAATCTGAAAAACCTGACGAAAAGGTATAAGACAAGGTCATCGCAACCATTGTCTGGGTTCGGGAGTCGGTTACGCAAGGGGAAGGTATTAGCACCCCTCACGTCCATCGTACTCGATGGGATCCACGCTTGTTGTGTTTATCTGACGGGTTGATTTAAACTATCTACCTATCAAGGCCGGTATAAAAAGAAAAGAAAATGACTCGGCAAAGCGTCGCGCTTTATGCCTACGTATTCCCATCAGAGAATGAGAAATCGGAGTCAACGTAGTTCGGCTAACTACGGGTTACGGGGAAGGTGGCTCGCCAATACATCAGTATCGTGCCTACGTACTCTCAACAGGCATGAGAGATCAGAGCTTACGTAGTTCGGGATAATACGGATTACCGGGAGACTTAGGCGTTACCGTTTGCGGTAGAACTGGGAGTTAACGACACTCTTTTCTTCAGAAAAACTTCCTTTGAGTTATGGGCCCACGGGGCAAAAAGGTTTGAATTTTGTTTTTTGTCTTTTACGGAAGAACTGTTTTTTATGGATGTTTGCAACCAATATCGCACTAGAGACTATGACCTGAGAGTGAATGCGTCGCATGTCACCCAAAGGGTGCCATACTAAACATCCAGACTGTCGAAAAGAAACTCTCCGACAACCCTTTCTCAGATAGCTTAAGGCTCGTAACGTACGACGTCAGTTAACCTTTATTACTGTATTTTAATTTGTTTTGAGATGAGAAGAGAGAACAGGCTCAACTAAGGGGAGACTATCAAGTCCTAATGTTGTCATGCCAAGGATTCATCCTATGGTTGAGGTTTGAAACAGGGAACTCCTAGAAGTTATCATGCATAGGTTTCAACCTAAAGTTCTAATCATCACTTCCTTATCAAAGGAAGTTAGATTCCTAAGGGATCATGTCAATGATAAACAACAACAAATAAAGCATCAGCTTAAACAGTAAACAAACATACAGTAAAATGCATGCAATTCCAGTGAGGGAGGAAATGTGTGTGGGGAAACAGCCTCCACAAGCTCATCTCAACCTCAAGCCAGATATGAATAACTGCAATCATACAGAAGAAATGAAATAAAATGCCATCAAGCAAATCACAACCCACATAGGCAAGGGAGCTGGGCTCTACCGAATACCCGCAAGCAAAGCCATACAGTAAAAATACAAGCAGAGGGAGCAACTCAACCTCTAGTGCAATCATGCTCCTAGCTTGACACAATCTAAATATGAACTTATTCTAATGCATCAAGCAAATCAAACAAGTCACATCAATACAGTTGCACAAAAAGAAAACAGACAGTCAAAGAAAGCAGATCATCCACTCCTACAACTTCACAGTAAAGCAACCTTCTGATAGCAGTCCAGTCTTCAGACTTCAACTACCCTTCAAGACTATCATCTTCAATAGCAAGTATCAACTTGCTTCTACAAGCTTCTAACACATCAAACATAAGCATCAACTTATTCCCTCTTCTCCAAGCCTCAGCTCTTCAGTCAATTCCACCTTCAGGCTTCACTCCTAACTGCAAGTATCGCCTTGTTCTTTCAGGTACTCAGTGTATCAACATAAGTGTCGACTTATTTTTTCTTCTTCAAGCCTCAACTCCAAAGTAGACTCCACCTTCAGGCTTCAACCCTAATATCAAGTATCAATTTGGCTCCCTCTTCATTTACAAGCTTCAGCTCCTAAGGGTAATCCTCAAACACACAGAAGTATCAACTTCATCCTTCAATCTTCTTCAAGCAGGGAACTCCATCCTCTAACAAGGGAGAAAGATGCATCCATCAAGAGCAAAGTTGGGATGATTGGTAGCAGAGTGAAGACCAAAGGTCACCACTAAGCATCCTATCATCAGAGAAAGGGACCCTCAAAGGTTCTACCAACTTGCAAAGAGCCACACATCCTACCAAAGGAGGGATGAGGCCTTCACAAGGGGACCTTACATCATAGGGAAGAATGGAAGTGATCAACATCTTCCATGTTCATGAAGGAAGAGAATCTATCTAGAAACTCTGCCTACAAACCCTAATCTTAACACCTAATCAACACTACACCAAAAGAAGGTAAGATCCTCACATCCAAGCCTCTTCAAGCAATCCATTGCATCTTCAACTTGTCTTCATCATCCCCCAAGAGCAAGAGAGAAAAAACCCTAATCTAAGGGAACTAAAGAAGTCATTCTAGTTGAATTAGTGCCTTAGAATCATCTAAAGTTAGCACCTAAACTAAAATCAAACAAAAATAGAAAACTATATTGAAAATTCCTAAAAAAATTCCTAAGGGATCCTAATTCAATCATGAATCTACCATACAAAAAATCAGAGGTTGAATCATCCACCAAGTTCCAAAAATAAAATCTAAACCACAAGGTATCAACCATAAACCCTAAAAATGGAGCACCTAAAGTTTCAACCTAGAACTACCACCTACATTCATCACAAAAATGTGACAAAAATCTAGGGGGAACATGCATATCTATGCTAGCTACACACAAACAATTAAGGCAAGAATCATCATCACATGATCAAACCAAATTCAACAAAATAAAGCATCAAACATGATTATTTTAATATCAATTAAAATGTAAAAATTCCCATAAAATCAAAAAATGCATGAAATAATATATTTTTTATCTAAAAAATACTAGATTCAATCATGAATCCAATGCAAAAAGAATGGGATTAATTGCATCATTTTTCCCTTTTTTATGAATTAATCAATAACCATGACTAAAATGAAAAAAATAATGAAAATCAAAAGAAAAATGACAAGCGCGCGGTGTAGATAGCAAGGCCATTCAGTTCATTTTAGCAATTGGGCCATAAGGGGGGTGGGAGTATCAACTATTGCATAAAGCCCAAAACCACAACTTAAATGAAACACAGCGTTTCATTTTAGTTCAGAAATCCTTCACAACTTTTCCTACACGCATGGCCATTGGATCTTCATCTGGTCAAAGGTCCTACCTTGATCAAAGGGCTCTGGGATCATCTTCCCCAATTTGAATCTCTGCAACTCAGGTCACCTGCGCGCCATAGTCACCGCCGGTGACTTTCTCCGGTCATCATCTCACAGCCCTAACTTGCTATAGAATCCACCATAGGCCACGATTCCTTGATGAATCTTGTCCCAAATCTCACAAGGAATCCATTCATGCCCTTAATTCACTCTAAAATCTCAAGATTCGCAAGAACACCATCTCAACTGAAAATGGTGACAACCCTAATTGGTCACTAATTCTCAAATTGATGATCCAAAAACCTTCCTACACCATTCTACTATGCATCTAACACAATAATTCTTCTTAATTCTACCTAATTTAAGTTGGAGATTGAGAGTTACTAACCTGAGAATTTCGTGTGCACAGAGGTAGTAAACCTTCAAATCAAGCTCTCAAATGCTCCAGACTCCTTCAATGAATCAATTCCGAGCTTCTATATGCAATGAAATGGATGGAAATGTTCTGGATTCTTGGGACCAATTCTGAGTTGCAGGTGAAAAAATCTGAGATCAAGAACACTATTTAGCCACGAATTTGCCTTGATTATGATCTGGAATCATTCGCTAGCATCCATGGAAGTGATTGCAATCAAGAAAATGGATGGAAAGTGAAGAAAATGGTGTAACCGAATTCAGTTGCAAGCAAGAAATTTTCAATCTCAATCTCTATTCTCTCCTTCAATTATCACCAACCTTGGCCTTGGATCACCTTATATGCTTATATAGAACATGTAGGGATGATCTAGAAAGCTCTAGATCCTTCTAATGAGAAATTCAATATCTCACTTCATGGAAATTTCAATCTCATGGTATGCACACATCAGTTCTGCTAGCAGCTTGTATTCACCCTCATTCTCTTCCAATTTCTCTCCTAATGGTATTTTGGATGTGTTTGGATTGAAAGGGGCCTTGGTTATGCCTTGAATTTTGGTTTGGCAATTGTTACTTATGATGTAAGTAACTACTTTTCAAAGCAAGTCCACAAATTAAACCTCAAGTCAAAATTGTGGCAATACCAATGTTCTTAAAATGTGTTTTAGAATCAAAATGAAATATTACATGCCTTGGTTTGGACATGTAGATAAAAAATACCAATTTCCATCTTTGGTTCATTTGAAAATCACCCTTATTTTAAGCCATTTTTGTGATTTTGAGCTACAAGCAATTCCAAGCTCTCATGACCTCTTCGTTAGCCTTAAAACATCATTTTGAACAAGTTTGATGTTGAACATTTTCCCATTTGAAGCTTGCAAATAGGAGTTATGGCCTTATGCTTGAAATGACCTATAATCTCCAAATGACCAAGATGCCCTTGACTTGTTAAAGCCATAACTTGAGTTCTAAAAATCCTATCAAGGACTTCTAGTACTCTCTAGAAATCTAAGAGGATAAGGAACAACATTCATGTTGACCAAAAGTTCATAGGAATCATCCTTCTAGGGCAAAGGTTTCATGCAAGTTGGACAACTTTCAAGCTCCAAATTCACATACCTCAGATGACCTGTAACTTGTCAAAGTCACAACTTGAGTTCTATAAATCCTATAAAGGACTTCTAGCACTAAAATTAAAGCTAAGATCATGCTCTACAACATTCATGTTGGGGGCAAGATGAGATGACAATCCCATCTTGAGCTACACTGCCCTGAAGAGAGGGGTCAAACTAGGGGATTTTACACTGTCAAGCCTTAGAAACCCTAGCTTGAAACTTCTCAAACTCTTCAATCATGATGAGTTGACCTTGGAATCATCCTTATAACATCTCAATGCATCAATCCATGATCACATGGCCTTTGAATTAGGTCTCAACCTTGTTCAAATCATCAGTTGACCTAGGGTTGACCCAGTCAAACCCTAGTTGCACCACTCATGGCTGAGTCTTCTTAATCTTGCACAATGACCTGTCTAGGCCTCCAAGTGATCTTCAACACTTCTCATGAGCTCTATCAAGACCTCAAGTCCATCTTCATGGCTTCAGAATCATCTGATGACCTCCCACAACTCTCTAGTTAAGAGGCACATCCTCTTGGCTTCAATCACTCTCTCTGAGGATCTTTTAACTTCTCTGACACGGATATCAACCCTTGAACATCTGAATAACCTTCTTAGCTAGCTTCATAGTCTTGTGTAGCCTTTGATTAGAAATCATACCTCTTGATCTCCTACATACATGTCAATGAAATGCAAATGATAATGCTAATGTGAATGAAATGAAACATAAGCTAGGTAAAGAAAAGTTGGGCAAATTTTGGGGTGCAACAACCCCCCCCAAAAGGATAACGGAGCGAAATTCACACCGGCCACTACCACCAAAAGGATGATAGGAAACACACCATCGCACAATCTGACATCAATCAAGATGACAGACCCCCCACTAAAAGGATAACGGAGCCAAGTTCACACCGGCCACTACCACCAAAAGGATGATAGGACAAACACTATCGCACAATTTGACATCAATTAAGATGATAGAACCCCCACCAAAAGGATGACAAAGATAAGTTCACCTCGACCACTACCACCAAAAGGATTATAGGACAAACACTATCGCACAATCTGACATCAATTAAGAGGACAGACCCATCACCAAAAGTATGATGGAGTGAAACTCACACTGGCCATTACCATCAAAAGGATGATAGGACAAACACTATCGCACAATACGACATCAATTAAGATGGCGGACCCCCCATAAAAAGAATGACGGAGTAAAATTCACACCGGATATTACCACCAAAAGGATGATAGGACAAACACTATCGCACAATCTGACATCAACAAGATGACAGACCTCCCACCAAAAGGACGACGGAGTGAAACTCACACCGGCCACCACCTCCAAAAGGATGATAGGAGAAACAGTATCGTACAATCTGGCGTCAATTAGATGAAAGAACCCCCACAAAAAGGATGACAGAGCGAAACTCACACCGGCCACTACCACCAAAAGGATGATAGGACAAAGACTGTCGCACAATCTGACATCAATCAAGATGAGAGACCCCCACCAAAAGGATAACGGAGCGAAACTCAAATTGGGCACTACCACCAAAAGGATGATAGGACAAACACTTTCGCACAATCTATCATCAACAAGATGACAGACCCCCCACCAAAAGGATGACGGAGTAAAACTCAAACCGACCACTGCCACTAAAAGGATGATAGGACTAACACTATCGCACAATCTAACATCAATTAGATTACAGACCTCCCACCAAAAGGATGACGGAGTTAAACTCACACCGGCCACTACCACCAAAAGGATGATAGGACAAAAACTACCGCACAATCTAACAACAACAAGATGACAGACCCCCCACCAAATGTATGATGAAGTGAAACTCACACCGGCCACTACCACCAAAAGGATGATAGGAAACACACTATCGCACAATCTGACATCAATTAAGATGATAGAACCCCCACCAAAAGGATGACGAAGCGAAACTCACCTCGGCCACTACCACCAACATGATTATAGGACAAACACTTTCGCACAATCTGACATCATTTAAGATGACAGATCCATCACCAAAAGTATGACGAAGTGAAACTCACATCGGCCACTACCACCAAAAGTATGATAGGACACACACTATTGCACAATCTGATATCAATCGAGATAACAAACCCACCACCAAAAGGATGACAGACCGAAACTCACACCGGCCACTACCACCAAAAGGATGAAAGGACAAACACTATCGTGCAATCTGACATCAACAAGATGACACACCCCCCACCAAATGTATGACAGAGTAAAACTCACACCAGCCACTACCACTAAAAGGATGATACGAAACACACTATCGTACAATCTAACAACAATCAAGATGACAGACCCCCCCCCCCCACCAAAAGGATGACAGAGCGAAATTCACACTGGCCACTACCACCAAAAGGATGATAGGACAAACACTATCGCACAATCTGACATCAATTAAGATGATAGAACCCCCACCAAAAGGATGACTAAGCGAAACTCACCTCGTTCACTACTACCAAAAGGATTATACGACAAACACTATCGCACAATCTGACATCAACAAGATGACAGACCCCCCACCAAAAGGATGATGGAGCGAAACTCAAACCGGCCACTACCACCAAAGGATGATAGGACAAACACTATCGCACAATCTGACATCAATTAGATGACAGACCCCCAACCAAAACGATGACGGAACGAAACTCAAACCGGCCACTACCACCAAAAGGATGATAGGACAAACACTATCGCAAAATCTGACATCAATTAGATGACAGACCTCCCACCAAAAGGATGACAGAGCGAAGTTCACACTGGCCATTACCATCAAAAGGATGATAGGACAAACACTATCGCACAATCCGACATCAATTAAGATGACAGTCCCCCCACCAAAAGGATGACAGAGTGAAATTCATACCGGACACTACCACCAAAAGGATGATAGGACAAACACTATCGCACAATCTAACATCAACAAGATAACACACCCCCCACCAAAAGGATGACGGAGCGAAACTCAAACCGGCCACTACCACTAAAACGATGATAAGACAAATACTATCGCACAATCTAACATCAACAAGATGACAGACCCCCAACCAAAAGGATGATGGAGCTAATCTCACACTGGCCATTACCATCAAAACGATGATAAGACAAACACTATCGCACAATCCGACATCAATTAAGATGACAAACCCCCCACCAAAAGGATGACAGAGTGAAATTCACACCGGACACTACCACCAAAAGGATGATAGGACAAACACTATCGCACAATCTAACATCAACAAAATGACAGACCCCCCACCAATATGATGACGGAGCGAAACTCAAATCGACCACTACCATCAAAAGGATGATAGGACAAACACTATCGCACAATCTGACATCAATTAGATGACAGACCTCCGACCAAAAAGATGACAGAGTTAAACTCACACCGGCCATTGCCACCAAAAGGATGATAAGACAAACACTACCACACAATCTGACAACAATAAGATGACAGACCCCCCACCAAAAGGATAACGGAGCGAAATTCACACCGGCCACTACCACCAAAAGGATGATAGGAAACACACTATCGCACAATCTAACCACAATCAAGATGACAGACCCCCCAACAAAAGGATAACGGAGTGAAATTCATACCGGCCACTACCACCAAAAGGATGATAGGACAAACACTATCGCACAATCTGACATCAATTAAGATGATAGAACCCCCACCAAAAGGATGACAAAGCGAAATTCACCTCAACCACTACCACCAAAAGGATTATAGGACAAACACTATCGCACAATCTGACATCAACTAAAAGGACAGACCCATCACCAAAAGTATGACGGAGTGAAACTCACACTGGCCATTACCATCAAAAGGATGATAGGACAAACGCTATCGCACAATACGACATCAATTAAGATGACAGACCCCCCACCAAAAGGATGACGGAGTAAAATTTACACCGGACATTACCACTAAAAGGATGATAGGACAAACACTATCGCACAATCTGACATCAACAAGATGACAGACCTCCCACTAAAAGGATGACGGAGTGAAACTCACACCGGCCACCACCTCCAAAAGGATGATAGGACAAACACTATCGCACAATCTGACGTCAACTAGATGACAGAACCACCAAAAAAAGGATAACAGAGAGAAACTCATACTGGCCACTACCACCAAAAGGATGATAGGACAAACACTATAGCACAATCTAACATCAATTAAGATCATAGACCCACCACCAGAAGGATGATGGAGAAAAACTCACCCCAGCCACTACAACCAAAAGGATGATAGGACAAACACTGTCGCACAATCTAACATCAACAAGATGACAGACCCCCCACCAAAAGGATGACAGAGCGAAACTCAAAACGACCACTGCCACCAAAAGGATGATAGGACAAACACTATCGCACAATATAACATCAATTAGATGACAAACCTCCTACCACCAAAAGGATGACGAAGTTAAACTCACACCGGCCACTACCACCAAAAAGATGATTGGACAAACACTACCGCACAATCTGACAACAACAAGATGACAGACCCCCCCCTCACCAAATTTATGACGGAATTAAACTCACATCGGCCACTGCCACCAAAAGGATGATAGGAAACACACTATCGCACAATCTGACAACAATCAAGATGACAGACCCCCCACCAAAAGGATGACGGAGCGAAATTCACACCGGCCACTACCACCAAAAGGATGATAGGACAAACACTATCGCATAATCTAACATCAACAAGATGACAGACCCCCCACCAAAAGGATGACGGAGCGAAACTCACACCGGCCTCTACCACCAAAAGGATGATAGGACAAACACTATAGCACAATCTGACATCAATTAAGATGATAGCACCACCACCAAAAGGATCACAGACCAAAACTCACACTAGCCACTACAACCAAAAGGATGATAGGACAAACACTGTCGCACAATGTGACATCAGTCAAGATGAGAGACCCCCACCAAAAGGATAACGGAGCGAAACTCAAACCGGCCACTACCACCAAAAGTATGATAGGGCAAACACTATCGCACAATCTGACATCAATTAGATGACAGACCTCCCACCAAAAGGATGACGGAGTGAAACTAACACCGGCCATTACCACCAAAAGGATGATAGGACAAACACTACCGCACAATCTGACAACAATCAAGATGACAGACCCCTGTCGCTACTGCGAAAATCGGCGCCGGCTGAACAGAAGAGTCGCCACCGTGCGTTATTTATCCCAACGAAGGGAAAGGAAACGCTCGAAGTAAACCTACCGCAAAGACGGGAAAGGAATGGTCATCGCAACCAAATCCTGGATTCGGGAGTCGGTTACGCAAGGGGAAGGTATTAGCAC
This sequence comes from Lathyrus sativus, assembly GCA_963859935.3. Taxonomy (NCBI): domain Eukaryota; kingdom Viridiplantae; phylum Streptophyta; class Magnoliopsida; order Fabales; family Fabaceae; genus Lathyrus; species Lathyrus sativus. The sequence continues at coordinate 329,399,334 of OZ012737.1, read as the reverse complement.
CCCTCACGTCCGTCGTACTCGACGGGATCCACGCTTGTTTTCTAGTACGGATTTTTATTCTATCTAGACTAAGGGTCAAGGGTTAAAAATAAAATAAAATGACTTGGCAAAGTATCGCACTTTATGCCTACGTATTCCCGTCTGGAACGAGAAATCAGAGTCAACGTAGTTCGCCTACTTACGAGAAAGGAGGGGAAGGTTGCTCGCTAGGATACGGCATCCTATGCCTACGTACTTTCATACAGCATGAACGATCAGAGCAAACATAGTTCGGGCTACGGAAGAAACAAATTTGTCTGACTGTTTTTTATCTTTCTGAAAAGGTTTTCTTCTGATTAAGAGTCCAGGCGGACAAAAATGACACTTTGATGTTTGTTTTCAGTCTTTTACGCAAGAACTGTTTTTTATGATGTTTGCAATCTCTGACGCACTAGAGACTATGATTTGAGGGTGACTACGTCGTATGTCACCCTAAGGGCAACACACTAAGCAGTCAGATTACTGAAGAGTGACCCTTCAGCAACCCTCTCTCAAATAGCTTAAGGCTCGTAGCGTACGACATCGATTATCCTTATTATTGTGTTTTGAATTGTCTTGAGATAGAAGAGAAAGAACTCTAAAAAACCTAGGGTTTGAAATGGGAAACAAAACTATCCTAATGTTATCATGCATGGGTTAACACCTAATGTCTGTTATAATTCCCTCCTGCACAGAGGAAATCAGAGGTCCTAGGGGATAAACAGCAAAGGAAACAGATATACAGTAAACAGTAAACATGCATGAGATGCAGCAGTACAAGCGAGGCAAGGGAGTCCCACTCAACCTCGAACCTGGGAAAACAATAGGCAAAGTGAAACAGCTTCACTTCAAACCTAAGGGGCAAGCTGAACAAGCCAACAAACAATACAGAAAAAGAAAATAAAACCCAACACCAGCTCTAACAGCCACACCAGCTCCTACAGCAAGCAATTCAAACAGCAACAGCTCCGACAGTCACAGTTGATTAACAACAAAAAGGTTGACATTGACCCTTTCAAGTAAGCTCCCATCTTTATTCTCCAATGATCTTCAAGCTTTAGATAAGCTCTTATCTCCAAAAATCTCCCAGCTCTGGCAAGCCATGAACCCCAACCAGTAGACAGCTTCAATCAACAACAAAACCCTAGTCTTCAACAGATACCCAACTTTGACAGGCACAAGCTTCATCTTTACCAATCTTCAATGAATTTCATCTTCAAGAAGTTCCCATCTTCAATGCAAGCACTCACAGGAGAGAATCAACTAATAGATGAAGTTGAAATGTTAAGAGGCTTAATGATAACCCAAGGAAATCACTAAGATCTTAATCATAGCAAGTGAAAGGTATCCTCAAGGTTCCACCCAACCAAAGCATGCTCTACATCCCTCCTAAGGAGAGATGGAACTTCTTTGGGGGACCTTGTATCATGGGATAGAATAGAGGCACAAGAAGCTCTCTATGTTTGGAAGAAGAAACCAGTCTAATCTAGAGCTCTCCCTATATCTCCTATCTCCTAAGTCTTCAAAAGCAACCTTCAAGGATAAGAATCTTCATGCTCCAAGCTCCATCCTTTGTCTCCAATCATCTCCAAGTCCTCATTAGCTCCATCAAGCAAAACTCAAGCCCAACATCCAATTGGAAATGCCCAAAACCCAACAAACAAAACAACATCTCAAGTGGGAAACACACCAATATCAACCAAATTGCAAAAATCAAGTAAAATAGGAATACTCATCATAAAATCCTATGTTAATTTCTAAGAGAACCTAACTATATACCCTATACCCACATAAACCCCAAGGCCTAAATCAAACCCTAAGTATCCAAACTATGCCCTACACTACACCTAAGTGTTGTAAAACCCTATTCCTAGCACCCTAAAGTTCATTATTTAAAACTAACCTAAATTTCATCATAAAAATCACATAGGGAACATGTATCTCTAATCTAATCAACCTCACAAGAATCAATCAAAAATCATGCATCAATCTCTCATACTAAATTCAGAAAAATAAGGTATCAAACAAATGCAAAATAAAATCAATAAAATTGTAAAATATACCAAAAAATATAAAATGCATGAAATAATGTTTTTATTGTTTTATTGAATTCTAGAAATCCTAAGGAAAATATGGAAAAAAATTCTCATCCAAAAATGTTTATTTTTTCAATTTATTATGAATTTTTTATTAACTATGATGAAATGTGAAAATAAAAGGAAAATAAAAGAAAATGGAAAAGAGGCGTGACAAATAGCAATTAGAACCAGTTCAATTCACCAATTGGGCCCAGGGTGGGGTGCGAGTAAGAAGCGCGCGCTAGGCCCATCATACAATCAGAAAATAAAATGAAAAAACAAAGAAAAATGGAAAAAGTTCGTGGTAAATAGCAAGTCTTTTACGTGTATTTCTCAATGGGCCTCCAAGCTGGGGTGTGGTTAGTAACGAGTGACTTAAGCCCATCCAAGAAGGTTTAGTGAAACGGTGCGTTTGGGTTAAACTCAGAATTCCTTCACAACGTGGCATGTGATCTGGGCCGTTGGATGATCATTTCAGTTAAAGTTTTACCTAGATCTAATGGTGATCCTATCGTCTTCTTCATTTGAAAGCTGGAGGGAAAAACACCATGGATGAACAGAGCTCCACCATCATCTTCTCCAAACCTCAGCTCCACTAATCCTCACCAAACTTCAACCCTAATAACATCATCTGGCTCGTTGTTCCACAAGGAATTCACTCATGCTATCCATTATCATTGAAACCTTCTCCTTCTCAAAACACGAATGCATGTTCAGAAATTGCTTAAACAAAAATCATCACCAAACTCAAAATTGAATAGCCTAGATTCATCACCATGCTACACTTAATGAAATCCACTATCTGACTAGGTTTAAACCTCCAAGAACTGCAAGATACGATCACCACAAGAAATCTGGTCCCACCTAATTTGGTCTCTAAATCGTGCAAATTGTTACCAGAATCCACCTAGCCATGTTCTACAATGCTTACCACCATCTAAAACCTAAAGAATCTACATGAATCAAGCCATAGAAGGAATTTTACATACCTGCAACTCTTGGATGAACAGAGCAAGCAAACCTTCAAATCAAGCTCCAAGATCTTCCAGACACGTTCTATGATCAATTACCAAGCTTCTGTATGCATCAAATTGGACTGAATCTTCTTGAATTGCAAAATCTGATTCTGACTTGCAAGAGATGAATTCAAAATTCTATCTCACGATTCCTCAGTGTTCTTGATCAAAAATCTATCTGGAATCAATCACCAACACATGATCAAGCTTCTGAGTGCACAAATTTGGATTGAAATGGAGCAAATTGGTGTAACCGATTCTGTTTTGCAAATGGAAAACTCAATGTTCAATCTCTCCAATCTCTCTCAATCTGCACCAACTCAGGCTTTGAATCGGTTTTAATCCTTATATAGAATGTGTATGAATGATCTGGAAACTTCTGGATTGATCCAATGAGAAGTTCAATATCTCTTGCTCTTGAAAATGTCATGAGAAATTCACACATGGCAGCTGAGTTCTAAGCTTGTATTTGCACCTCATTTTGATCCAAATTCTCACCACATGACATATTGAATGTGTTAGGATTCATTAGAGCCTTGGTTATGCTTTGAAGAATGGTTTTGCATATGTGACTTATGATGTAAGTAACCACTTTACAAAGGAAGTCATGGAATTATCTCTCAACTCAAAAATGTGGCAATGTCATTTTTTTCAAAATATGCTTTCCAATCAATTTGGTATGTCATATGGCTAGGTTTGGACCCATAGCTCAAAAATCCCAATTTTCATCCTTGGTTCATTTAAAATTCACCCTTATTTTAGGCCATTTTTGTAATTTTGTGATACAAGCCCTTCCAAGCTCTCATGACTTCTTTACTAGCCCAAAAAAATCATTTTAAGCACATCTCATGTTGAACATTTTTTCATTTTAGGAGTGAAAGATGGAGATTTTGACCTATGTTGAAAAATGACCTATAATCATCAATACCCAAAATACCCCTGGATTGCCAAGACCATAACTTGAGTTCCACAAATCTTCTTGAGGACTTCTAGTACTAAAATTAAATCTAAGATCAAGCCCTGCAATTCTTATGTTGGCCAAGAATCCATTTGAAAACTCCTTGATGGACAAACGTTGCTTGGAAGTCAAGTGACTTTCACAGATAAATGTCAGTGTCCTCTGATGACCCATAACTTGCAAGAACCATAACTTGAGTTCCCTAAATCTTCATGAAGACTTCTAGTACTCAAATTAAAGCTATTGATAAGATCTACAAGTTTCATGTTGACCAAGAATCCATTTGAAACTATAATTTTGACTTATCTGGCTTGGAAGATAGGCCTAAATTAGGGGATTTTACACTGAAACCCTAATTTGGAAACTCCTCCTACTCTTGATTCTCTTTGATTTATCCTTGGCACAACACCACACATGTATCAACATATCAATTAATGAATCCCACAACCTCCAATTAAGCCTTGATGCTCTTCAATCACTCAGTTGACCTAGGGTTGACCCAGATGAAACCCTAGTTGACTGCACTTCAACTGTGGCTCTTGTACTTGAATCAATGACTTGTCTCACCTTCAATATGACCCTCTAGGCATTTCATAAGCTTTGTACACATTCCATACCCTTGATCCATAACTCATACCCCCCATTGATGACCCTCAATACACCTCAGATTAGGAGAGAAGTCCACTGGTTGACCCTCAAACTTCTCAAAGCTTCAACCCCTTCCTTGATGACTTGGATGGTCTTAAGCTTGAATAAAAACCCTTGATGTGCTTCTTTAGATAAGAATGGCACTTGATCCCCTGTTAGATGCCTTGCTATGCTATGCTATGCAAATGATTATATTATGTACATGATTTACTATGCAAATGATAATGCAATTGAAACATAAACCAGGTGAAATAGGTTGAGCAAATTTTAGGGTGCAACAACTGCCCCTATTCAAACGGCTTGGACCCGACTGGGTGAAGAGCGAACGGCCTTCAAACAATCGAGGTACGAGACGATTGAATACCAAGAACCCGTAAATTTGCCAACCGCAGAAATAAATTGCACAAACTACTTGGAAAACAACATCTGCTGATTGGATCCGGTTGTTACGGCAACAAACTGATCAATTAGCGACTGTGATGGGGATTATTTTCATCAATCCGAAAAAAGATTCTATCATCGCGGGGATAAGACTTTGTCCCCGTTTGGATACTTTGTTCTGCCAACACAGGAAAGTCCTGACAACTTCGCTGGGGAACATTTCCGTCACAAGGAACTCATCTGCCGATCCCTACAGGCAAATCATATGCCTATACCCATGAAACCCCATCCGTCTACTTCATATGGGAAAAGTCATATGCCTGATTACAGGAAAATTCATCCGCCTGCTTCATACGGGAAAATTCTGAATACCATTTCTTTGCCTACCTCTGCAGTAGCCAACTCCGTTGGTCCCAACCCAATATGGCGCCGAGGAGGGCTCTACTGGGGATAGTACTACGAGGAAATCACGGAGACTTCCTTGGGGAAAATACTTTTGTCAAATCTCATAACACAAATCACATTCTCTGCCTATCACGGGAGAATCATCTATCTGGATACCGGAAAGGTTCATCCGCCTGCTTCATACGGGAAAATACATCTGCCTGATGCATGCAGGAGAATACATCCGCCTGTTCTTACGGGAAAATATAACACATCTGCCTGATTCATACAGGAAAGTTCTTCCGCCTGATTCTTACGGGAAAACATAACACATCTGCCTGGTTCATACAGGAAAGTTCTTCCGCTTGATTCTTACGGGAAAACATAACACATCTGCCTGGTTCTTACAGGAAAGTTCTTCCGCCTATTTCATACGGGAAAACATAACACATCTGCCTGGTTCATACAGGAAAGTTCTTCCGCCTGATTCTTACGGGAAAACATAACACATCTGCCTGGTTCATACAAGAAAGTTCTTCCACCTAATTCTTACGGGAAAATATAACACATCTGCCTGGTTCTTACAGGAAAGTTCTTCCGCCTGTTTCTTACGGGAAAATGTAACACATCTGCCTGATACATACAGGAAAGTTCATCCGCTTGATTCATACGGGAAAACGTAACACATCTGCCTGATACATACAGGAAAGTTCATCCGCCTGATTCATACGGGAAAATATAACCTCAGATATAGCTTCCTAGCCTGTTTGCGGTAGTAACTAGCTCCACTAGGGACATTCTGAAAATAACTGCCTGACACCCGCTTCGACAACGAGTGACCTCTTCTGAAATTTTGATTCATGAAACCCTGAAATGCTGCCGCAACAGCAAACATGAAAAACAACATTCCGCTGGTCGGATAAGAGAAACTTCAGCCAGTAACTCTGTGGGGAATAATAACGAGAATTGTGTCATCATATGTCTCACGGCGAGACCTCGATCGTCTGGTAATAAATCTGAATTAGAACCCCATACTCCTGTTGAGAAACACACATGAAAGCAAAAGGTTAACCAACCTGATTTATGTTTCAAAATGCGCTATGTCTGATAACGGCGTAATGCTCCATACGGCATGGAAATGCTACGCGTTTTTGGGTAGATGCAAACATGATAATGTATGCAAATGCAAATGCAGGTTCAGGCTGCTGGAGAGCTCTGACAAGCTTGCTTCAACACGGCTGTTGAAAGCAAATACCATCCTGTTGGGGATGAACAGATATCATAAAGTACTCCGGCAAAATAAATGCCGGAAATACAACCAACTCTGCCGGGGAGAGATTACACATTGATTTCTAATGGGAGGAAATAATAACACCTGGTGGGAGGATTAACTATGCTGGGGGAGAAGCGGCCCTTCTGGGATACAACTATCTGGGTACAGTTTACAAACCCGGAACTACCACACCGATGGGGATAATCATCCTGACGAAGGCATGACGGCCTGCGAGGAGAAAGAAAACCATCCTCGGTCGGGATAATCCTTCTGAACTTACTATCTTGGTTATGCGCCATGGAAATCCTCCCAGCTGGGGATTGAATGCGCAAATCTTTGACTCTCTGGGGAGTATAACCTCTGCATGGGATACTGATCTTGTCTTGCTGGGGATATCTTGTGGACAACTTCCATGAGGATACTCTTCTGGGGAAATTGATCCTTCCTTCGGTAAGGGATAGCATCGTCTCAACCTCTGGGGATGAGGCGTGACCTGCATGGGGATTAGCGTCAAATAAATTCAAGTCTTTCACCACGAGCCTCCGGTTGGGGCCACCATTTTCTGATCGTTTGCTTCAAAGATGAGAACCCTGCAAAACACAAACGAGACAAAACAAATCTATACAACCAAATCTATTCGGGTTAGTATCCGCGACATTACTTCAGTCAATTCGAAGTTTTAGCAATTATTGGCAAGGGCCAGCAAAGTTATGCACATGCAAGTTCATCGGAACATTGGCGTTTTCCACATAGAAAACAGTAAAGCACAAACATCAAATACTGAATAACATGTTTTATTAACAACAGGCCTTTGAATAGGCAAAGTTTTGTACATCGGATGCAACTCCTGAAAAGAGGAAGTTACGCACACACACATACATATACGCACAAAAAGCATAAAAATACAAAACAATATTTGTATACATGTCGGCAACATGGCACAGACAAACATCGTGAGCTGATCCTCCTATGACTCGCCTGACTCTGGCGCTTTCCCGGTATTCAATTTTCAGAAGAGATTGTGTTGGATAAACGAACCCTCGGGTACTCCCAAATCACTAAGCAATGTAGTATAAGATCCGGACCCCAGTCATTTGATTTTTCAATCCCTAACTTTTGCGTGAATCGCCTTTTGCGGGTTTTCAATTCACCGGGATACCCTTTTTTGCCGAAGTCGCCCAATGCAGGTTTTCGACTTCGCGGGTGTACATCTTTTCAATTTTATCCCTAACTTTTGCCCGAACCTTTTATTCATTTTTACGGTTCGCCAGGATGCCCCATTTTTGCCTGGACTCTCTTTTTACTGTCCAGCGGGTCATTTTCAAGCAAAGTATTTTTTAACTGCGTCCGAATTCACAGGAGACGGAAAGTCTTCACCATCCATGGTAGATAGTAGCAAGGCTCCTCCAGAGAAGACTTTTCTGACAACGTAGGGACCTTCGTAATTAGGGGTCCACTTGCCCCTGTGATTTGTTTGTGGCAGGAGAATCCTTTTCAGCACAAGGTCGCTCGTCTGAAAGCTTCGAGGGTGTATCTTCTTATCGTACGCTTTCTTCATCCGACTTTGGTACAACCGACCGTATGCGTTGAAGCTAGCCTCTTCTCATCCATTAAATTGAGCTGATTCAGTCTATCTTTAACCCATTCTGCCTCGTCAAGTTGGACATCTCGTAAAACCCTCAAGGAAGGAATCTCAACCTCCAATGGTAACACTGCCTCCATTTCGTATACCAATGAAAAAGGGGTTGCCCCGGTTGATGTGCGTACCGTCGTGCGATAACCATGCAAAGCGAAAGGTAGCATCTCGTGCCAATCCTTATACGTTACGACCATCTTCTGAACAATCTTCTTTATGTTCTTATTGGCCGCTTCAACAGCGCCATTCATCTTGGGTCGGTAAGGAGAAGACTTGTGATGTTCAATCTTAAAATTATGGCACAACTCCTTCATCATCTTGTTATTCAAATTCAAACCGTTGTCGGTGATAATCCGCTCAGGGATTCCATATCTGCAGATAATATCTCGTTTGATAAATCTGGCGACCACTTGCTTGGTGACATTGGCATATGATGCTGCCTCCACCCATTTGGTGAAGTAATCAATTGCCACCAAAATGAACCGGTGTCCGTTGGATGCCGTAGGCTCGATCTTGCCAATCATATCAATTCCCCACATTGAGAACGGCCACGGTGATGACATCACATTCAGAGGACTTGGGGGTACATGGACCTTGTCCGCATAAATTTGGCATTAATGACACCTCTTTGCAAACTTGAAACAGTCTGTTTCCATAGTTAGCCAGTAATAACCTGTCCACATCAGTTTTCTCGTCATAGCATGCCCACCAGCATGGGTACCAAACGTACCCTCATGTATCTCTTCCATGAGCAACTTCGCCTCTTTTTCATCTACACAGCGTAGCAACACCAAGTCGTGGTTTCTTTTGTATAGGACACCGTCAGGATTCAAATAGAAATTTCCAGCCAATCTCCTGAGAGTCTTCTGATCTCGACTGGATGCCCCAGCCGGATACTCCTTGTTCTTCAGGAAATTTTGGATGTCAAAGTACCAGGGTTTACCATCGGGAGCCTCGTCAATGGCAAATATGAATGCAGGCCTATCAAGCCGAGAGATAACAATCCGGGGAGCCTCATTCCAGAAGTTAACTTTATACATCGAAGACAATGTCGCCAGGGCGTCAGCCATTTGATTTTCTGCTCGCGGCACATGATGCAATTCCACTTTGTCAAAGAAAGGCAACAATCTCCTTGCATAATTCATATATGGTATCAAATTGGGTTGCCGTGTCTCCCATTCTCCTTTAATCTGATTCACCACTAGAGTTGAGTCCCCGTATACGTCCAGATGTTTGATTCACAAATCAATAGCTTCTTCCAGACCCATGATGCAAGCCTCATATTCAGCCTCATTATTGGTAACGGGAAAGGTCAATCGGGCAGTAAAGGGGATGTGCGACCTCTGAGGAGTAGTAATAATTGCACCTATTCCGCTACCATAGGAATTTACAGCTCCATCAAATATCAACTGCCATTTGGAACCCAACTCTGGCCCTTTGTCCGGCAACGGTTCTTCACAATCTTTCATCTTCAGGTACATGATATCCTCGTCAGGAAAATCAAACCTCATCGATTGGTAGTCCTCAACAGGCTGCTCCGCAAGTTACTATGACAAAACGCTACCTTTAATAGCCTTTTGCGAGACATACTGAATATCATATTCGGTTAACACCATCTGCCATCGGGCAATTCTTCCGGAAAGGGCTTGCTTCTCAAACACGTATGTGATTGGATCCATCTTTGAAATTAGCATGGTTGTATGATTTAGCATATATTGCCTCAAACGTTTGGCGGCCCAGGCTAGCGCACAACACGTTTTTTCGAGCATTGAGTAACGAGACTCACAGTCAGTAAACTTCTTACTCAAATAGTAGATCGCATGCTCTTTACGTCCTGTCTCGTCGTGTTGACCGAGAACACAACCCATACTTTCCTCAAGAACCGTCAAATACATAATCAAAGGTCTCCCGGACACTGGGGCTATCAAAACAGGAGGTTCCTGCAAATATTCTTTTATCTTGTCGAACGCCTTTTGACAATTTTCATTCCAGGTCACAACCTGGTCCTTTTTCAACAACTTGAATAACGGCTCGCATGTCGCAGTTAAGTGAGATATGAACCGGGCGATATAGTTCAACCTCCCTAAGAACCCACGCACTTCTTTTTCTGTTTTAGGCGTCGGCATTTCTTGTATTGCTTTTATTTTCGCAGGATCAACCTCTATCCCTTTTTCGCTCATGATAAACCCCAGTAGCTTACCCGATCTCACCCCGAAAGTGCACTTGTTAGGGTTCAGTCTCAACCTGAACTTCCTAAGCCTCTTGAACAGTTTCAGCAGATTAACCAAATGCTCCTCCTCCGTCTGGGATTTGGCAATCATATCATCAACATAAACCTCGATCTCTTTATGCATCATGTCATGAAAGAGAGTCGTCATAGCACGTTGATATGTTGCCCCAGCATTCTTTAATTCGAAGGGCATCACTTTGTAACAAAATGTTCCCCAGGGAGTAATGAAGGTAGTCTTCTCCATGTCTTCTGGAGCCATTTTGATCTAATTGTAACCCGAGAAGCCATCCATGAAGGAGAATACAGAGAACTGAGCAGTGTTATCAACCAGCACATCGATGTGAGGAAGTGGAAAGTCGTCTTTCGGGCTCGCCCTATTCAAATCACGGTAGTCTACACACATCCGCACTTTACCATATTTCTTTGGCACTGGCACAATATTAGCGACCCATGAGGGATATTTGGTAACAGCTAGGAAACCAGCATCCCACTGTTTTTGAACTTCCTCCTTGATCTTTACGGCCATGTCCGATCTAGTTCTTCGGAGTTTCTGCTTAATAGGCGGACATTCCTCTCGCAGCGGCAGACGATGAACAACCATATCTGTATCCAACCCAGGCATATCCTCGTACGACCAAGCAAATATATCACTGTACTCTTTGAGTATCTCAACCAACCTTCGCTTGATGTCGCTCTGCAGCGCAGCCCCTATACGGATGTTTCTCACAACCTCTTCCGACCCCGAATTGATAATCTCAATGACTTCCTCATGAGGCAGAATGATTCTTTCTTCTTGTTTCAATAACCAGGTCAACTCTTCTGGTACGTCGCCATCTTCAACAATCTCTTCCTCAGCCTGAAATACCGGGTGCTCGAAGTCGAAGTGAGTCATAGGCGGTTCATAGATGTCATCTGAAATAGTAATCCTGCAAAGGAAATGGTTAAATGCTTCAAAACGCATACAAAGCAAATAACCACGTTGCCATTTTATTGTAAAAGATAAAAACAGGAAAAACAGGGATCACAACATTTGTATATGAAAAACGCCTTTATTTCATGATTAAACAATGTAATGTACATAACCAAATGGCCCTAAGCAAAATCACTATGCCCCGGGTAGGACACAGGATTATTCAACAATTAAGAAAACAAATCATTATTGTTTAGTTGTCACAGGAACAGTTTCCCGGATAGACTAATTGCAGAGACTTTGTCCTGGCACGCTTGGCTTGACCCACGCGTCCATATCACAGTCGCTATCTCCTTCTTCAGAATTGGAAACAACATTGATAGTCTCGAAGCTCACTCCGCTTGGCGTAATCGTGACTGGTCCTTTGAACCTGGGCGTTCCTGAAGAGGACGCTGATGACGAAGGATGATATCCAAGCCCGAACATGTCATTCTTCACAGGAATCTCCAACACCTGCCCCCAACCCTTGGTTTTGCCTGCCTGCACTAGAGCCTGAGCCTCTTTGTAGGACGACACCGCCACATCTGATATCTTACTTGGCACCGGGGCTTTGTCTTTAATTCGTGATCCCTCGAAGGCTTGACACGTTGTTTCATGTATTTCGCCATCGACCTCGACATATTTGAACGAAGACAAATGGCTAACCAGAATATCTTCCTCTCCACAAAGAGTGACGACACTATCCCCTACCGTATACTTCAACTTTTGGTGTAACGTGGACGTGACTGCCCCGGCAGCATGGATCCATGGGCGCCCCAGAAGACAACTATACGCTGGCTGGATGTCCATTATATAGAATTCAGTTTCAAATATTTCAGGCCCCACCTGCAACGGTAATGTTATTGATCCGAAAACTGACCTCCTCGTTCCATCGAACGCCCTCACCACTAAGTCACTGGGTGTGCAGATAATTCCCTTGATATCCAACTTCATCATGGCTTTCTTCGGTAGCACATTCAGGGAAGATCCAGTGTCTACTAAAACATGGGACATGACCGTGCCCCGACAATCAACTGACACATGCAATGCCATATTGTGCTCTCGCCCTCTCGGAGTTAAATCAAAGTCTGTGAAGCCCAAACTGTGCCCCGCATTGACATGCGCCATCACCCCTTCTAACTGGTTAACGGAAACCTCTTGAGGAACGAATGACGTGTCTAGAATCTTCAGCAAGGCGTTCCGATGGGCCTCGGAACATAACAGCAAGGATATGATGGAAATTTTTTGACGGTGTTTGCTGGAGGTTCTCCACGATTTTGTAATCACTTTTACGAATGAGCCTCATAAACTCCTCCACATCCTTAAGTGGCGTTTCCTTTTCATTCGACTGAGAAGGACCACCCTCAGTTACTTTGGCTTTACCCTTGGCTAATCTTTCCGCCTCTACCTCGGGCGACGTGAAGATTCTTCCGCTTCTGGTCATACCCCCTGTTCCGACAACATTATCTACAACCCCAGCTGGTTGCCCATTGACTTCAATTCTCTCACCGTCGCAATATACCTCCAACCCGTAAGTCCATGGCACTGCTTTGGTACTCTCCAAAGGAACTGGTCCTGCCTTAGTAATTGTGATCGTCGGCCGCCTGGCGGGCGCCGTTTTTGTTATTGTTTTCCTCGGAATCGTCACCGTTGCAACATCGTTCTGCTCATCACACAACACCTCTATAGGCTTTTCAACCGCGGTTCTATCGAATTGCAAGGTAGCTTCATCCATCATAGTCTGAATGCCCTGCTTCAGCTCATTACAACCCTCTAGCTAGGTCCAACAATCCAAGAAAAATTCATCACACCCCGGGAATACACCCCCTTTTAGCAACTTGCTTTTAATCTCACCCAACGGTGTCTTTAGCTCATTGACATCCGTCACTAGATTCAGATTCTCCTCTGTCAGGATGGCGTTTGCCCCATGATTGGGCATAGGATGTTGTACGATATTTGGACCCGCCTGGCCAAAGTTAATAGCTTTGCTATCTAATAAATCATGAACTTTGTGTTTAAATGCTTGACAAGCTTCTATATCATGCCCAGGTGCCCTGGAATGAAATTCGCAATGCTTGTTGGCATCATATCCGTAAGGAAGTACTGCCCCCGTAGGTGGTGCCAAAGTCCTCTTCTCAACCAAGTTCAATCCTAGCAGGGTCTGGAGGAGTTCTGCATACGTGGAAGGAGGTGCGTCAAACACTTTTTTCGCTCTCGCATTCTGTATCCTTCTCTGACCAGGATTCTGTCCTTGCTGTTGTTGTGGTTGTTGTTGTTGTGGCTGCTCTGTTGCGGAAAAGGGATAGTGACACTAGCTATCTGTTGCGGCTGAACATACTGATGTCTTCCTCTGCCCCTGCCCCTGCCACCAAACACGGCACTAGTATCACCCTGTCGTCTACCACCAAATGCTTTTCTGGCACCTCCTGTTGAAGTAGACTCACCTGCTTGGAACCTTCCAACTTTAATCCCATTTTCGATATCTCCCCCATAAGAATCAAATCTGAGAAACTGCTCAATGACACACTAAACAATTTTTCATAGAACACCCCCGTAAATGTCCCAATGAACATATCATTCATCTCCCTTTCAATTAAAGGAGGATGCACCCTTGTCGCCATATCGTGCCACCTTTGCGCATACTCCTTAAAGCTTTCACCGCTCTTTTGTGACAAACCCTGTAATTGGACCCGGTTTGGCGCCAGATCGCTGTTGTATTTGTAATGTGTCACGAAAGCATCAGCCAATTGCTTCCAGGTCTTGATCTGCGTGGGCTCCAGCCCCATATACCATTCAAGTGAAGGTCCTGAGAGGCTATCCTGAAAGAAATGCATGAGCATCCTTTCATCATCTGAATACGCAGACATCCTTCTGTAGTAAGAGCGAACATGGACCTTAGGACAGGTGTCCCCTTTGTATTTGTCAAAAGTGGGAGCCTTGAATTTCAACGGCACCCTCAACCCCGGTACCAAGCCCATTGTAGTCATATCCAAACCGGTGGAGTTCTGATTCACTACCCCCTTCATCTGTTCTTCAAGCACTCTGATCCTCTGCACAGGATCAACAGGTCCTTCAAACCCCACACCTCTTCCAGAAAAGGCGTCCTCCTGGCAGTCTTCGCCCCAATTCACATTTCCATTTCCATATCCGTCGTAACCAATGTTGCGACCAAACCCTTGCTGATTGATCATGGGACCTCGTCCCCCGTTACCGAAACCTTGGTTGACCCTAACAGGTCCAAACCCAGTGTTGACAGGAATCACCCCAGCACCATTCATATTACCAAATCCACCATGCCCTTGGTTAGCGTCACCAAACCCGTCGTAACCGAAACCCTGAGTGTTGAAGCCGAACTTCCCATCCTGATTGACGTAATCAAATCCCTGATCATTGTAGCCAAAACCATTGTTGCCAAAACCATTACCGCCCTTGTTGTTACCACCGCCTTGGTTGGCGTCCCCAAATCCAACATTGTTAACAACAGTCTCATTTCTATTCCCTGCGTTACCATTGCCAGCGTCAGCGCCACGTTCACAACCACAACAGGTGGGGTCACTACAGATGGAACCACAAGCGTAGGGGGCCCATTTTCTGGAATAGTTTCAACGTGTGCAGAATTGTGGTCATTGTTGCCATTCCCATTAGCTCGCGTCAGCAGCGGTTGTACCAAAGTCTGGAGGCTCTCCTGGCCCTTAACAATGTTCTCCATTGCTTGCATGAACAGATTCAACTTCTCGCGAATTTCCTGCATCTCCACTTGGACTTGATCCATGATTCTCTTGCAGTTGTTTCGGGTTGAGTAGCGGTGAACTCTTTGTTCGTCAATCCTGAAAAACCTGAAGATGCAGGAAATAAGATACAGATTCAAGAATACCGGTCATGCAATATGAATGCAGATGCAAATGTGTAAATATGCTACAGGTTATATCCCCCCCGCTTCTAGTTTCGGAGAGAAGGCCATCACGACAATGGAGTCCCTATCAATCAAGCAAGGAATCAGAAAAACCCTCATATATAAACACATGCCAAGAGGCTGAGTACAAGAGTGCAACTGAATACAACTGAAGAGACCTCGGCCAACAAGCCTGGCGATGGTCAACGTACAAATACAAATAACAAAGGCAAGGCAAAGGTAAATCAGGCAAAATGGCGTGCTCTGACATCTTCCAATATCCTCAACGTCTCCGAATGCCCTAGTCGGGAGATCAGCTCCTGTATCAGTAAGGCATGCCGCTCGGTAGTGGATCTCAGCTTTTTGGCGTCGTCCTGGCAGGTTCCTTCGCCAGAACTCTCGTCAAGTCTGTACCTCTTGGAACCGGCCTTCACTTCGTAACCTCTCGTCTTCTCGTCAAGGTCACTTACTCTAAGCTCAACAACGCTCCTAAGTGATGTCTCTTCGGTAATCTTTGGGTCTTGGGCTCTAATCTGTGCCTCTAGCGTGGCAATCTGCAGCTTCAGTTCGTCTTCACGCTCCTTCCGCTTGGTAAGTGTGGCATTCCATAAAGCTTCCCACTTGCTGAGACGGGAATAAGCTTTGCTTAAAAGTTCCTTCTTTGAAGTAAGCACCTTGCTGACACCGCTCAAGGCTATTCCCACTTTTTGTTGGTATCTTCCATCAACTCTGAACCCAACCTATTAATCAATTCAGTCTGTTCCTTCACAGTGAAGGTAGCTTCATTCTTCTCATGACGCAACTGGAAGATCTCTTTTTCTAACTCATCATTGGCTCTCCTCAGTTCTTCGTTTTCAGCCAACAATTTGTTATACTTCTCACTCTCTTCCGAAGTAGGTACCTCAATCATTGGAAGATACAGGGGTTCCGCAGCAGGATAAGGCATCAAGGAAGTACTAGCTCTCTCGCGGATCCAAGCCAAATAAGGATCATAAGCTCTGTTGTTGCTCTTACCGAGCAAAGCTTTCCCCCTCCTATGGATGTTAGCCCATGCATGTCTCAATTTGATCAAAACAGCCGCGTCTAATAAGCCCATGAGATATAGAGATTCCTGTATCTCCTTCTCAATAGGAGCGTTCCTCAAAGCATAACCAAACTGTCTTACCAGTAGTGAAGGGTTATAGTTAATACAGCCTTTCCTTCCAATCAAAGGGACATTCGGAAAGCCACTGCAACTATATATAATATCAGTGCCCAGCATACTCCGATCAAACCAAATGATATTCTCAGTAGACAGCCCCATCAACCAGGAAGACCAATCCAAAGTATCAACAACGTCAACGAAAGGCCCTGTCTTCGGAAGGTGCCCCTGGAACCACCTGTACAAAAGAGGAAGGCAGCAGGAAACATTCTTGCCACGACGTTTCTCATTCTTGTAGTGAATAGAATGATAAACATCGCCCAAGAGAGTAGGAACTGGATTCTTCGAGGCAAGGATCAGGAAGGCATCTGAGTCTACAAAATCTGGCACATTAGGAAACAAGACAATCCCGTAGATGCAGACAGCTAGAATGGCACTGAAGGCAACCCAACATCCACTCTTCGCGCACTGTGTAACCTTCTCAATCAGGACAGACAAGTGAAAACCATAAGCTCCGTTCAGCTTGACCAAACCTCCGGGAAACTCAGAAGCGTCTAAACTGACAACCTCAGCGAGTGTAGTTAATCCAGGCTCAGCATCAACATGTATAAAGGGCATCTGGTCTAACACAGGAACTCCCAACATGGCAGAATACTCCTCCAAAGTGGGTGCCTGAATATAGTCGGGAAATAAGAAATATCTCAGCTGCGGCTCATAAAACTGCATCAAAGTATATACCCCATTCGTCTCAAATGCTGAAGGTCTGTACAACAAACTAAGCAATCTCCCATAGGATGCTCTGAACTCAGCCCTTATTCTCTCATCTGCTAGGGCAACTAAATCCAGCAAGGAACTGACATTTGGCGAATGCAACCGGTAAGCAATTGTCCTCTTCAGGGACTCCATGTCTGGCTAGAGGATATACTAGAATCAGAGGGGAATGATCACACCTGCAACATAAATACATGTTAATGAAATGCAGTCATGAAAAATGCCTATGCATATGCAAACAAGGGACCAAGTGCAATGCTGATGAACTGTGCTGCTTTGTACTGAAGAACCATCAAATCTTCATCTCAAACCAACCACTCAAACGAACCCTGTAACCATATCTCACTGACAGAGATAAACCAGGTGCTCTGAGGTCAAAGGTTTCCTGCAAACAAACCCACTTACCCCTCACAGGTATGTACTTAACTCGCAGACGAGGTACGACATCCTATGCGGGTTCAACGTCACAGACTTTCAAGAGCGATCATACGATACCCAGGAGGTGTGGCATCATCATCCCTTGAAGCGGCCTCACTTAGTTGAATCCCAATTGACAGGTCCCCAGAGTCGACAATCCTCGGGTCAGACAACTTGTCGAGCCCTAAGGGCCAGGCAAGAAGCATCAAAGAGAATCTTGTCCGAGCGTAAATTTCGCGGCTAGCTGGTGCGAGCTAAGCAAGCAGGCTAACCACTACTCTCTACTTCTAAGTCTAGGTGTAACCTCAAGCCCAGGTCCGGCTTATCTCTCAATAGATCACCCCTTCCCACAACAACAATAACGGTATAAAGCCGATAATAAAATGCGGAAAGTAAAGACAGAAAAGTAAATCTATACAACACCCATGACGGGAAAACAAGCGCTAGGATTGACTCGCATAGGGGATATTCCTGTCCCCAGCAGAGTTGCCAGCTGTCGCTACTGCGAAAATCGGCGCCGGCTGAACAGAAGAGTCGCCACCGTGCGTTATTTATCCCAACGGAGGGAAAGGAAACGCTCGAAGTAAACCTACCGCAAAGACGGGAAAGGAATGGTCATCGCAACCAAATCCTGGATTCGGGAGTCGGTTACGCAAGGGGAAGGTATTAGCACCCTCACGTCCGTCGTACTCGACGGGATCCACGCTTGTTTTCTAGTACGGATGGTATTCTATCTACACTAAGGGTCAAGGGTTAAAAAGAAAATAAAATGACTCGGCAAAGTATCGCACTTTATGCCTACGTATTCCCGTCTAGAACGAGAAATCAGAGTCAACGTAGTTCGCCTACTTACGGGAAAGGAGGGGAAGGTTGCTCGCTAGGATACGGCATCCTATGCCTACATACTTTCATACAGCATGAAAGATCAGAGCAAACGTAGTTCGGGCTACGGAAGACACAGATTTGTCTGACTGTTTTTTATCTTTCTGAAAAGGTTTTCTTCTGATTAAGAGTCCAGGCGGACAAAAATGACACTTTGATGTTTGTTTTTAGTCTTTTATGCAAGAACTGTTTTTTATGATGTTTGCAATCTCTGACGCACTAGAGACTATGATTTGAGGGTGACTACGTCGTATGTCACCCTAAGGGCAACACACTAAGCAGTCAGATTACTGAAGAGTGACCCTTCAGCAACCCTCTCTCAAATAGCTTAAGGCTCGTAGCATACGACATTGATTATCCTTATTACTGTGTTTTGAATTGTCTTGAGATAGAAGAGAAAGAACTCCAAAAAACCTAGGGTTTGAAATGGGAATCAAAACTACCTTAATGTTATCATGCATGGGTTAACACCTAATGTCTGTCATAATTCCCTCCTGCACAGAGGAAATCAGAGGTCCTAGGGGATAAACAGCAAAGGAAACAGATATACAGTAAACAGTAAACATGCATGAGATGCATCAGTACAAGCGAGGCAAGGGAGTCCCACTCAACCTCGAACATGGGAAAACAATAGGCAAAGTGAAACAGCTTCACTTCAAACCTAAGGGGCAAGCTGAACAAGCCAACAAGCAATACAGAAAAAGAAAATAAAACCCAACACCAGCTCTGACAGCCACACCAGCTCCTACAGCAAGCAATTCAAACAACAACAGCTCCGACAGCCACAGTTGATTAACAGCAAAAAGGTTGACATTAACCCTTTCAAGTAAGCTCCCATCTTTATTCTCCAATGATCTTCAAGCTTTAGATAAGCTCTTATCTCCAAAAATCTCCCAGCTCTGGCAAGCCATGAACCCCAACCAGTAGACAGCTTCAATCAGCAGCAAAACCCTAGACTTCAACAGATACCCAACTTTGACAGGCACAAGCTTCATCTTCACCAATCTTCAATGAATTTAATCTTCAAGAAGTTCCCATCTTCAATGCAAGCACTCACAGGAGAGAATCAACTAATAGATGAAGTTGAAATGTTAAGAGGCTTAATGATAACCCAAGGAAATCACTAAGATCTTAATCATAGCAAGTGAAAGGTATCCTCAAGGTTCCACCCAACCAAATCATGCTCTACATCCCTCCTAAGGAGAGATGGAACTTCTTTGGGGGACCTTGTGTCATGGGATAGAATAGAGGCACAAGAAGCTCTCTAGGTTTGGAAGAAGAAACCAGTCTAATCTAGAGCTCTCCCTATATCTCCTATCTCCTAAGTCTTCAAAAGAAACCTTCAAGGATAAGAATATTCATGCTCCAAGCTCCATCCTTTGTCTCCAATCATCTCTAATTCCTCATTAGCTCCATCAAGCAAAACTCAAGCCCAACATCCAATTGGAAATGCCCAAAACCCAACAAACAAAACAACATCCCAAGTGGGAAACACACAAATATCAACCAAATTGCAAAAATCAAGTAAAATAGGAATACTCATCATAAAATCCTAGGTTAATTTCTAAGGGAACCTAACTATATACCATATACCCCACATAAACCCCAAGGCCTAAATCAAACCCTAAGTATCCAAACTATGCCCTACACTACACCTAAGTGTTGTAAAACCCTAATCCTAGCACCCTAAAGTTCATTATTTAAAACTAACCTAAATTTCATCATAAAAATATGAGAAAAATCACAAAGGGATCATGTATCTCTAATCTAATCAACCTCACAAGAATCAATCAAAAATCATGCATCAATCTCTCATACTAAATTCAGAAAAATAAGGTATCAAACAAATGCAAAATAAAATCAATAAAATTGTAAAATATACCAAAAAATATAAAATGCATGAAATAATGTTTTTATTGTTTTATTGAATTATAGAAATCCTAAGGAAAATAAGGAAAAAAATTCTCATCCAAAAATGTTTATTTTCTCAATTTATTATGAATTTTTTATTAACTATGATGAAATGTGAAAATAAAAGGAAAATAAAAGAAAATGGAAAAGAGGCGTGACAAATAGCAATTAGAACCAGTTCAATTCACCAATTGGGCCCAGGGTGGGGTGCGAGTAAGAAGCGCGCGCTAGGCCCATCATACAATCAGAAAATAAAATGAAAAAACAAAGAAAAATGGAAAAAGTTCGTGGTAAATAGCAAGTCTTTTACGTGTATTTCTCAATGGGCCTCCAAGCTGGGGTGTGGTTAGTAACGAGTGACTTAAGCCCATCCAAGAAGGTTTAGTGAAACGGTGCGTTTGGGTTAAACTCAGAATTCCTTCACAACGTGGCATGCGATCTGGGTCGTTGGATGATCATTTCAGTCAAAGTCTTACCTAGATCTAATGGTGATCCTATCGTCTTCTTCATTTGAAAGCTTGGAGGGAAAAACACCATGGACGAACAGAGCTCCACCATCATCTTCTCCAAACCTCAGCTCCACTAATTCTCACCAAACTTCAACCCTAATAACATCATCTGGCTCGTTGTTCCACAAGGAATTCACTCATGCTATCCATTATCATTGAAACCTTCTCCTTCTCAAAACACGAATGCATGTTCAGAAATTGCTCAAACAAAAATCATCACCAAACTCAAAATTGAATAGCCTAGATTCATCACCATGATACACTTAATGAAATCCACTATCTAACTAGGTTTAAACCTCCAAGAACTGCAAGATACGATCACCACAAGAAATCTGGTCCCACCTAATTTGGTCTCTAAATCGTGCAAATTGTTACCAGAATCCACCTAGCCATGTTCTACAATGCTTACCACCATCTAAAACCTAAAGAATCTACATGAATCAAGCCATAGAAGGAAGTTTACATACCTGCAACTCTTGGATGAACAGAGCAAGCAAACCTTCAAATCAAGCTCCAAGATCTTCCAGACACGTTCTATGATCAATTACCAAGCTTCTGTATGCATCAAATTGGACTGAATCTTCTTGAATTTCAAAATCCGATTCTGACTTGCAAGAGATGAATTCAAAATTCTATCTCACGATTCCTCAGTGTTCTTGATCAAAAATCTATCTGGAATCAATCACCAACACATGATCAAGCTTCTGAGTGCACAAATTTGGATTGAAATGGAGCAAATTGGTGTAACCGATTCTGTTTTGCAAATGGAAAACTCAATGTTCAATCTCTCCAATCTCTCTCAATCTGCACCAACTCAGGCTTTGAACCAGTTCTAATCCTTATATAGAATGTGTATGAATGATCTGGAAACTTCTGGATTGATCTAATGAGAAGTTCAATATCTCTTGCTCTTGAAAATGTCATGAGAAATTCACACATGGCAGCTGAGTTCTAAGCTTGTATTTGCACCTCATTCTGATCCAAATTCTCACCATATGACATATTGAATGTGTTAGGATTCATTAGAGCCTTGGTTATGCTTTGAAGAATGGTTTTGCATATGTGACTTATGATGTAAGTAACCACTTTACAAAGGAAGTCATGGAATTATCTCTCAACTCAAAAATGTGGCAATGTCATTGTTTCAAAATATAATTTCCAATCAATTTGGTATGTCATATGGCTAGGTTTGGACCCATAGCTCAAAAATCCCAATTTTCATCCTTGGTTCATTTAAATTCACCCTTATTTTAGGCCATTTTTGTAATTTTGTGATACAAGCCCTTCCAAGCTCTCATGACTTCTTTCCTAGACCAAAAACATCATTTTAAGCACATCTCATGTTGAACATTTTTTCATTTGAGGAGTGGAAGATGGAGATTTTGACCTATGTTGAAAAATGACCTATAATCATCAATACCCAAAATACCCCTGGATTGCCAAGACCATAACTTGAGTTCCACAAATCTTCTTGAGGACTTCTAGTACTAAAATTAAATCTAAGATCAAGCCCTGCAATTCTTATGTTGGCCAAGAATCCATTTGAAAACTCCTTGATGGACAAACGTTGCTTGGAAGTCAAGTGACTTTCACAGATAAATGTCAGTGTCCTCTGATGACCCATAACTTGCAAGAACCATAACTTGAGTTCCCTAAATCTTCATGAAGACTTCTAGTACTCAAATTAAAGCTATTGATAAGATCTACAAGTTTCATGTTGACCAAGAATCCATTTGAAACTATAATTTTGACTTATCTGGCTTGGAAGATAGGCCTAAATTAGGGGATTTTACACTGAAACCTTAATTTGGCAACTCCTCCTACTCTTGATTCTCTTTGATTTATCCTTGGCACAACACCACACATGTATCAACATATCAATTAATGAATCCCACAACCTCCAATTAAGCCTTGATGCTCTTCAATCACTCAGTTGACCTAGGGTTGACCCAGATGAAACCCTAGTTGACTGCACTTCAACTGTGGCTCTTGTACTTGAATCAATGACTTGTCTCACCTTCAATATGACCCTCTAGGCATTTCATAAGCTTTGTACACATTCCATACCCTTGATCCATAGCTCATACCCCCCATTGATGATCCTCAATACACCTCAGATTAGGAGAGAAGTCCACTGGTTGACCCTCAAACTTCTCAAAGCTTCAACCCCTTCCTTGATGACTTGGATGGTCTTAAGCTTGAATAAAAACCCTTGATGTGCTTCTTTAGATAAGAATGGCACTTGATCCCCTGTTAGATGCCTTGCTATGCTATGCTATGCAAATGATTATATTATGTACATGATTTACTATGCAAATGATAATGCAATTGAAACATAAACCAGGTGAAATAGGTTGAGCAAATTTTAGGGTGCAACAACCCCCCACCAAAAGGATGACGGAGCGAAATTCACGCCAACCACTACCACCAAAAAGATGATAGGACAAACACTATCGCACAATCTGACATCAATTAAGATGATAGAACCCCCACCAAAAGGACGACGAAGCGAAACTCACCTCGGCCACTACCACCAAAAGGATTATAGGACAAACACTATTGCACAATCTGACATCAATTAAGATGACAAACCCATCACCAAAAGTATGACGGATTGAAACTAACACCGGCCACTACAACCAAAAGTATGATAGGACACACACTATTGCACAATCTGACATCAGTCAAGATGACAGACCCCCCACCAAAAGGATGACGAAGCGAAACTCACACCGGCCACTACCACCAAAAGGATGATAGGACAAACACTATCGCACAAACTAACATCAACAATCTGACAGACCCCCAACCAAAAGGATGACGGAGCTAAACTCACACTAGCCATTACCATCAAAAGGATAATAGGACAAACACTATCGCACAATACGACATAAATTAAGATGACAGACCCATCACCAAAAGTATGACGGAGTGAAACTCACATCGGCCACTACCACCAAAAGGATGATAGGACACACACTATTGCACAATCTGACATCAATCAAGATGACAGACCCCGCACCAAAAGGATGACGGAGCGAAACTCACAGCGGCCACTACCACCAAAAGGATGATAGGACAAACATTATGGCGCAAACTGACATCAACAAGATGACAGACCCCTAACCAAAAGGATGACGGAGCTAAACTCACAATGGACATTACCATCAAAAGGATGATAGGACAAACACTACCGCACAATACGACATCATTTAAGATGACAGACCCCACACCAAAAGGATGACGGAGTGAAATTCACACCAGACACAACCACCAAAAGGATGATAGGACAAACACTATCGCACCATCTGACAACAACAAGATGACAGACGCCCCTCCAAAAGGACGACGGAGTGAAACTCACACCGGCCACCACCTCTAAAAGGATGATAGGACAAACATTATCGCACAATCTAACATTAACTAGATGATAGAACCCCAAAAAAAGGATGACAAAGCGAAACTCACACCGGCCTCTACCACCAAATGGATGATTGGAAACACTCTATCGCACAATCTGACATCAACAAGATTACAGACCCCCCACCAAAAGGATGACGGAGCGAAACTCACACCGGCCACTACCACTAAACGGATGATAGGACAAACACTATCGAGCAATCTGACAAAAACAAGATGACAGACCCCCAACCAAAAGGATGACAGAGCTAAACTCACAATGGCCCTTACCATCAAAAGGATGATAGGACAAACACTATCGCACAACACGACATCAATTAAGATGACACACCCCACACCAAAAGGATGACGGAGTGAAATTCACACCGGACACTACCACCAAAAGGATGATAGGACAAACACTATTGCACAATCTGACATCAACAAGATGACAGACGCCCCACCAAAAGGATGACAAAGTGAAACTCACACCGGCCACCACCTCCAAAAGGATGATAGGACAAACATTATCGCACAATCTAACATTAACTAGATTATAGAACCCCAAAAAAAGGATGACAAAGCGAAACTCACACCGGCCTCTACCACCAAAAGGATGATTGGAAACACTCTATCGCACAATCTGGCATCAACAAGATTACAGACCCCTCACCAAAAGGATGACGGAGCGAAACTCACACCGGCCACTACCACCAAAAGGATGATAGGACAAACACAATCGCGCAATCTGACAAAAACAAGATGACAGACCCCCAACCAAAAGGATGACGGAGCTAAACTCACAATGGTCATTACCATCAAAAGGATGATAGGACAAACACTATCGCACAACACGACATCAATTAAGATGACAGACCCCACACCAAAAGGATGACGGAGTGAAATTCACACCGGACACTACCACCAAAAGGATGATAGGACAAACACTATCGCACAATCTGACATCAACAAGATGACAGACGCCCCACCAAAAGGATGACGGAGTGAAACTCACACCGGCCACTACCACTAAAAGGATGATAGGACACACACTATTGCACAATCCGACATCAATCAAGATGACAGACCCCACACCAAAAGGATGACGGAGTGAAACTTACACCGAGCACTACCACCAAAAGGATGATAGGATAAACACTATCGCACAATCTAACATCAACAAGATGACAGACCCCCAACCAAAAGGATGACAGAGCTAAACTCACACTGGCCATTACCATAAAAAGGATGATAGGACAAACACTATCGCACAATTCAAATCAATTAAGATGACAGACCCCCCACCAAAAGGATGACATAGTGAAATTCACACCGGACACTACCACCAAAAGGATGATAGGAATAACACTATCGCACAATCTAACATCAACAAGCTGACAGACCCCCCACCAAAAGGATGACGGAGCGAAACTCAAACCGGCCATTAACACCAAAAGGATGATAGGAAAAACACTATCGCACAATCTGACATCAATTAGATGACAGACCTCCCAATAAAAGGATGACAGAGTTAAACTCACACCGTCCACTACCAACAAAACGATGATAGGACAAACACTACCAAACAATCTGACAACAACAAGATGACAGACCCCCCACCAAAAGTATGACGGAGTGAATGTCACACTAGCCACCCCCACCAAAAGGATGACAGGGCGAAACTAAAACCGGCCACTACCACTAAAAGGATGATAGGAAAAACCCTATCGCTCAATCTGACATGAATTAGATGACAGACCTTCCAACAAAAGAATGACGGAGTTAAATTCACACCTGCCACTACCACGAAAAGGATGATAGGATAAACAATACCGCACAAACTGACAACAACAAGGTGACAGATCCCCCACCAAATGTATGACGGAGTGAAACTCACGCCGGCCACTACCACCAAAAGGATGATAGGAAACACACTATCGCACAATCTGACAACAATCAAGATGACAGACCCCCCACCAAAAGGATGACGGATCGAAATTCACACCGGCCACTACCACCAAAAGGATGATAGGACAAACACTATCGCACAATCTGACATCAATTAAGATGATAGAACCCCCACCAAAAGGATGACGAAGCGAAACTCACCTCGGCCACTACCACCAACAGGATTATAGGACAACAACTATCGCACAATCTGACATCAATTGAGATGACATATCCATCACCAAAAGTATGACGAAGTGAAACTCACATCGACCACTACCACCAAAAGTATGATAGGACACACACTATTGCACAATCTGACATCAATCGAGATGACAAACCCCCCACCAAAAGGATGATGGAGCGAAACTCACACCGGCCACTACCACCAAAAGGATGATAGGACAAACACTATCGCACAATCTAACATCAACAACCTGACAGACCCCCAACCAAAAGGATGACGGAGCTAAACTCACACTAGCCATTACCATCAAAAGGATGATAGGACAAACACTATCGCACAATACGACATAAATTAAGATGACAGACCCATCACCAAAAGTATGACGGAGTGAAACTCACATCGGCCACTACCACCAAAAGAATGATAGGACACACACTATTGCACAATCTGACATCAATCAAGATGACAGACCCCACACCAAAAGGATGACGGAGCGAAACTCACAGCGGCCACTACCACCAAAAGGATGATAGAACAAACATTATGGCGCAAACTGACATCAACAAGATGACAGACCCCCAACCAAAAGGATGACGGAGCTAAACTCACAATGGCCATTACCATCAAAAGGATGATAGGACAAACACTATCGCACAACACGACATCAATTAAGATGACAGACCCCACACCAAAAGGATGACGGAGTGAAATTCACACCGGACACTACCACCAAAAGGATGATAGGACAAACACTATTGTACAATCTGACATCAACAAGAAAACAGATGCCCGACCAAAAGGATGACAGAGTGAAACTAACACCGACCACCACCTCCAAAAGGATGATAGGACAAACATTATCGCACAATCTAACATTAACTAGATTATAGAACCCCAAAAAAAGGATGACAAAGCGAAACTCACACCGGCCTCTACCACCAAAAGGATGATTGGAAACACTCTATCGCACAATCTGACATCAACAAGATTACAGACCCCCCACCAAAAGGATGACGGAGCGAAACTCACACCGGCCACTACCACCAAAAGGATGATAGGACAAACACTATCGCGCAATCTGACAAAAACAAGATGACAGACCCCCAACCAAAAGGATGACGGAGCTAAACTCACAATGGCCATTACCATCAAAAGGATGATAGGACAAACACTATCGCACAACACGACATCTATTAAGATGACAGACCCCACACCAAAAGGATGACGGAGTGAAATTCACACCGGACACTACCACCAATAGGATGATAGGACAAACACTATCGCACAATCTGACATCAACAAGATGACAGACGCCCCACCAAAAGGATGACGGAGTGAAACTCACACCGGCCACTACCACTAAAAGGATGATAGGACACACACTATTGCACAATCTGACATCAATCAAGATGACAGACCCCACACCAAAAGGATGACGGAACGAAACTTGCACCGAGCACTACCACCAAAAGGATGATAGGATAAACACTATCGCACAATCTAACATCAACAAGATGACAGACCCCCAACCAATAGGATGACAGAGCTAACCTCACACTGGCCATTACCATCAAAAGGATGATAGGACAAACACTATCGCACAATTCAAATCAATTAAGATGACAGACCCCCCACCAAATGGATGACATAGTGAAATTCACACCGGACACTACCACCAAAAGGATGA
This sequence comes from Lathyrus sativus, assembly GCA_963859935.3. Classification (NCBI taxonomy): domain Eukaryota; kingdom Viridiplantae; phylum Streptophyta; class Magnoliopsida; order Fabales; family Fabaceae; genus Lathyrus; species Lathyrus sativus. The sequence goes on along the minus strand of OZ012737.1, from coordinate 329,371,020 downwards.
TAGGAATAACACTATCGTACAATCTAACATCAACAAGCTGACAGACCCCCCACCAAAAGGATGACGGAGCGAAACTCAAATCGGCCATTAACACCAAAAGGATGATAGGAAAAACACTATCGCACAATCTGACATCAATTAGATGACAGACCTCCCACTAAAAGGATGACGGAGTTAAACTCACACCGTCCACTACCAACAAAAGGATGATAGGACAAACACTACCAAACAATCTGACAACAACAAGATGACAGACCCCCCACCAAAAGTATGACGGAGTGAAAGTCACACCGGCCACTACCACCAAAAGGATGATAGGACAAACACTATTGCACAATCTAACATCAACAAGCTGACAGACCCCCCACCAAAAGGATGACAGGGCGAAACTCAAACCGGACACTACCACCAAAAGGATGATAGGAAAAACCCTATCGCACAATCTGACATGAATTAGATGACAGACCTCCCAACAAAAGAATGACGGAGTTAAATTCACACCTGCCACTACCACCAAAAGGATGATAGGATAAAAACTACCGCACAATCTGACAACAACAAGGTGACAGATCCCTCACCAAATGTATGACGGAGTGAAACACACACCGTCCACTACCACCAAAAGGATGATAGGAAACATACTATCGCACAATCTGACAACAATCAAGATGACAGACCCCCTACCAAAAGGATGACAGGGTGAAATTCACACCGACCACTACCATCAAAAGGATGATAGGACAAACACTATCGCACAATCTGACATCAATTAGATGACAGACCCCCCACCAAAAGGATGACAGATCGAAATTCACACCGGCCACTACCACCAAAAGGATGAAGTACAAACACTATCGCATAATCTGACATCAATTAAGATGATAGAACCCCCACCAAAAGGATACCGAAGCGAAACTCACCTCGGCCACTACCACCAACAGGATTATAGGACAACAAGTATCGCACAATCTGACATCAATTGAGATGACAGATCCATCACGAAAAGTATGACGAAGTGAAACTCACATCGACCACTACCACCAAAAGTATGATAGGACACACACTATTGCACAATCTGACATCAATCGAGATGACAAACCCCCCACCAAAAGGATGATGGAGCGAAACTCACACCGCCCAATACCACCAAAAGGATGAAAGGACAAACACTATCGCGCAATCTGACATCAACAAGATGATAGACCCCCCACCAAATGTATGACAGAGTGAAACTCACACTGGCCACTACCACCAAAAGGATGATAGGAAACACACTATCACACAATCTAACAACAATCAAGATGACAGACCCTCCACCAAAAGGATGACAGAGCGAAATTCACAGTGGCCACTACCACCAAAAGGATGATGGGACAAACACTATCACACAATCTGACATCAATTAAGATGATAGAACCCCCACCAAAAGGATGACTAAGCGAAACTCACCTTGGCCACTACTACCAAAAGGATTATACGACAAACACTAATGCACAATCTCACATCAATAAGATGACAGACCCCCCACCAAAAGGATGACGGAGCCAAACTAAAACCGGCCACTACCACCAAAAGGATGATAGGACAAACACTATCGCACAATCTGACATTAATTAGATGACAGACCCCCCACCAAAACGATGACGGAGCGAAACTCAAACCGGCCACTACCACCAAAAGGATGATAGGACAAACACTATCGCACAATTTGACATCAATTAGATGACAGACCTCCCACCAAACGGATGACAGAGCGAAATTCACACTGGCCATTACCATCAAAAGGATGATAGGACACACACTATCGCACAATCTGACATCAGTCAAGATGACAGACCCCCACCAAAAGGATGACGAAGCGAAACTCACACCGGCCACTACCACCAAAAGGATGATAGGACAAAGACTATCGCACAATCTGACATCAATTAGATGACAGACCTCCCACTAAAAGGATGACGGAGTTAAACTCACACCGTCCACTACCAACAAAAGGATGATAGGACAAACACTACCATACAATCTGACAACAACAAGATGACAGACCCCCCACCAAAAGTATGACGGAGTGAAAGTCACACCGGCCACTACCACCAAAAGGATGATAGGACAAACACTATCGCACAACCTGACAGACCCCCAACCAAAAGGATGACGGAGCTAAACTCACACCAGCCATTACCATCAAAAGGATGATAGGACAAACACTATCACACAATACGACATCAATTAGATGACAGACCTCCCACCAAACGGATGACAGAGAGAAATTCACACTGGCCATTACCATCAAAAGGATGATAGGACAAACACTATCGCAGAATCCGACATCAATTAAGATGATAGACACCCACCAAAAGGATGACAGAGTGAAATTCACACCGGACACTACCACCAAAAGGATGATAGGACAAACACTATCGCACAATCTAACATCAACAAGATGATAGACCCCCCACCAAAAGGATGACGGAGCGAAACTCAAACCGTCCACTACCACCAAAACGAAGATAGGACAAACACTATCGTACAATCTAACATCAACAAGATGACAGACCCCCAACGAAAAGGATGACAGAGCTAAACTCACACTGGCCATTACCATCAAAAGGATGATAGGACAAACACTATCGCACAATCCAACATCAATTAAGATGATAAACCCCTTACGAAAAGGATGACAGAGTGAAATTCACACCAGACACTACCACCAAAAGGATGATAGGACAAACACTATCGCACAATCTAACATCAACAAGATGACAGACCCCCCACCAAAAGGATGATGGAGCGAAACTCAAACCGGCCACTACCATCAAAAGCATGATAGGACAAACACTATCCCACAATCTGACATCAATTAGATGACAGACCTCCCACCAAAAGGATGACGGAGTTAAACTCACACCGGCCATTGCCACCAAAAGGATGATAGGACAAACAATACCGCACAATCTGATAACAATAAGATGACAGACCCCCCACCAAAAGGATAACGGAGCTAAATTCACACGGCCACTACCACCAAAAGGATGATAGCAAACACACTATCGCATAATCTGACAACAATCAAGATGACAGACCCCCCCACCAAAAGGATAACGGAGCGAAATTTACACCGGCCACTACCACCAAAAGGATGATAGGACAATCACTATCGCACTATCTGACATCAATTAAGATGATAGAACCGCCACTAAAAGGATGACAAAGCGAAATTCACCTCGACCACTACCACCAAAAGGATTATAGGACAAACACCATCGCACAATCTGACATCAATTAAGAGGACAGACCCATCACCAAAAGTATGACGAAGTGAAACTCACACTGGCCATTACCATCAAAAGGATGATAGGACAAACACTATCGTACAATACGACAACAATTAAGATGACAGACCCCCCACCAAAAGGATGACGGAGTAAAATTCACACCGGACATTACCACCAAAAGGATGATAGGACAAACACTATCGCACAATCTTACATCAACAAGATGACAGACCTCCCACCAAAAGGATGACGGAGTGAAACTCACACCGACCACCACCTCCAAAAGGATGATAGGACAAATAGTATCGCACAATCTGACGTCAACTAGATGATAGAACCCCCGAAAAAAGGATGACAGAGCGAAACTCACACCGGCCACTACCACCAAAAGGATGATAGGACAAACACTATAGCAGAATTTGACATAAATTAATATCATAGACCCAGCACCAGAAGGATGACGGAGCAAAACTCACACCAGCCACTACAACCAAAAGGATGATAGGACAAACACTGTTGCACAATCTGACATCAATCAAGATGAGAGACCCCCACCAAAAGGATAACGGAGCGAAACTCAAACTGGCCAGTACCACCAAAAGGATGATAGGACAAACACTATCGCACAATCTAACATCAACAAGATGACAGACCCCCAACCAAAAGGATGACGGAGCTAAACTCACACTGGCCATTACCATCAAAAGGATGATAGGACAAACAATATCGCACAATCCGACATCAATTAAGATGACAAACCCCCTACCAAAAGGATGACAGAGTGAAATTCACACCAGACACTACCACCAAAAGGATGATAGGACAAACACTATTGCACAATCTAACATCAACAAGATGACATACCCCCCACCAAAAGGATGACTGAGCGAAACTCAAACCGGCCACTACCATCAAAAGCATGATAAGACAGACACTATCGCACAATCTGACATCAATTAGATGACAGACCTCCCACCAAAAGGATGACGGAGTTAAACTCACACCGGCCATTGCCACTAAAAGGATGATAGGACAAACAATACCGCACAATCTGACAACAATAAGATGACAGACCCCCCACCAAAAGGATAACGGAGCGAAATTCACACCGGCCACTACCACCAAAAGGATGATAGCAAACACACTATCGCACAATCTGACAACAATCAAGATGACAGACCCCCCACCAAAAGGATAACAGAGCGAAATTCACACCGGCCACTACCACCAAAAGGATGATAGGACAATCACTATCGCACAATCTGACATCAATTAAGATGATAGAACCCCCACCAAAAGGATGACAAAGCGAAATTCACCTCGACCACTACCACCAAAAGGATTATAGGACAAACACTATCGCACAATGTGACATCAATTAAGAGGACAGACCCATCACGAAAAGTATGACGAAGTGAAACTCACACTGGCCATTACCATCAAAAGGATGATAGGACAAACACTATCGTACAATACGACAATAATTAAGATGACAGACCCCCCACCAAAAGGATGACGGAGTAAAATTCACACCGGACATTACCACCAAAAGGATGATAGGACAAACACTATCGCACAATCTGACATCAACATGATGACAGACCTCCCACCAAAAGGATGACGGAGTGAAACTCACACCGACCACCACCTCCAAAAGGATGATAGGACAAATAGTATCGCACAATCTGACGTCAATTAGATGACAGAACCCCCAAAAAAAGGATGACAGAGCGAAACTCACACCGGCCTCTACCACCAAAAGGATGATAGGACAAACACTATAGCAGAATCTGACATAAATTAAGATCATAGACCCACCACCAGAAGGATGACGGAGCAAAACTCACACCAGCCACTACAACCAAAAGGATGATAGGACAAACACTGTTGCACAATCTGACATCAATCAAGATGAGAGACCCCCACCAAAAGGATAACGGAGCGAAACTCAAACTGGCCAGTACCACCAAAAGGATGATAGGACAAACAGTATCGCACAATCTAACATCAACAAGATGACAGACCCCCAACCAAAAGGATGACGGAGCTAAACTCACACTGGCCATTACCATCAAAAGGATGATAGGACAAACACTATCGCACAATCCGACATCAATTAAGATGACAAACCCCCTACCAAAAGGATGACAGAGTGAAATTCACACCAGACACTACCACCAAAAGGATGATAGGACAAACACTATTGCACAATCTAACATCAACAAGATGACATACCCCCCACCATCAGGATGACTGAGCGAAACTCAAACCGGCCACTACCATCAAAAGCATGATAGGACAAACACTATCGCACAATCTGACATCAATTAGATGACAGATCTCCCACCAAAAGGATGACGGAGTTAAACTCACACCGGCCATTGCCACTAAAAGGATGATAGGACAAACAATACCGCACAATCTGACAACAATAAGATGACAGACCCCCCACCAAAAGGATAACGGAGCGAAATTCACACCGGCCACTACCACCAAAAGGATGATAGCAAACACACTATCGCACAATTTGACAACAATTAAGATGACAGACCCCCAACCAAAAGGATGACGGAGCTAAACTCACACTGGCCATTACCATCAAAAGGATGATAGGACAAACACTATCGCACAATCCGACATCAATTAAGATGACAAACCCCCTACCAAAAGGATGACAGAGTGAAATTCACACCAGACACTACCACCAAAAGGATGATAGGACAAACACTATTGCACAATCTAACATCAACAAGATGACATACCCCCCACCATCAGGATGACTGAGCGAAACTCAAACCGGCCACTACCATCAAAAGCATGATAGGACAAACACTATCGCACAATCTGACATCAATTAGATGACAGATCTCCCACCAAAAGGATGACGGAGTTAAACTCACACCGGCCATTGCCACTAAAAGGATGATAGGACAAACAATACCGCACAATCTGACAACAATAAGATGACAGACCCCCCACCAAAAGGATAACGGAGCGAAATTCACACCGGCCACTACCACCAAAAGGATGATAGCAAACACACTATCGCACAATCTGACAACAATCAAGATGACAGACCCCCCACCAAAAGGATAACGGAGCGAAATTCACACCGGCCACTACCACCAAAAGGATGATAGGACAATCACTATCGCACAATCTGACATCAATTAAGATGATAGAACCCCCACCAAAAGGATGACAAAGCGAAATTCACCTCGACCACTACCACCAAAAGGATTATAGGACAAACACTATCGCACAATGTGACATCAATTAAGAGGACAGACCCATCACGAAAAGTATGACGAAGTGAAACTCACACTGGCCATTACCATCAAAAGGATGATAGGACAAACACTATCGTACAATACGACAACAATTAAGATGACAGACCCCCCACCAAAAGGATGACGGAGTAAAATTCACACCGGACATTACCACCAAAAGGATGATAGGACAAACACTATCGCACAATCTGACATCAACAAGATGACAGACCTCCCACCAAAAGGATGACAGAGTGAAACTCACACCGGCCACCACCTACAAAAGGATGATAGGACAAATAGTATCGCACAATCTGACGTCAACTAGATGACAGAACCCCCAAAAAAAGGATGACAGAGCGAAACTCACACCGGCCACTACCACCAAAAGGATGATAGGACAAACACTATAGCAGAATCTGACATAAATTATGATCATAGACCCACCACCAGAAGGATGACGGAGCAAAACTCACACCAGCCACTACAACCAAAAGGATGATAGGACAAACACTGTTGCACAATCTGACATCAATCAAGATGAGAGACCCCCACCAAAAGGATAACGGAGCGAAACTCAAACTGGCCAGTACCACCAAAAGGATGATAGGACAAACACTATCGCACAATCTAACATCAACAAGATGACAGACCCCCAACCAAAAGGATGACGGAGTTAACTCACACTGGCCATTACCATCAAAAGGATGATAGGACAAACACTATCACACAATCCGACATCAATTAAGATGACAAACCCCCTACCAAAAGGATGACAGAGTGAAATTCACACCAGACACTACCACCAAAAGGATGATAGGACAAACACTATTGCACAATCTAACATCAACAAGATGACATACCCCCCACCAAAAGGATGACTGAGCGAAACTCAAACCGGCCACTACCATCAAAAGCATGATAGGACAAACACTATCGCACAATCTGACATCAATTAGATGACAGACCTCCCACCAAAAGGATGACGGAGTTAAACTCACACCGGCCATTGCCACTAAAAGGATGATAGGACAAACAATACCGCACAATCTGACAACAATAAGATGACAGACCCCCCACCAAAAGGATAACGGAGCGAAATTCACACCGGCCACTACCACCAAAAGGATGATAGCAAACACACTATCGCACAATCTGACAACAATCAAGATGACAGACCCCCCACCAAAAGGATAACGGAGCGAAATTCACACCGGCCACTACCACCAAAAGGATGATAGGACAATCACTATCGCACAATCTGACATCAATTAAGAGGACAGACCCATCACGAAAAGTATGACGAAGTGAAACTCACACTGGCGATTACCATCAAAAGGATGATAGGACAAACACTATCGTACAATACGACAACAATTAAGATGACAGACCCCCCACCAAAAGGATGACGGAGTAAAATTCACACCGGACATTACCACCAAAAGGATGATAGGACAAACACTATCGCACAATCTGACATCAACAAGATGACAGACCTCCCACCAAAAGGATGACAGAGTGAAACTCACACCAGCCATCACCTCCAAAAGGATGATAGGACAAACAGTATCGCACAATCTGACGTCAACTAGATAACAAAACCCCCCAAAAAAGGATGACAGAGCGAAACTCACACCGGCCACTACCACCAAAAGGATGATAGGACAAACACTATAGCAGAATCTGACATAAATTAAGATCATAGACCCACCACCAGAACGATGACGGAGCAAAACTCACACCAGCCACTACAACCAAAAGGATGATAGGACAAACACTGTCGCACAATCTAACATCAATCAAGATGAGAGACCCCCAACAAAAGGATAACGGAGCAAAACTCAAACTGGCTAGTACCACCAAAAGGATGATAGGACAAATACTATCGCACAATCTAACATCAACAAGATGACAGACCCCCCACCAAAAGGATGACGGAGCGAATCTCAAAACGACCGCTGCCACCAAAAGGATGATAGGACAAACACTATCGCACAATCTAACATCAACTAGATGACAGACCTCCCACCAAAAGGATGACGAGGTTAAACTCACACCGGGCACTACCACCAAAAAGATGATAGGACAAACACTACCGCACAATCTGACAACAACAACATGACAGACCCCCCACCAAATGTATGACGGAGTGAAACTCACACCGGCCATTATCACCAAAAGGATGATAGGAAACACAATATCGCATAATCTGACAACAATCAAGATGACAGACCCCCGCCAAAAGGATGACAGAGCGAAATTCACACCGACCACTACCACTAAAAGGATGATAGGACAAACACTATCGCACAATCTGACATCAATTAAGATGATAGAACCCCCACCAAAAGGATGACGAAGCGAAACTCACCTCGGCCACTACCACCAAAAGGATTATAGGACAAACACTATCGCACAATTTGACATCAATTAAGATAATAGAGCCATCACCAAAAGTATGACGGAGTGAAACTCACATCGGCCACTACCACCAAAAGGATGATAGGACATACACTATTGCACAATTTGACAAAAACCAAGATGACTGACCCCACACCAAAAGAATGACGGAGCGAAACTCACAATAGCCACTACCACCAAAAGGATGATAGGACAAAAACTATCGCACAATCTGACATCAATTAGATGTCAGACCCCCCACCAAAATGATGACGGAGCGAAACACAAAGCGGCCACTACCACCAAAAAGATGACGGGACAAACACTATCGCACAATCTGACATCAACTAGATGACAGACCCATCACCAAAAGTATAACGGAGTGAAACTCACACCGGCCACTACCACCAAAAGGATGATAGGAAACACACTATCGCACAATTTGACAACAATTATGATGACAGACCCCCTACCAAAAGGATGACAGGGTGAAATTCACACCGGAGACTACCACCAAAAGGATGATAGGACAAACACTATCGCACAATCTAACATCAACAAGATGACAGACCCCCCACCAAAAGGATTACGGAGCGAAACTTAAACCGGCCACTACCACCAAAAGGATGATAGGACAAACACTATCGCACAATCTGACATCAATTAGATGACAGACATCCCACCAAAAGGATGACGGAGTGAAACTCACATCAGCCACTACCACTAAAAGGATGATAGGACACACACTATTGCGCAATCTTACATCAATCAATATGACATACCCCCCACCAAAAGGATGACGGAGCGAAACTCACACCGGCCACTACCACCAAAAGGATGATAAGACAAACAGTATCGTGCAATCTGACATCAACAAGATGACAGACCCCCAACCAAAAGGATGACGGAGATAAACTCGCAATGGCCATTACCATTAAAAGGAAGATAGGACACACACTATCGCACAATACGACATCAATTAAGATGACAGACCCCGCACCAAAAGGATGACAGAGCGAAACTCACACCGGCCACTACCACCAAAAGGATGATAGGACAAACACTATCACGCAATCTGACATGAACAAGATGACATACCCCCAACCAAAAGGATGACGGAGATAAATTCACAATGGCCATTACCATCAAAAGGAGGATAGGACAAACACTATCGCACAATACGACATCAATTAAGATGACAGACCCCCCACAAAAAGGATGACAGAGTGAATTTCACACCAGACACTACCACCAAAAGGATGATAGGATAAACACTATCACACAATACGACATCAATTAAGATGACAGACCCCCCACCAAAAGGATGACGGAGCGAAACTCACACCGGCCACTACCACCAAAAGGATGATAGAACAAACACTATCTTGCAATCTGACATCAACAAGATGACAGACCCCTAACCAAAAGGATGACGAAGCTAAACTCACAATGGCCATTACCATCAAAAGGATGAGAGGACAAACACTATCGGACAATACGACATCAATTAAGATTACAGACCCCACACCAAAAGGATGACGGAGTGAAATTCACACCGGACACTACCACCGAAAGGATGATAGGACAAAGACTATCGCACAATCTGACATCAACAAGATGACAAACACCCCACCAAAAGGATGACGGAGTGAAACTCACACCGGCCACCACCTCCAAAAGGATGACATCAACTAGATGATAGAACCCTAAAAGAAGGATGACAGAGCGAAACTCACACCGGCCTCTACCACAAAAGGATGATAGGGCAAACACTATAGCACAATCTGACATCAATTAAGATGATAGACCCACCACCAAAAGGATCACAGACCAATACTCACACCAGCCACTACAACCAAAAGGATGATAGGACAAACATTGTCGCACAATCTGACATCAATCAAGATGAGAGACCCCCACCAAAAGGATAACGGAGCGAAACTCAAACCGGCCACTACCACCAAAAGGATAATAGGACAAACACTATCACACAATCTAACATCAATTAGATGACAAACCTACCACCAAAAGGATGACGGAGTGAAACTAACACCGGCTATTACCACCAAAAGGATGATAGGACAAACACTACCGCACAATCTGACACCAATCAAGATGACAAACCCCCAACCAAAAGGATGACGGAGCGAAATTCACACCGGCCACTACCACCAAAAGGGTGATAGGACAAACACTATCGCTTAATCTGACAATTAAGATGAGAAAACCCCCACCAAAAGGATGACGAAGCGAAACTCACCTCGGCCACTACCACCAAAAAGATTATAGGACAAACACTATCGCACAATCTGGCATCAATTAAGATGATAGACCCATCACCAAAAGTATGACGGAGTGAAACTCACATCGGCCACTACAACTAAAAGGATGATAGGACACACACTATTGCGCAATCTGACATCAATCAAGATGACAGACCCCTCACCAAAAGGATGACAGAGCGAAACTCACACCGGCCACTACCACCAAAAGGATGATAAGACAAACACTATCGCGCAATCTGACATCAACAAGATGACATACCCCCAACCAAAAGGATGAAGGAGCTAAACTCACAATGGCCAATACCATCAAAAGGATGATAGGACAAACACAATCGCACAATACGACATAAATTAAGATGACAGACCCATCACCAAAAGTATGACAGAGTGAAACTCACATCGGCCACTACCACCAAAAGATTGATAGGACACACACTATTGCAGAATTTGACATCAATCAAGATGTCAGACCCCGCACCAAAAGGATGACGGAGCGAAACTCACACCGGCCACTACCACCAAAAGGATGATAGGACAAACACTATCGCGCAAACTGACATCAACAAGATGACAGACCCCCAACCAAAAGGATGACTGACCTAAACTCACAATGGCTATTACCATCAAAAGGATGATAGGACAAACACTATCGCACAATACGACATCAATTAAGATGACAGACCCCACACCAAAAGGATGACAGAGTGAAATTCACATCAGACACTACCACCAAAAGGATGATAGGACAAACACTATCGCACAATCTGACATCAACAAGATGACAGACGCCCCACTAAAAGGATGACGGAGTGAAACTCACACCGGCCACCACCTCCAAAAGGATGATAGGACAAACATTATCGCACAATCTAACATCAACTAGATGATAGAACCCTAAAAAAAGGATGACGGAGCGACACTCACACTGGCCTCTACCACCAAAAGGATGATTGGATACACCCTATCGCACAATCTGACATCAACAAGATTACAGACCCCCCACCAAAAGGATGACGGAGCGAAACTCACACCGGCCACTACCACCAAAAGGATGATAGGACAAACACTATCGTGCAATCTGACATCAACAAGATGACAGACCCCCAACCAAAAGAATGACGGAGCTAAACTCACAATGGCCATTACCATCAAAAGGAAGATAGGACAAACACTATCGCACAATACGACATCAATTAAGATGACAGACCCCCCACAAAATGGATGACGGAGTGAAATTCACACCGGACACTACCACCAAAAGGATGATAGGACAAACACTATCGCACAATCTGACACCAACCAAGATGACAGACCCCCCACCAAAAGGATGACGGAGCGAAATTCACACCGGCCACTACCACCAAACGGATGATAGGACAAACACTATCGCATAATCTGACATAAATTAAGATGAGAAAACCCCCACCAAAAGGATGACCAAGCGAAACTCACCTCGGCCACTACCACCAAAAGGATTATAGGACAAACACTATCGCACAATCTGACATCAATTAAGATAATAGACCCATCACCAAAACTATGACGGAGTGAAACTCACATCGGCCACTACCACTAAAAGGATGATAGGACACACACTATTGCGCAATCTGACATCAATCAAGATGACAGAACCCCCACCAAAAGGATGACGGAGCGAAACTCACACCGGCCACTACTACCAAAAGGATGATAAGACAAACACTATCGCGCAGTCTAACATCAACAAGATGACAGACCCCCAACCAAAAGGATGACGGAGCTAAACTCGCATTGACCATTACCATCGAAAGGAGGATAGGACAAAGACTATCGCACAATCCAAATCAATTAAGATGACAGACCCCCCACCAAAAGGATGACAGAGTGAAATTCACACCAGACACTACCACCAAAAGGATGATAAGACAAACACTATCACACAATCTAACATCAACAAGCTGACAGACCCCCCACCAAAAGGATGGCTGAGCGAAACTCAAATCGGCCACTACCACCAAAAGGGTGATAGGAAAAACACTATCGCACAATCTGACATTGATTAGATGACAGACCTCCCACCAAAAGGATGACGGAGTTAAACTCACACCGAGCACTACCAACAAAAGGATGATAGGACAAACACTACCGCATAATCTGACAACAATAAGATGACAGAACCCCACCAAAAGTAAGACGGAGTAAAACTCACACCAGCCACTACCACCAAAAGGATGATAGGAAACACACTATCGCACAATCTGACAACAATCAAGATGACTGACCCTTCACAAAAAGGATGACGGAGTGAAATTCACACTGGCCACTACCACCAAAAGGATGATAAGACAAACACTCCCGTGCAATCTGACATCAACAAGATGACATACCCCCAACCAAACGGATGACGGAGCTAAACTCACAATGGCCAATACCATCAAAAGGATGATAGGACAAACACTATCGCACAATATGACATAAATTAAGATGACAGACCCGTCACCAAAAGTATGACGGAGTGAAACTCACATCGGCCACTACCACCAAAAGATTGATAGGACACACATTATTGCACAATCTGACATCAATCAAGATGACAGACCTCGCACCAAAAGGATGACGGAGCGAAACTCAAACTGACCACTACCACCAAAAGGATGAGAGGACAAACATTATCGCGTAAACTGACATCAACAAGATGACAGACCCCCAACCAAAAGGATGACTGAGCTAAACTCACAATGGCCATTACCATCAATAGGATGATAGGACAAACACTATCGCACAATACGACATCAATTAAGATGACAGACCCCACACCAAAAGGATGACGGAGTGAAATTCACACCGGACACTACCACCAAAATGATGATAGGACAAACACTATCGCACAATCTGACATCAACAAGATGACAGACGCCCCACCAAAAGGATGACGGAGTGAAACTCACACCGGCCACCACCTCCAAAAGGATGATAGGACAAACATTATCGCACAATCTAACACCAACTAGATGATAGAACCCCAAAAAAATGATGACGGAGCGAAACTCACACCGGCCTCTGCCACCAAAAGGATGATAGGAAAAACACCATAGCATAATCTGACATCAATTAAGATGATAGCCCCACCACCAAAAGGATCACAGACAAAAACTCACACTAGCCACTACAACCAAAAGGATGATAGGACAAATATTGTCGCACAATCTGACATCAATCAAGATGAGAGACCCCCACCAAAAGTATATAGGAGCGAAACTCACCCCGGCCACTACCACCAAAAGGTTGATAGGACAAACACTATTGCACAATCTGACATCAATTAGATGACATACCTCCCACCAAAAGGATGACGGAGTGAAACTAACACCGGCCATTACCACCAAAAGGATGATAGGACAAACATTACCGCACAATCTAACATCAATCAAGATGACAGATCCCCCACCAAAATGATGACGGAGCAAAATTCACACTGACCACTACCACCAAAAGGATGATAGGACAAACACTATCGCACAATCTGACATCAATTAAAATGATAGAACCCCCACCAAAAGGATGACGAAGCGAAACACACCTCGGCCACTACCACCAAAAGGATTATAGGATAAACACTATCGCATAATCTGACATCAATTAAGATGACAAACCCATCACCAAAAGTATGACGGAGTGAAAGTCACACCGGCCACTACCACCAAAAGGATGATAGGACACACACTATTGCACAATCTGACATCAATCAAGATGACAGCCCCCCCACCAAAAGGATGACGGAGAAAAACTCACACCGGCCACTACCACCAAAATGATGATAGGACAAACACTATCGCACTATCTAACATCAACAAGATGACAGACCCCCAACCAAAAGGATGACGGAGCTAAACTCGCATTGGCCATTACCATCGAAAGGAGGATAGGACAAACACTATCGCACAATCCAAATCAATTAAGATGACAGACCCCCCACCAAAAGGATGACAGAGTGAAATTCACACCAGACACTACCACCAAAAGGATGATAAGACAAACACTATCACACAATCTAACATCAACAAGCTGACAGACCCCCCACCAAAAGGATGGCTGAGCGAAACTCAAATCGGCCACTACCACCAAAAGGGTGATAGGAAAAACACTATCGCACAATCTGACATTGATTAGATGACAGACCTCCCACCAAAAGGATGACGGAGTTAAACTCACACCGAGCACTACCAACAAAAGGATGATAGGACAAACACTACCGCATAATCTGACAACAATAAGATGACAGAACCCCACCAAAAGTAAGACGGAGTAAAACTCACACCAGCCACTACCACCAAAAGGATGATAGGAAACACACTATCGCACAATCTGACAACAATCAAGATGACTGACCCTTCACAAAAAGGATGACGGAGTGAAATTCACACTGGCCACTACCACCAAAAGGATGATAAGACAAACACTCCCGTGCAATCTGACATCAACAAGATGACATACCCCCAACCAAACGGATGACGGAGCTAAACTCACAATGGCCAATACCATCAAAAGGATGATAGGACAAACACTATCGCACAATATGACATAAATTAAGATGACAGACCCGTCACCAAAAGTATGACGGAGTGAAACTCACATCGGCCACTACCACCAAAAGATTGATAGGACACACATTATTGCACAATCTGACATCAATCAAGATGACAGACCCCGCACCAAAAGGATGACGGAGCGAAACTCAAACTGACCACTACCACCAAAAGGATGAGAGGACAAACATTATCGCGTAAACTGACATCAACAAGATGACAGACCCCCAACCAAAAGGATGACTGAGCTAAACTCACAATGGCCATTACCATCAATAGGATGATAGGACAAACACTATCGCACAATACGACATCAATTAAGATGACAGACCCCACACCAAAAGGATGACGGAGTGAAATTCACACCGGACACTACCACCAAAATGATGATAGGACAAACACTATCGCACAATCTGACATCAACAAGATGACAGACGCCCCACCAAAAGGATGACGGAGTGAAACTCACACCGGCCACCACCTCCAAAAGGATGATAGGACAAACATTATCGCACAATCTAACACCAACTAGATGATAGAACCCAAAAAAAATGATGACGGAGCGAAACTCACACCGGCCTCTGCCACCAAAAGGATGATAGGAAAAACACCATAGCATAATCTGACATCAATTAAGATGATAGCCCCACCACCAAAAGGATCACAGACAAAAACTCACACTAGCCACTACAACCAAAAGGATGATAGGACAAATACTGTCGCACAATCTGACATCAATCAAGATGAGAGACCCCCACCAAAAGTATATAGGAGCGAAACTCACCCCGGCCACTACCACCAAAAGGTTGATAGGACAAACACTATTGCACAATCTGACATCAATTAGATGACATACCTCCCACCAAAAGGATGACGGAGTGAAACTAACACCGGCCATTACCACCAAAAGGATGATAGGACAAACATTACCGCACAATCTAACATCAATCAAGATGACAGATCCCCCACCAAAATGATGACGGAGCAAAATTCACACTGACCACTACCACCAAAAGGATGATAGGACAAACACTATCGCACAATCTGACATCAATTAAAATGATAGAACCCCCACCAAAAGGATGACGAAGCGAAACACACCTCGGCCACTACCACCAAAAGGATTATAGGATAAACACTATCGCATAATCTGACATCAATTAAGATGACAAACCCATCACCAAAAGTATGACGGAGTGAAAGTCACACCGGCCACTACCACCAAAAGGATGATAGGACACACACTATTGCACAATCTGACATCAATCAAGATGACAGCCCCCCCACCAAAAGGATGACGGAGAAAAACTCACACCGGCCACTACCACCAAAATGATGATAGGACAAACACTATCGCACTATCTAACATCAACAAGATGACAGACCCCCAACCAAAAGGATGACGGAGCTAAACTCGCATTGGCCATTACCATCGAAAGGAGGATAGGACAAACACTATCGCACAATCCAAATCAATTAAGATGACAGACCCCCCACCAAAAGGATGACAGAGTGAAATTCACACCAGATACTACCACCAAAAGGATGATAGGACAAACACTATCCCACAATCTAACATCGACAAGCTGACAGACCCCCCACCAAAAGGATGACGGAGCGAAACTCAAACCGGCCACTACCACCAAAAGGGTGATAGGAAAAACACTATCCCACAATCTGACATCAATTAGATGACAGACCTCCCACCAAAAGGATGACGGAGTTAAACTCACACCGAGTACTCCCAGCAAAAGGATGATAGGACAAACAGTACCGCACAATCTGACAACAATAAGATGACAGACCCCCCACCAAAAGTATGACGGAGTAAAACTAACACCAGCCACTACCACCAAAAGGATGATAGGAAACACACTATCGCACAATCTGACAACAATCAAGATGACAGACCCCCCACAAAAAGGATGACGGAGTGAAATTCACACTGGCCACTACCACCAAAAGGATGATAGGACAAACACTATCGCGCAATCTGACATCAACAAGATGACAGACCCCCAATCAAAAGAATGATAGAGCTAAACTCACACTGGCCATTCCCATCAAAAGGATGATAGGACAATCACTATCGCACAATACGACATCAATTAAGATGAGAGACTCCCCACCAAAAGGATGACAGAGTAAAATTCACACCGGATACTACCACCAAAAGGATGATAGGAAAAACACTATCGCACAATCTGACATCAAAAAGATGACAGACCCCCCACCAAAAGGATGACGGAGTGAAACTCACACCGGCCACCACCTCCCAAAGGACGATAGGACAAACATTATCGCACAATCTGACATCAACTAGATTACAGAACCCCTAAAAAAAGGATGACAGAGCGAAACACACACCGACCACTACCACCAAATGGATGATAGGACAAACACTATAGCATAATCTGATATCAATTAAGATAATAGATCCATCACCAAAAGGATGACGGAGCAAAACTCACACCAGCCACTACAACCAAAAGGATAATGCGACAAACATTGTCGCACAATATGACATCAATCAATATGAGAGACCCCCACCAAAAGGATAACAGAGTGAAACTCACACCGGCCACCTCCTCCAAAAGGATGATAGGACAAACATTATCGCACAATCTAACATCAACTAGATGATAGAACCCCAAAAAAAGGATGACGGAGCGAAACTCGCACCGACCTCTACTACCAAAAGGATGATAGGACAAACACTATAGCACAATCTGACATCAATTAAGATGATATCCCCACCACCAAAAGGATCACAGACAAAAACTCACACCAGCCACTACAACCAAAAGGATGATAGGACAAACACTGTCGCACAATCTGACATCAATCAAGATGAGAGACCCCCACCAAAAGTATAATGGAGCGAAACTCAAACCGGCCACTACCACCAAAAGGATGATAGGACAAACACTATCGCACAATCTGACATCAATTAGATGACAGACCTCCCACCAAAAGGATGACGGAGTGAAACTAACACCGGCCATTACCACCAAAAGGATGATAGGACAAACATTGCCGCACAATCTAACATCAATCAAGATGACAGACCCCCCACCAAAAGGATGACGGAGCGAAATTCACACCGACCACTACCACCAAAAGGATGATAGGACAAACACTATCGCACAATCTGACATCAATTAAAATGATAGAACCCCCACCAAAAGGATGACGAAGCGAAACTCACCTCGGCCACTACCACCAAATGGATTATAGGATAAACACTATCGCACAATCTGACATCAATTAAGATGACAAACCCATCACCAAAAGTATGACGGAGTGAAACTCACACCGGCCACTACCACCAAAAGGATGATAGGACACACACTATTGCACAATCTGACATCAATCAAGATGACAGACCCCCCACCAAAAGCATGACGGAGCAAAACTCACACCAGCCACTACCACCAAAAGGATGATAGGACAAACACTATCGCACAGTCTAACATCAACAAGATGACAGACCCCCAACCAAAAGGATGACGGAGCTAAACTCGCATTGACCATTACCATCGAAAGGAGGATAGGACAAACACTATCGCACAATCCAAATCAATTAAGATGACAGACCCCCCACCAAAAGGATGACAGAGTGAAATTCACACCAGACACTACCACCAAAAGGATGATAAGACAAACACTATCACACAATCTAACATCAACAAGCTGACAGACCCCCCACCAAAAGGATGGCTGAGCGAAACTCAAATCGGCCACTACCACCAAAAGGGTGATAGGAAAAACACTATCGCACAATCTGACATTGATTAGATGACAGACCTCCCACCAAAAGGATGACGGAGTTAAACTCACACCGAGCACTACCAACAAAAGGATGATAGGACAAACACTACCGCATAATCTGACAACAATAAGATGACAGAACCCCACCAAAAGTAAGACGGAGTAAAACTCACACCAGCCACTACCACCAAAAGGATGATAGGAAACACACTATCGCACAATCTGACAACAATCAAGATGACTGACCCTTCACAAAAAGGATGACGGAGTGAAATTCACACTGGCCACTACCACCAAAAGGATGATAAGACAAACACTCCCGTGCAATCTGACATCAACAAGATGACATACCCCCAACCAAACGGATGACGGAGCTAAACTCACAATGGCCAATACCATCAAAAGGATGATAGGACAAACACTATCGCACAATATGACATAAATTAAGATGACAGACCCGTCACCAAAAGTATGACGGAGTGAAACTCACATCGGCCACTACCACCAAAAGATTGATAGGACACACATTATTGCACAATCTGACATCAATCAAGATGACAGACCCCGCACCAAAAGGATGACGGAGCGAAACTCAAACTGACCACTACCACCAAAAGGATGAGAGGACAAACATTATCGCGTAAACTGACATCAACAAGATGACAGACCCCCAACCAAAAGGATGACTGAGCTAAACTCACAATGGCCATTACCATCAATAGGATGATAGGACAAACACTATCGCACAATACGACATCAATTAAGATGACAGACCCCACACCAAAAGGATGACGGAGTGAAATTCACACCGGACACTACCACCAAAATGATGATAGGACAAACACTATCGCACAATCTGACATCAACAAGATGACAGACGCCCCACCAAAAGGATGACGGAGTGAAACTCACACCGGCCACCACCTCCAAAAGGATGATAGGACAAACATTATCGCACAATCTAACACCAACTAGATGATAGAACCCCAAAAAAATGATGACGGAGCGAAACTCACACCGGCCTCTGCCACCAAAAGGATGATAGGAAAAACACCATAGCATAATCTGACATCAATTAAGATGATAGCCCCACCACCAAAAGGATCACAGACAAAAACTCACACTAGCCACTACAACCAAAAGGATGATAGGACAAATACTGTCGCACAATCTGACATCAATCAAGATGAGAGACCCCCACCAAAAGTATATAGGAGCGAAACTCACCCCGGCCACTACCACCAAAAGGTTGATAGGACAAACACTATTGCACAATCTGACATCAATTAGATGACATACCTCCCACCAAAAGGATGACGGAGTGAAACTAACACCGGCCATTACCACCAAAAGGATGATAGGACAAACATTACCGCACAATCTAACATCAATCAAGATGACAGATCCCCCACCAAAATGATGACGGAGCAAAATTCACACTGACCACTACCACCAAAAGGATGATAGGACAAACACTATCGCACAATCTGACATCAATTAAAATGATAGAACCCCCACCAAAAGGATGACGAAGCGAAACACACCTCGGCCACTACCACCAAAAGGATTATAGGATAAACACTATCGCACAATCTGACATCAATTAAGATGACAAACCCATCACCAAAAGTATGACGGAGTGAAAGTCACACCGGCCACTACCACCAAAAGGATGATAGGACACACACTATTGCACAATCTGACATCAATCAAGATGACAGACCCCCCACCAAAAGGATGACGGAGAAAAACTCACACCGGCCACTACCACCAAAATGATGATAGGACAAACACTATCGCACTATCTAACATCAACAAGATTGCAGACCCCCAACCAAAAGGATGACGGAGCTAAACTCGCATTGGCCATTACCATCGAAAGGAGGATAGGACAAACACTATCGCACAATCCAAATCAATTAAGATGACAGACCCCCCACCAAAAGGATGACAGAGTGAAATTCACACCAGACACTACCACCAAAAGGATGATAGGACAAACACTATCCCACAATCTAACATCGACAAGCTGACAGACCCCCCACCAAAAGGATGACGGAGCGAAACTCAAACCGGCCACTACCACCAAAAGGGTGATAGGAAAAACACTATCCCACAATCTGACATCAATTAGATGACAGACCTCCCACCAAAAGGATGACGGAGTTAAACTCACACCGAGCACTCCCAGCAAAAGGATGATAGGACAAACAGTACCGCACAATCTGACAACAATAAGATGACAGACCCCCCACCAAAAGTATGACGGAGTAAAACTAACACCAGCCACTACCACCAAAAGGATGATAGGAAACACACTATCGCACAATCTGACAACAATCAAGATGACAGACCCCCCACAAAAAGGATGACGGAGTGAAATTCACACTGGCCACTACCACCAAAAGGATGATAGGACAAACACTATCGCGCAATCTGACATCAACAAGATGACAGACCCCCAATCAAAAGAATGATAGAGCTAAACTCACACTGGCCATTCCCATCAAAAGGATGATAGGACAATCACTATCGCACAATACGACATCAATTAAGATGAGAGACTCCCCACCAAAAGGATGACGGAGTAAAATTCACACCAGATACTACCACCAAAAGGATGATAGGAAAAACACTATCGCACAATCTGACATCAAAAAGATGACAGACCCCCCACCAAAAGGATGACGGAGTGAAACTCACACCGGCCACCACCTCCCAAAGGACGATAGGACAAACATTATCGCACAATCTGACATCAACTAGATTACAGAACCCCCAAAAAAAGGATGACAGAGCGAAACACACACCGACCACTACCACCAAATGGATGATAGGACAAACACTATAGCATAATCTGATATCAATTAAGATAATAGATCCATCACCAAAAGGATGACGGAGCAAAACTCACACCAGCCACTACAACCAAAAGGATGATGCGACAAACATTGTCGCACAATATGACATCAATCAATATGAGAGACCCCCACCAAAAGGATAACAGAGTGAAACTCACACCGGCCACTACCAACAAAAGGATGATAGGACAAACACTATCACACAATCTAACATCAACAAGATGACAGACCCCCCACCGAAAGGATGACGGAGCGAAACTCAAACTGACAACTACCACCAAAAGGATGATAGGACAAACACTATCGCACAATCTGACATCAATTAGATGACAGACCTCCCACCAAAAGGATGATGAAGTTAAAGTCACACCGACCACTACTCCCAAAAAGATGATAGGAGAAAAACTACCGCACAATCTGACAACAACAAGATGACAGATCCCCCACCAAATGTATGATGGAGTGGAACTCACACCGGCCACTACCACCAAAAGGATGATAGGAAACACACAATCGCACAATCTGACAACAATCAAGATGACAGAACCCCCACCAAAAGGATGACGGAGCGAAATTCACAACGGCCACTACCACCAAAAGGATTATAGGACAAACACTATCGCACAATCTGACATCAATTAAGATGACAGACCCATCACCAAAAGTATGACGGAGTGAAACTCACATCGGCCATTACCACCAAAAGGATGATAGGACACACACTATTGCACAATCTGACATCAATCAAGATGACATACCCCTCAACAAAAGGATGATGCTGTGAAACTCACACCAGCCACTACCACCAAAAGGATGATAGGACAAACACTATCGTGCAATCTGACATCAACAAGATGACAGACCCCCAACCAAAAGGATGACGGAGCTAAACTCACAATGGCCATTACCATCAAAACGATGATAGGACAAACACTATCGCACAATACGACATCAATTAAGATGACAGACTCCCCACCAAAAGGATGATGGAGTGAAATTCACAACGGACACTACCACCAAAAGGATGATAGGACAGACATTATCGCACAATCTGACAACAATCAAGATGATAGACCCCCCACCAAAAGGATGACGAAGCGAAATTCACACCGGCCACTACCACCAAAAGGATGATAGGACAAACACTATAGCACAATCTGACATAAATCAAGATGATAGACCCACCACCAAAAGGATCACGGACCAAAATTCACACCGGTCACTACCACCAAAAGGATGATAGGACAAACACTATCGCACAATCTGACATCAATTAAGATGATAGAACCCCCACCAAAAGGATGACGAAGCGAAACTCACCTTGGCCACTACCACCAAAAGGATTATAGGACAAAAACTATCGCACAATCTGACATCAATTAAGATGACAGACCCATCACTAAAAGTATGACGGAGTGAAACTCACACTGGCCACTACCACCAAAAGGATGATAGGACACACATTAATGCACAATCCGACATCAATCAAGATGACAGACTCCCCATGACGGAGCGAAACTCACACCGGCCACTACCACCAAAAAGATGATAGGACAAACACTATCGCACAATCTGACAGACCCCCCACCAAAAGGATGACGGAGCGAAATTCACACTGGCCACTACCACCAAAAGTATGACAGAGTGAATCTCACACCGGCCACTACCACCAAAATGATGATAGGACACACATTGTTGCACAATCTGACAGCAATCAAGATGGCAGACCCTCCACCAAAAGGATGAAGGAGCGAAACTCACACCGGCCACTACCACCAAAAGGATGATAGGAGAAAAACTATCGCACAATCTAACATCAACAAGATGACAGACCCCCAACCAAAAGGATGACATAGCTAAACTCACATTGGCCATTACCATCGAAAGGATGATAGGATAAACACTATCACACTGTCCGACATGAATTAAGATGACAGACCCCCCACCAAAAGGATGATAGGACAAACACTATCGCACAATCTAACATCAACAAAATGACAAACCCCCCACCAAAAGGATGACGGAGCGAAACTCAAACCGGCCACTACCACTAAAAGGATGATAGGTCAAACACTATCGCACAATCTGACATCAATTAGATGACAGACCTCCCACCAAAAGGATGACGGAGTTAAATTCACACCCGCCACTACTACCAAAAGGATTATAGGACAAACACTACCGCACAATCTGACAACAACAAGATGACAGACCACCCACCAAATGTATGACACAGTGAAACTCACACCGGCCACTTCCACCAAAAGGATGATAGGAAACACACTATCGCACAATCTGACAACAATCAAGATGAGAGACCCCCCACCAAAAGGATGACGAAGCGAAATTCACATCGGCCACTACCACCAAAAGGATGATAGGACAAAAACTATCGCACAATCTGACATCAATTAAGATGATAGAACCCCCACCAAAAGGATGACGAAGCGAAACTCACCTCGGCCACTACCACAAAAAGGATTATAGGACAAACACTATTGCACAATCTAACATCAATTTAGATGATAGACCCATCACCAAAAGTATGACGGAGTGAAACTCACACCGGCCCCTACCACCAAAAGGATGATAGGACACACACTATCGCACAATCTAACATCAACAAGATGACAGACCCCCAACCAAAAGGATGACGAAGCTAAACTCACACTAGGTATTACCATCAAAAGGATGATAGGACAAACACTATCGCACAATCCAAATCAATTAAGATGACAAACCCCCCACCAAAAGGATGACAGAGTGAATTTGACACCGGCCACTAAAACCAAAAGGATGATAGGAGAAACACTATCACACAATCTAACATCAATAAGCTGACAGACCCCCCGCCAAAAGGATGACGGAGCGATACTCAAACCGGCCACTACCACCAAAAGGATGATAGGAAAAACACTATCGCACAATCTTACATCAATTAGATGACAGACCTCCCTCCAAAAGTATGACGGAGTTAAACTCACACCAGCCACTACCACCAAAAGGATGATAGGAAACACACTATCGCACAATCTGACATCAATCAAGATGACAGACCCCCCACCAAAAGGATGACGGAGCGAAATTTACACTGGCCACTACCATCAAAAGGATGATAGGACAAACACTATCGCACAATCTGACATCAATTAAGATGATAGAACCCCCACCAATAGGATGACGAAGCGAAACTCAGCTCGACCATTACCACAAAAAGAATTATAGGACAAACACTATCGCACAATCTGACATCAATTAAGATGATAGACCCATCACCAAAAGTATGACGGAGTGAAACTCACACCGGCTACTACCACCAAAAGGATGATAGGACACACACTATTGAACAATCTAAAATCAATCAAGATGGTAGACCCCCCACCAAAAGGATGACGTAGCGAAACTCACACCGACCACTACCATAAAAAGAATGATAGGACAAACACTATCGCACAATCTAACATCAACAAGATGACAGACCCCCAACCAAAAGGATGACGGAGCTAAACTCACACTGGGTATTACCATCAAAAGGATGATAGGACAAACACTATCGCACAATCCAAATCAATTAAGATGACAGACCCCCCACCAAAAGGATGACAAAGTGAAATTCACACCGGACACTACCACCAAAAGGATGAATGGACAAACACTATCGCACAATCTAACATCAACAAGATGACAGACCCCCAACCAAAAGGATGACGGAGCTAAACTCACACTGGGTATTACCATCGAAAGGATGATAGGACAAACACTATCGCACAATCCAAATCAATTAAGATGACAGACCCCCCACCAAAAGGATGACAAAGTGAAATTCACACCGGACACTACCACCAAAAGGATGAATGGACAAACACTATCGCACAATCTAACATCAACAAGCTGACAGACCCCCCGCCAAAAAGATGGCGGAGCGAAACTCAAACCGACCACTACCACCAAAAAGATGATAGGAAAAATACTATCGCACAATCATACATCAATTAGATGACAGACCTCCCACCAAAAGGATGACGGAGTTAAACTCACACCGGCCACTACTGTTGCACCCCAAAATTTGACCCCTTAGATCCTCACCATCATTGTAGGATCATATTTGTTTGATTAACTAACCTCAGCCCATTTTCAGTTTATCTTTGTTAATATGCAGATGAATTAGGGTTCCGTACCGTCAAAATCGAAACTCCGAGGGTTGATCAATCAATGTGTTGGATTGATCCAAATTCAAACAAGATTAAGGATGATACATTGGACCAAGAATGAGTTCAATTTGAGGTGGTCACCAGGGGATTGAGAACAGTGCAATTTGAGATACCCGATTAGGGTTTTCGATCAGAAAAAGTCAACTGTAGTTTGACTTTCGATTCAAATGGTATTTCAATAATGGGACCAAGGTCCATCAAGCTTCTATGGCTTAGTAAAGTCCATCCAAAGAGTTTCAAGTCCTCAGAATGTCCGGATCACCAACGGGCGACTCGGTAGACACCGATCGATCGAACGGTTGACCGAAAATTCAACTCTTCAACAATAAGGAATTTGACTTCAAGATGTGAATCAAAAATGTTCCTTATGTCATATTATACCTCCCCATAAAATTCATGACCATTGGATCAAGGGTTGAGAAGTAATTGCAAAAATTGGGAATTAGGGTTTCGAAAGGGGCAAGACCATAACTCCTCAATCACACATCCAATTGAAGTGGTTCAAAGCTCATTAGAAAGCTCTTGACAAATCCTACAAAAGGCTCAAAGTGGTCCATGATCAAAAAATGCATGGAATTGGAGTTATAGCAAAATTCATTTTTGAAGGGAAAATAACTTAGAAAATTTCTAAGTTATTTAACACTTGTAAGTGATTTTTTCAGAACTTTGAAGGGTTTTTCAACCTAGTTCCATCAAGAATTTCGAAATTACCAAAACATGAAAGTTGTAGAGCTACTTAAGGGCTTTCTAAATTGTGGTAGAACTCCTCAATAGTATGTTTGAGCAGGAAGTTATGCACTATAGAAGTTAGGCCTGCCACACTTAGAACCACTTTGTCAAAACTTCTCAAAATCAGATTTTCACCACATCAGCCATTCTCAGCCCTTGGATTGTAATTCAAACTGATAATGTGAGGTGTAGATGAGGAGAAAAACATAAAATGAGTTGGTTTGAGGAGCATTGCAAGTTGATAGCAAGTTGGTATTAAAATAATCATAAAAGGGAGGAATGAGAAACTTTTCCCCAAGGATGTGGCAGCTGCAGCTCCCTATCTCTCTAGCTTCATTTCAAGTCACCTCACTCCTTCATATCAGCTGGTTTTTGCTTGCATAGAGCCTTGGAACTGATGTGAAGATGGCTGCCACTAGATATGGAAAGATTTTCTTCCAAGACTCCCTCCAAAAATGGAAAAAACCAAATCAGCCCTCACCCTCATTTCTCTTATAAATAGAGGCCTCCTCTACGAGCTCAAACACACCAGAGCAATATCATAAAACCATAGCTCTCACTCTCCTCTCATTCATCAAGAATCCTAAAGTTTTCAAAATTTCCATTTCCACCAAAAAACTGTCTTGAGCAAAACTCTGCTCAAGATCAGTTCCAGCCCTTCCAAACCTTTAAAAAGCACCCATACAATCTTTAAATGTCATATAGAAGGTGTCCATACCTTTAAATCTTCAAAAACTATCAAATTGCTAAAAGTCAACTTTCACACTAAGAAAGTTTGACCACAACCCTCAAAACTTGCCAAATCTTGGTCTAAGCTTTTTCTTGTTAATCTAACCACCCACACACCTCCCATACGTCATATTATAACTGTCTAAGGCATTAAAAACCAACTGGAAATTCATTAACTCCACCTGTCCTAAAGTTTGGTTTGGTTGCTTCAAGAGGAAGCAAGCTTCAAATCCTTGCCAAAGAAGAAGATCTCTGGGTTTCTTAGCTCCTTAGCTTACTCAAGACTTGTCTACAAGAGGTATGTGATGTTTAAAATCTTTATTTATCATACATTGTCATGTTTATCATTTTTGAGATGATTGTTATGAAATATACCATTGTTGTCCCATACTAGTTCTTAGTTAAGAACTTAGGTTTTATGGTTATGTTACTTGCTTGTGTTAATGTATTTTCATTTGTCAATGATATATTGGTGATGTGTTACAAAGATTGTACTTAGCTATCATGCTTAACTTGTTTTTGAAGTTTTGGTCTATATGGTAGTTTTTAAGTATCCAACATTGAAATGTAAGGTGCTTGCCCTAAATACTTTAGCTTTGGTTCACTAATGAGATTTGAATGATTTGTAAGTTGTTCATGACATCCCCCTGCCTTAGATCATGCTTGAATCTAATGTAGCTCTTGTTTTCACATTTGTGTCATTTTGTGCCATTTAGCTTTACCATTACCATGAATTGTGTATTGGACTGTTTTGTGTTTTCCATTTTGTATCTCAAATGTTATAAATCATTGGTTAATGTCTATATGATCTTACTTGATGTTTGATTTGGTTGAAATATTGAGAACATGAGTTTTGAACTTTGAGGCCTGTTATGAGATTATGTTGTTTTAGCTGCCAATGTTTTGAACCAATGTATCCTATTTTGTTTCAACTGAGTTTTGCCTTATTCATGAGTATAGAATCACTAGCCTACATATTTTGAACTTGTGTGTGATATTCAATTACCTCAATCTGTCATGGACTGGCCTGCTGCCCTAATATGTTGTTTGTGCATTTCATAAACCTCAATATTGCCATATATTATTTGATGTTGATCTGGTGTGACTTTAAGGCATGAGCATTTCCTTTTGCATATTTATGGTATGTGCATAACTTTTGTTTCATCAAAAACTCATTGCCTTAAAAAATGCCTTGATGTACCAAAACCTGTTTCAAAACAACTTTTTCTTTCAACCAACATGTCAATTTTTGTGCTAGCCACAAAAAGCTTGATTTATATGCATGAACTCATTCCTTGTCATGTTTTTTATGTGTGCCCATTGTTGGTTTGATCCATTCTTACTTGATTCTTCATCTCTCTTCCAAAATGCATTTTTTAAAGCAAATTCTGCCATGAACATACCAAGTTGTTTTTCTGTTTGCATATGCCTAAAGTTTGAGTTAAATCTCACCTGCTATCATATTTGAGATGTGTATGTATCTTTGTTTTGATAAAAAAACCTCACCCTTTGAAAACACACCTGTTGTGCCAAGTTTTACAAAGACAGTTTTGCACTTCCTACCACAACCATACCAAATTCTTTCCTGCTTGCAATATGTTGATTTTCTGAGTTGAGATTCATTTTAACTTCACATTTTGATGTGTATGTGCTATCCATTTGACATGAGACCATTGATTCATAGCTGGACCATATTTGTACCATTGTGCTGCCAAACAGTTTTTGATCCAACTGTCACACACTTCACTTTGTTTTGCTTGATTTGTTCTAGGTCAGTTCATGAACATTAGACTTCTAACAGCATTTAGGACCTGTAGGTGCATGAATCAATAGCTTTGTGTATTGTCCTACTTTTATGTCATGACAGCCCACTCATTATGATTGATATAATTGCAATTGGATAGTCATCTTCTTGTTTTGTGCATTTCATGGCCATTTTAAATGATAGACTCATCTAGGATCATATTTGAGACTTGTGTATGATGCTTGTTCTGTCCCATTCTGTTCCAATCCAATTTTGGTTTCAACAAGTGCAATTTTGGGGTGTGGACACATTTATTATCATGTCTGTGGTTTGTGTGTGGACTGCTCAAACATATTGTGCACATTCCATGATCTAAGTTTCAATTGCATTTTTCTCCAATTTTCACATAGCACAGCAGTTGTGATTTTGTGTTTGTAATTAGCATTATGATAGTTATTCATGTGTTACTCATTGCATTTCAATTATGATGGTTGTAACAGCCCAAATTTCATTAAATAATTAATTGTAGTAATTAATTGATTTAGTGGGATTTTTATTAATGTTGGAAATTAATTTTTATTAATTGGAATTAATATAGAATTGAGAAGGAAATTGGAAGGAAGGAAAATGAAGGAAATATATATAAGAGAGAAAGAAAAGAAAACATTTTGGAAAGAAAGGGGAAAGAAGAAGAAAGGAGAGAAAGAGAAGAGAAGAAGAGGAAAAGTGGAAATCATCAAGAACCAACATCGAAGCTCCGATTAATCGAGGTAAGGGTGAGAAATGTTTCTATTTGATCACTGTATGATGTTATGTATGTTGGGTTGGGGTTTTGGTAGAGTTTTCATCACTTTCCAATTAGGGCAAAAGTTGGAATAATCGGTAGATTGATGATTTAATCGGTTGAAACTGAACAATAATGCCGTAGAATAGTCGGGTAACATGTATTAATGTTGTTTATACTGATTTGGATGTGTAAGAGAGGGTTGATGATGGATTGGTGAAGGAGGAACAGAATAGGGTTCTGTTTTGCGCAGGTTCGCTGGCTCTCGCCAGGCGAGCAAAGGCGAAGCTTCGCCAGGCGAAGCCTAGCGAATGTTGGTGAATAATTATATTTAAGTCCCAGTAGACTTCGCTGGTGGGTTCGCCAGGCGAAGTGGGATAGCGAAGGTTCGCCCGACGAAGGTTCGCTGCGGGGGTTCGCCAGGCGAATGAAGGCGAATGTGGCAGTATATTTTCTTTGCTGTGTTATCCAAATGGTGATTGTTTGGTTGATTCGCATATGTTTATACTTCTATGTTAAGAATGAGTATGTGAACTATTATGATAACATGTGCTGTGGGTAGCCTTCGAGCGTGAATCCTAGAGTTGTGATATGAATGATTAATTGTAATCGGTCAAAATACATGAGAACATAATGATGATTATGTGTGTATTAATTGATGAGATGTGAATACCTTGATTGTTGTGATAATTAGAGATACATGGGAATACAATGAGGAATGTATGTGTATCGTCTAATAAATTGTGAGTGCATATATGTATGCGATTGTTGTGTGAATGCATGGGAACATATGTGATATGTGTGCATTGTTGTTGAATATGATGATGTGTGAAATGAATACATTGATAAATGTTTGATATATGTTGTATGTGCAATCATGATGAAATTCTCGAAGGGGTGAATTATTCGAATGCATGGGATTAAGATGCGGGAACGGTCTTAAGTGCATTTATTGTGATTGGTTGATTGTACATGCATCATTCAGTCAAGAGGCAATGTCTGTTAGTTTCGTGGAAACTAGTGGCTTGTCCCAAACCTAGAAGGGTGGGTTTGAAGCCTAGGGGACGGGCTTGGTTGTTATCGGTCTAGAAGGGTGGACCCGGTTTAAAGTAAAAACCGAAAAATGATAACAAGTTATCGGTCTAGAAGGGTGGACCCGGTTTAGAGTGAAAACCGAAAAAAAAAGATAACTAATGTCGGTACCGCATAGCATTGAGTTGCATTGAATATGTTGAGTCACATTGCATAATATTGTTGTTGTACAAATGTGCTTGTGAATGATAGTGAAATTAAGCATGAAGGGATGTGCTTGTAAATGTTCATAATGTTGATATATGTGAGCATGGTATGATTTATGACTATGAGAATGAAGTGTGGTGAGAAATGTGAATATGTGTTATATGATACCTATATATACGTAATTCTATGCCTTGATTATTATGGTTATATTTCTCACCCTTCTGCTGTTTTATAATGCTCTATGAGGCATTGCAGATTAGGATGCTGGAGTCCTTTTGTGAAGTTATCTTCATTCTTTTGAGTCGGCTGCTCTGATATGTAACACCGGGTAGTTAGACTAGTATAGTCATTCTTTTGTGATACATTGTGATGTATCAGCTGATGTGGTTTTGTAATTTAACTGATATGTGTATTTAATCTGGATGACTTATGTGCATTTGAATTAATATTTTGGAACTGATTAAATGATGTTATCTTCCACTTAAATTTAAATGTTGAAATGTGATTTCTAAAACTACGGAGACGTTACATATTTTATGGAGCAAATTGTGAAAGTGTTTTATTGGTGAAATTGTGGCATTCCTCTTTTATACCTTATTATAAAACCTTTTTACTCTGATAATTTGTATGTGCTTAATTGTTTTATATGCATTTATTTGGGGTATAGAAGGGGGTGTTACAATGGTGGATACCTCATGATGTTTTTATTTTGATTGATCAAGTTTTTTTAGTGTATACATCCATGTTGATCTGCTGTTCCATTCATCCAATATGCTATCATGATACATGCTACCTTCTTGTTTCTGTTTGAGCATCTGATTTGATTCATTTGATTTGAGTGCATCATCAATAGCATGTTAGACTGATAGACTATGTGTTTTGATTTGGAACTCTCCCACCTGCTAGGACAGTTGCTGCACTTTTACGCTTCATTTTGCAATTCATGTGTCATTTCCATTGTTACTGGTTTATACTTGAGCCTTTAGGGTTTTACATTTCTGTTATGACATATATGATTTGTGTGCAGTGCCTTTTACATGAATTTGAAATCACAGCTGGTAGTAGTTTTTAAATTGCAACTCAAGTGTCAATCTTGCGTATTGCATCGTGTTTTTTGTTTGAGGCTTCATTTCAAAATTTCAACTGCACCATCTTAATGTTCATGAAAAAACAGTCAAGTTTGAATAAAATTTCATCAAAAATGATTAAGATTTGACATAGTTGTGATTGAAAACGCATCTTGGCTTCATCCTTGTTCTTGCTGCCTTTCATCGTGCCCAAAATCCCTTGAATTCTTGCCATATATATTTATGGGGGTGGCTATATCAACGGATGTATAGCCACCCCAGTGGTAGAAGCATGCGCGCATATATCTCCTTTCACTAGCCAAACCTGGGTTCGACCCGTGTGGATGTCGAATCCTTTTGTTCATTTGTTTTTTTATGCTTCACCATGTTTTTCACCTTGGGTAGCGCGTGCCATATGTCCAAGTGGATAAATCCTAAGTTATTGAGCATAAGGGCCTGGGTTCAATTCCCAGAGTGGCCCGTTTCCTTTCATTTTATTTTTTTCTTGTTATTATTTGTTTGATTTATTGTCATAATTCATCAAAACTTCAAATAATCACAACTCTCTCATTTTTACCCTTTTTGACCCATTCTTTTTGCATTGTGTTTGTTAAAATGTCTATTTTTATATGGTTAGGGAATATTACTTGTTGTCATAAATTGGGATGCATTTTGCCCATGTGGGAATTTGTTCCGTTATTGTGATTGTGATCTTACTTGCAGTGGAATTCATTTGAGCATGATTGAATTTCTTGTAAGATGTTTATTCCCCTTGTTAGTTAACATGTTAGGGTACCCCCTTTGGATGTCACCATAATCTTGTCTCATCAATTCCTCCTAAATTATGAGGTTTAAACTGATTTAATTGTGTTTGATTGTCATCTATGCACATTGTTGTCACATTTACTATGCTTTGAACTTATGATATGCCTACTTTCAAATTGTGATTTGTTCATATGATTGTTACTTTTATCATGCTTCAAATCTTTGTTAAGATATTCCCCAAATCTTTGTTAAGATGATTGACTATTGGTTGTAACCCTTGATATCATTTGAAGTATATGCTCCTTGCAATTTGCATGCTTATTTGTCTTGATCTTATCTCATGTTGCTCATTTGTAATCTTGCTTTGTTAAGTATTGCTTCCCCAAGTGTTGGAACTTTCTATTTCTCATCCAAGTTGTCTCCCCCTCTCTCCTTCCAAAGGAAAAGTCTCTCCTTTGACCTTTGTGTCATTGGATAGCTTATTTACCTCTCCCTTGACTTTGTGAAGTCATCTTCAACCCTAACTTAGTTAAGTTAGAACATTTAAACCATTAGACTTTGCTTTAAGTCTAGAAAACTCACCTACACTAGGAGTGTTCTTCAATTAGAACCCTAGGATAGAGTTTGTAAACTCTATGTAAGAATCATAGCAATGATTACTTACTTCCGTTTCTTGAGAGTTCAACATAGATCTAGAGAGTTTTGTAAAACTCTATACAAACATTGTTATGTTTGTTCCCCTTAGAACCTTGATCATAATCAAGTATTCTTCAACCCTAGTGAGGTGAACTACGATTGCTCTGATTCTATCCTAGTTAGGATACATAGGCAGAGGACGCGACGTCTTTGCGAGCAAGCTTAGAAATTGTCCTTAGGTTTTAACCTACACCTTTTACCCAATCCCAATCCATAGAAAACATTTAGAAAACTAGCATGCAAACAAACAAAAGGTTCCTGTAGAGTACTACAGATGTTTAGGATGTGAGATACCTACCCTATGCATAACCAACCCCCGATCCCCGAATCTCTTAGCGTTGTTGTTACGTCGCACAAAATGTTCTTTCTTTCTTTAGACCTTTCCTTTGGATAAATTAAAGTCTGGTTGTGAATTTAAGAATTAAAGATTCAAGTTAATCAATATCTTGGTATCATGATTCTCACCGCAACAGAAATGGCGACTTCACTGGGAAGACTTACTTAACTTGAGCGTTTAGCCTATTTTGTTTAATTGCATGCTATATTTGTAAATATTTGCTTAACATGTATATTTGTCAATATATTTGTTTGATTGTTGGGTATTTGGATGCTTTGAGTGGTGAGACGGTCCTATACCCGGACTCGAGTGAAATTATGATAGGATGGTGGTATATTCAAGAAGGCTTATAGGGAGTTGATTCCCGACCAAGCTAACTTGAGAAACCACCGCTTAGTGTATGCCCTCTTGAAAGTTTAGTATTGCTGATCGAGTATTCGTGAAAACAATGCTACTTTCAACGAAGGAGCCCATGACACTGTGGACTTTTAGAATACACTTTACCCCACTTTGGCCTTATTAGGACGTAATGCGATGACTATAAGGAAGTATTTCCGAAGTAGTTGGTACGTGATACTACACTCAGACGAGATTCTCTTGAGAATATTATCGATTACCAAGTAATTTGGGAAGTTGATAATATCCGAAGGACGGGTTGATGACTCTGGGAACTTTGTAGAACCCGTTCGGCAGGTACAATCAATCCATAGTACAAATCTTTGGGGATGGGTAGACCTTTGGACTCATGCTTGTCCTTAACCCTAAGTTTGTGTTGTGTGCATATGCATTTGCTTGTGTTTGTGCATCTTGCATTCATATCATCATATCATCATCATATGGTTTCATGGAACTCAGACTTTATTGTTTGTAAACATCAGAGGTCGCCATGAACAGTGAAAGAAAGAAAACTTTGAAGTACTCTTACAAGGGTTTTAACCTAGATGACTTGAAAAGGTTGAGCACCTTAGTGACAGATCCAGAGGGATTTCAAAGCCGATATGGGAAGTTGTTTCTACTCTTGAAGATAAAGATGGATAGTGGACTTCTTTCTACTCTTCTCTAGTTTTATGATCCGCTCTACCACTGTTTCACATTCCCTGATTATCAGCTAGTGCCCACACTAGAAGAGTATTCTCAGTTAAATGGCTTGCCCATTCTTGAAGATTCTCCTTTTCCAATTGTGGAGAAGGACCCTAAAGAGAAAGATATTGCCAAAGCTACACGTTTGGGAGTGGTTGATATAAAAAAGAATCTGATTACAAAAGGAGGAGTCTTTGGGTTAAAGGCAGAATTCTTGGTTGAGAAAGCTCAGTATTATGCAGATCATTTAAGCATGGATGCATTTGAGGCTATTCTTGCCTTACTCATCTATGGTATCTTCTTGTTTCCAAGCTTTGAAAATTTTATGGACCTCAATGCCATCAAAATTTTCTTGAAGAAGAATCCTGTGCCTACCTTGTTAGCAGACGCATACCATTCTGTTCATCTGAGGAACTTTCACAATGGAGGAATGATCACTTGTTGTGCTCCTTTATTGTACAAATGGTTCACTTCACACTTGCCCAAAGCCAACGCTTTTTGGGATCCAAAGAAAGGATGGTGGTCGCAAAAGATCATGGCTCTTACCCACTCTGATATTGATTGGTATAGTCGTGATTATGATGGGACAATGATTATTGACAATTGTGGGGAATTTGGCAATGTACCTCTTCTCAGCATTAATGGAGGGATCATCTACAATCCAATACTCGCCCGCCGACAATTGGGATACCCGTTAAAAGACAAACCCAAAAGTGTTCAAGTGGAAAGTATCTTCTTCAAAGAAGTGGAAGATAGTCAAGGACTAAAAGAGAAGATTCTAGAGGCTTAGAAGCATCTACACAGGAAAGGGAAGAAGGATCTTGGAAGACTCAATTGTGTCTCTTTGGAACCTTACCTTCAATGGGTTCGAAAGAGAGCCATCACACTAAGGATGCCTTATCCTAAGCAAGAGTCGATGGCCTTGAAGGAAGAACGCCCGTTGGTCTTCATGTCTGAAGAAGAAAAGTTGAAGATTGCTTTGGTCAAAGCACAGCAAACTGAAGAAGCTTGGAAGTACAAGTACCAAATAGTCGTCGAAGAAAATACGGAGCTCCAGAGACAACTCCAGTTGAAAGATTAAGAAATCCTCTCTTGTAAGAAGAGGAAAGCACTAGAAGAACCTTATGAACCTCAGTCTAATCCATGGAAGATAATTGTGGACAGACTCATCTTTGAGAAGACTCAGATGGAAAGAAATATCAAGAAGCTCAATTTAAGGCTGCTTCGGGAACCTTGATAGGATTCATTTAGCTGTTGTTTAAAACTCTTGTAAGGGGAAACAATGTTTTGTAACCCGTTTTGTTAATCAATGAAATGGCGACTTCTGATGTTCGTAAATATCTGAGTTCCATGACACCATTTGCATTTGCATTTGCACTTCTTCTAACCATTCAAGGAAATTCATTTTTTCTTTTTTGCAGACAACAACATGGTAAGAAGAGACATGCTTCGGGTTCCAGATCTGAGGTTGGGCCGTCTAAGGATGTTAACGAGACTTGTCCAAAATCCTGCTGCTTTCATAGTCAAATATGGGTACCTATTGCCATTGATAAGTGCTCCGATCAACGAGCCCATGTTGCAAGCCTTGGTTGAATTCTATGATACAACCTACCACTGCTTTGTGTTTCCAGACTTTCAGTTACTCCCGACCCTCGAGGAGTATACTACTTACTTGAAGATTCCATGGACTTTTACGCTCCCTTATGGAAAACCAAAGAAGAGGGACTTAGCTAAAGCCCTGCATATCAAGCTGGAAGAATTACGACCGATGAGAGTGAAAGGAGGGTGGTATGGAATGGATGCCAGACCTCTAATGGAGATGGCTGAGTATCATTATGAAAGCAGAAACCTAGGCATTTTTTAGGCGATTCTGGCATTACTAATATATGGACTGTATCTTTTTCCAAGCAGTTATGACTTCATCAGCGAAGAGGCGATCCACCTCTTCATCATCAAAAATCTGGTCAACACAATACTGGCTGACACTTATGTGGTCACCCACCGTTTCATCTTGTATGATTGTGGGCAATTCTCATGCTGTCTTGCACTACTCGACCGATGGTTTACTTCTCATCTGCCAAGGACTCATATCCTTTGGAGGCTTCCTACCAAAAGCGCATGGGTTTCTAAACTCGTCACTCTCAGACACCATGATATCACATGGTATGACACCAGCATCGGCGACCAAGTCATGATTCCTAGCTACGGAGATTTCCCCAATGTGCCTCTCATTGGGATAGAAGGGGTGATCACCTATAATCCTATTCTCGCTCGGCGTCAACATGGGTATCCTACCGGACCAGAGCCCGAACCAGAACTGTTGAGGCCTTGCTTCTGTGAGACAGGTCGCAACCAAGAACTAGAAGAAAATGCTCAATACGCTCAAAGAGATCCACACCTCTTGGGCCTAACTCCAATGGAGAATGCAAGTTGTCTAACTACCAGGGGGTACCTACTATGGTCAAAAGAAATTGCCTTAAACATGTTTTACACTCATGACTATGAGATAACCATGGAGCCCGAGGTCCCCGCGGCTAGGGAGGAGCTAAGATATGCTTTGATCAAGGCGCAAAGAGAGAACGAAGACCTGTGGAAGATTATCCGCCAGGACCAAGTTCATGTCAGAGTCCAAGAAGGAGAAGGATCATCTTGTTAGATTGATCTTTGTTTCATCATTTCCCTGCTTTCCCTAAAAAAGGGATTGAAATCCTGTTTGTTGCATTTACTTTCATTTTCCTTGTAAGAAAGTTCTTGCTCTTTAGCAAGGGCCACTCTATTGTAATAGATTTCGAGCTATCAAATGAAAAACGCTTTTTAAGCATGTCGTTACATGTTGTTCTAACTTTTTGTTTGTAAACAAAAAAATTGAATTTCCTTGAATGGCTTTTGCATCCGCATTTGCATTTGCATGTCATCTTGCATCAGTCCAGCATTTGGGTTCCGCAGCGCATCCTTTGTTCTTGTTCAGAAGGAGATAAGAAGACACGCTAAGTACCCACAGAACACACGGTCCCAAGCTCAAAAGAAGATGGCAGATAACGACCATAGGTTCGATCAAATGGATAATGACATTGAAGGGATCAAAGGGGACGTCAGCCAGATCACGGAAGTCCTCAACATAATCAAAGCAAAAATGGATACGCAACCTACAGTGATCTCCGAAGTTGCCACAACAGCGGCCAACGTCACAATAGCTCCTGTTACTTCAGCATAGTTTTCCTACGGCATGTCCCGGGATTTTGTGCCACCTTTCAACAACATGCAGTCTTCGAGTCTCAATCCCCTGCTCGACTCAACAATCAGAAACCCTATTTTCACTCAAGCAGGTGGGCCTACCACAGTACGGCCAGTTTTCTCCAATCAACAGCTAATCTTTGATATACCCGATGGATCTGAAGCTGAGGACGAAAAACACGAAAAATTAAGAGTGGAGATGGACATCATGGCCAAAAGGATGAGGGCCATTGAAGGAAATCATGTCTTTGGATCTGATGCCAAGGATCTATGTCTGGTATCTGGATTAGTGTTTCCTTAGAAATTTAAAATGCCAATCTTTGACAAATATGAGGGGACCACTTGTCCTAAAGTGCACCTAATCATGTACTGTAGGCAAATGGCTCCGCATATTGAAAATGATAAACCGTTAGTACACTGTTTCCAAGATAGTCTTAAAGGGGCTTCGGCTAAGTGGTATCTCGGTTTAGATCAAGCTAAAATCCACAGTTTCCAAGACCTTTTAGATGCTTTTATTCAACAGTACAAGTACAACATGGACCTAGCTCCCGACCGCCGTCAGCTTCTCAGCATGACGTAGAAAAATACTGAAACCTTCAAGGAGTATGCGCAAAGATGGTGCGGAACTGCAGCACAAGTAGAGCCTCCCCTTACTGAGAAGGAGTTGGCAGACTGGTTTGTGGATACAGTTCGACCAAAATTCTATGAACGTTTGATCAATAGTGTTACAACAAATTTCTCTAATATTGTGGCAGTGGGAGTCAAGGTGGAAGCGGGTTTAAAGAATGGAAAAGTGACCACTCCAAATATTACCTCAAGCACCAGCACGGCAAAGAAGCCAGTCAGCACTTTCCACAAAAAGAAAGAGGGAGAGGTGAGTGCAATCACATATGGAAGGAAAGCACAAAGCTCGCGAAGCCACCACCAACAGTACCAACCATCATATGTGGCGGCAGTGACCCCGATTTTTCAACCTTCTTCACAGCATGGTCCCCAACTTGGGGCATCCAGCAATCAGCACCAGTATCAGCCTGGCAATCAACAACATTACCGCACCAATAATCAGCAACAATACCAGCAGTCGCAGGGTCAACAACCTCAGAACAGAGTCCCGAGGGCAAATTATCAAGCAAATAGGCCAAAGATACAACATATTATAATGAGTTACACCGACCTGTTTCCCATGCTAATAGAAAGAGGGCTGGTTAAAACAAGAAAATTAGGTGCTCCACCTAATCCACTCCCATTCTATTACAATGCAGATGCTCGTTGCCCATTTCACAAGAACGCTCCATGCCATGATCTCGAAGGTTGCTTCGCCCTCCAGCATCTAGTTCGTGAACTAATAGAAAAGAGAATTCTATCCTTCGAAGATAATCACCCCAACGTAAAGAGCAACCCTCTTCCAAATCATGGTGGAGTCAACACCATTACTAAAGAAGGGGAGGGATCAGAAGACAAGAAAGTTACTACTGTTGGTGAGATCAAAGTGCCATTAGCAGACCTACACAAACGCCTTGCTCAGGCATGGTCACTCAAGATATCTCACGAAGATTGCAAAGAATGTATGCTGAATCCTGAGGGTTGTGACGCTGTGAAAAAGGACATTCGAGCTATGATTGAACAGGGAAAGATAGAAATCACCCACCAAAAAAAGGAAGAAGATGTGGCGGTTATCGAACCTGTGTTTAACATACCAGGAGAGCCCAATAAAAGAGCCGTATCCAGAGATGATAACAGTAACAAAAACTACAAGAACGTTCGGCCAGTATTTCGCGATGATGCACCCCCGAAATTCGGGAGGGGACAGACTAGGTTTGAGCCGAGGGGAGGATCCAAGCCTCACCCAAGAGCCGTAACACTAAAACAAGACTATTCATGGTGTGAGGGGATTTTCAAAGAAAAGAAACCTGCAAGTGTGGCCAACATTGCCAGTGGAAGCAAAATGACCCGGAGTGGTCGCATCTACCAATCTCGAACATATAATGAGACTCCTCCAGCAGCAGTTTCTGTTCAGAAAACTCCTGTTCCCCAAAAGCCTGTTCCAGAGGCAGTCACCGCCAAAGAACCTTTAGTTAGGGGAAAAGAAAGTCTCAAGAACGATGAAAAAGAATTCTTGAGAATCATTTGACGAAGTGATTACAGGGTAGTGGACCAACTAAACCAAACACCCTCTAAGATCTCGATCATGGCTTTGCTTTTAAGCTCTCCTGCACACCGCCAGGCATTGCTCAAAATCCTGACGCAGGCCCACGTCACTAAAGATATTACAGTGGGGCAGTTTGACTCCGTTGTAGCAAATATCACCGCCTGCAACACGTTGAGCTTTGATGATAACGACCTGACAGCTGAGAAGCATAAGCACAATCGTGCTTTACATGTGTCAGTCAAGTGTGAAGAAGATACAATGTCCTGAGTTCTTGTCGACACGGGATCAGCACTCAACGTAATGCCTAAAAGGACTTTGGCCAAGCTGGCATATTAAGGTGTTACCATGAGACCAACTTCTCTCATAGTCAAGGCATTTGACGGATCCAGGAGAACCGTGATAGGAGAAGTTGATCTTCCTATCCTAATTGGACCACAAATCTTCGAAGTCACCTTCCAGGTGAGGGACATAAATCCAGTCTACAGTTGTCTACTGGGAAGACCATGGATTCACACAGCTGGCGCTGTCACTTCCACTCTCCACCAAAAAATGAAGTTTGTTGTGAATGGCCAGTTGGTCATTATCCATGGAGAAGAAGACTTAATGGTGAGCAACTTTTCATCATTCCGATATATTGAGGCTGATGAAGATTCCCTCGAGACGGCCTTCCAAGCATTAGAAATAGCTCACGTTGTTCTAGTTGATGAATCAGACATAACCCGTGGGCCATCATTTACCTCTGCTCAAAGTATTAAGGCAGCACTAAAAGCTGGAGTCCCATTGGGATGGGGAGAGGTCATTGAAGTCAATGCTCGAGCCAAAAATGATCGACAAGGGTTGAGTTACAAACCAACTCCAGAAGGCGAGCCAGAAGAAAGCACCATGAAGAAGAAGTCTTTGAAAGAGATATTCACCAGTGGCGGCGTGCAAGCCAATGCCGTTATTGCTGAAGATGAAGATGGTGCCGTTATTGCTGAAGATGAAGATGGTAATCTGGATCATCTAATAACTAGGGGAGGAGCAGCATTGCGCAATTGGGAGGCTGTGGAAGTTCCCATCTTTTTACCTTTAGAGTAATTCACTCTGCTTGTTAGCTTTGTGTTTTTCTTTAAAAAAGTTCCTGGTCTTGCCCAAGGCCTGCGAATTATTTTGTATTGGGCCACTTTGCAAAATTTGAAAATCATTAATGAAAAAGTGTTTTTGTTAAAACTCTTGCTATTTGTTTTGCGCATCATTTTCACTCTTTTTGTTAAAAGAAAAAAATGGCAATCTTTTTTTTGAAAAAATAAAAACAACCCTTCATCTGCATGTCTGTGTGTGTGTGCCTAATTGTTCCAAAATAAAACATGCAGAATACCTCCATCAACCACAGAATCCTATGATCCTTCGGCTCCTTCTACTAGCGGTTCATTTGTCTTTCAAGCTGAAGAAGAGAATAACGAAGAGTTAGAAGTCCCAGAAGAGTTAAAGAGAATGGCTGAATACGAAGATGTTTATCTCCAACCCCACAAAGAACAGACTGAAGTCATCAACTTGGGGTCAGAGGAAGACAAAAGAGAATTCAAGATCGGGGCATCATTAAGGCCAGAAATCAAAGACAAGTTGATAACAATCCTCAGAGATTTTGTTGACGTATTTGCTTGTCCTACCAAGATATGCCAGGGTTGGATACCGACATTGTCATGCACAAGCTCCCCTTGAAGTCAAAATGTCCTCCGGTCAAACAAAAGCTTTGCAGGTCGAGACCAGACATGGCACTTAAAATCCAAGGTGAGGTCAAAAAGCAAATTGATGTCGGCTTTTTAGCAGTATCCAAGTATCCAGAATGGGTGGCAAACATTGTACCAGTCCCGAAGAAGGATGGCAAGGTCAGGATGCGCGTCAACTACAGGGATTTAAACAAAGTGAGTCCAAAGGACGACTTCCCTCTACCACACATTGATACTTTGGTGGATAATACTGCAAGCTTCGCAGTATTCTCATTTATGGACAGATTTTCTGGTTATAACCAGATAAAAATGGATCCAAATGACATGGAGAAAACAACCTTCATCACACCCTGGGGCACCTATTGTTATAAGGTCATACCTTTTGGTTTGAAGAACGCGGGGGCAACGTATCAGAGAGTTATGATCACACTCTTTCATGATATGATGCACAAAGAAATCGAAGTGTACGTGGACGATATGATCACAAAATCCCAAAGTGAAGAGGACCACTTGGATCATCTGCTGAAGCTGTTCGAGAGACTCCGAAAGTATCAACTGAGATTAAATCCAGCAAAATGCACCTTCGGAGTTCGCTCAGGCAAGTTACTTGGTTTCATCGTTAGTCAGCGAGGAATTGATGTAGACCCCGACAAGGTTAAAGCAATCCAAGAGATGCCTGCTCCCAAAACTGAGAAACAAGTCAGAGGCTTTCTCGGACGTCTGAATTACATCTCCAAATTCATCTCCAATCTGACCCCTACTTGCACGCAGATCTTCAAGTTGTTACGAAAAGATCAAACAGTGGTATGGAATGAAAACTGTCAGGCCATATTTGAGAAAATCAAGCAGTACATGCAAGAACCTCCAGTGTTGATTCCTCCGGTACCCGGAAGACCTTTGTTCATGTATATGACAGTATTGGAAGATTCAAAGGCTGCGTCTTGGGCCAGACTGATGAGTCAGGAAAGAAAGATCATGCAATCTATTATCTAAGCAAGAAGTTCACTGATTGCGAGAGTCGTTACTCTCCCCTGGAAAAAGCCTATTGTGCTTTAGCATGGGTCGCCAAGCGTCTGAGGCAATACATGATTTGTCACACTACAATGCTGATTTCTAAGATGGACCCCATCAAGTACATATTTGAAAAGCCAGCTCAAACAGGAAGATTAGCCCGATGGCATATGCTCTTATCAAAGTATGATATCCAATATGTTGCTCAAAAATCTATCAAAGGAAGTGTCTTGTCAGAACACCTCGCAGAGCATCCTGTGGAGGATTATCAACCACTCAAGCTGGATTTTTCTGATGAAGATGTGATGTATATTCAGCGCAAGAAACCAGAGCCTGGTCCGGAAGAAGGTCTCGAGCCTGGATCCCGCTGGGAGATGATGTTCGACGGAGCGTCAAACAAAAATGGACATGGCGCCAGAGCTGTTCTGAAAAATCCAACTGGAGGGTACACTGCGGTCACAACCCGACTTTGTTTCTCATGTACAAACAACATAGCCGAGTATGAAGCATGCATCTTAGGGTTGGAAGCTGCCATTGATCTTCGCATCAAAATCTTGGAAGTAAT
Organism: Lathyrus sativus; assembly: GCA_963859935.3. Lineage (NCBI taxonomy): Eukaryota > Viridiplantae > Streptophyta > Magnoliopsida > Fabales > Fabaceae > Lathyrus > Lathyrus sativus. The sequence continues at coordinate 329,326,545 of OZ012737.1, read as the reverse complement.
TGGTGATTCTGCTTTGGTGATATACCAACTCAAAGGAGAATGGGAAACTAGGGATGCAAAATTAATCCCTTACAAGACCCACATCTTAGAGATGGCTGAATATTTTGATGAAATTACCTTCAAGCACATAGCAAGAGCAGAAAATCATATTGCCGATGCGCTAGCCATGATGGCATCAATGTGGAAGGTCCAGTTTGTCAACGAGGCACCTCTGATCCGCATCGAAAGAAGGACGGTACCCGCACATGTCATGGCAATAGACGAAGAATCTGATAAGAAACCATGGTTTCATGATATCCAGAATTTTCTCCAAAATCAAGAGTATCCCGTTGACGCGTCCACAATTGACAAAAGAGCAATACGAAGATTGTCATCTAAATTCTTCATCAAAAATGGCACCTTGTACAAGAGAAATCATGACATGGTCTTACTCCGATGCGTCGATGAAAACCAGGCGAATATCATAATGACCGAAGTACACGAAGGAACCTTCGGCACCCATGCGAATGGCCATGGCATGGGTAAGAAAATCTTAAGAGCAGGTTACTTCTGGTTAACTTTGGAGACGGATTGCATACTCTTTGGTCGAAAGTGTCATAAATGTCAAGTTTATGACGATAAAGTGCATGTCCCTCCACATCCTCTCAATGTGATGACATCACCTTGGCCTTTTGCAATGTGGGGCATAGATATGATTGGGGCCATAGAGCCAAAAGCTTCCAAAGGCCATCGCTTCATCCTTGTCGCAATCGATTATTTCACCAAATGGGTGGAAGCAGCGTCGTATGAAAACGTAACAAAGCAAGTGGTTGCTCGCTTCATCAAAAAGGAGATCGTCTGCCGATATGGTATCCATAACCAGATCATCACTGACAACGGGTTGAATCTGAACAACAAAACGATGAAGGAACTTTGTGACGATTTCAAGATCAAACATCACAATTCGTCCCCTTACAGACCTAAGATGAATGGTGCAGTTGAAGCTGCAAAAAAAAACATCAAAAAGATAATACAAAAGATGGTCGTAACTTACAAAGATTGGCACGAGATGCTACCATTTTCTTTGCACGGATATCGGACATCGGTGCGCACTTCGACAGGGGCAACTCCCTTTTCCTTAGTGTATGGGATGGACACTGTGCTACCCATTGAAGTCAAAATACCTTCCTTGAAGATCTTGGTGGAAGCAAAGCTTGATGAAGACGAATGGATAAAAGAAAGATTCGACTTGTTGAACCTCATTGACGAAAAAAGAATGACGGCCATGTGTCACAATTAAATCTATCAACAAAGGATGATCAGAGCGTTCAACAAGAAGGTTCGTCCCAAAGAGTATAGGGAAGGAGAACTTGTGCTTAGAAAGATCCTGCCAACTCAAAAGGATATGCGTGGCAAGTGGATGCCTAACTATGACGACCCTTTTGTTGTAAAGACTGTCTTCTCCGGAGGATCTCTGATTCTCGAAACTATGGATGGCGAACAACTCAAGTATCCCATCAACTCAGACGCGGTGAGAAAATACTACGCCTAAAATGAAATACCTAGAAAGGAGGTTTCAGTGCTTCATCAGGATGAAAGCCCAATGTGTGAAAGCTGGCAGACGCCGGAGCAGAGTCTTGTGTAAAATATCAAAATAAAAAGAGGATCAACACCTGTCATTCTCGTCAGAAGCAGCGAAGCAAGTGAACTGGCAGTCGGAAGGACCAGATTATTATGGGATTCTGTAACCTTTTCTGTTTTCCATTTTTCAAACTTATAAAGTTCCCAAGGCTTTGCCTTTTGTAAAATTCTTGTCTATCAATAAAATCATATTTTTGGGCCAAATCATTGTTATGATCCGCTATTTTTGTTATGCAATTTCACTTATTTGTTAATAAGAATTTTCATGAAAGCAAAGTGTTTTGAAAAACTTAAAGTCTTGTTTTAAAAAGAAAACACAATTTGACAAAATGATTGAAAAATTCTAGAGGTAATATGATGATATTACACAGTCCTCAAAGTTGTGGAAGGTTGTTGTTACCTTTAACCAAGCTAGATGTGTCCGACAGCAATTCTGGCTCTTAAGCCAAGACTTCTTCTCTGCAGAATTACGAGGATATTATTGAGAAAATATCATTATCTACACCGAAAATAAAGTGTCGCCCGACTTGAGGCATTTTGAAACTCAATGTGACGAGTTCCCTCTTTATTTTGCTTTCTTTTTGTCTCTGTGAGTCAGTCTGCATCTTACATACAGCATCATGCTAGCATACGCATTTGTTTGCATTCCTGGTTTTGGTTGTTGCCTTTGAGATCCTTTGGTCGTTACCTTTATCTTTGATTTGTTGTTACAAAATTCGCTTCAAAGTTGACATCCTGGGATTCCTTATTTTTCTCTGGGAAGCTAGTGGTGACTAACAATATCCAATTTACACAAACAGGGGGTCGTTACCAATTTTCATCTTCGATTTGGTTGTCACCAACAAAGACTAGTGGTCACTAGCACACGTTCAGAACTAATTACGCTCGGTACCGTGATTCGGTCGTCACCAACCATTTTCCAAACCCAGTTGTTACTGATTCTGTCATAAAGCAAACCAATTGTTATTGGAGTCCCTTTGATTCAGTTTTCACCAATCTGATTAAAAATCTAGTCGTTACTAGTATTACCTGCAAATCCAATGGTTATTGGTACCTTTTGATTCGGTTATTACCAATCTTCTTGAATCTAGTGGTTACTAGTATTACCTTCAGATCCAATTGTTATTGGTGCTTCTTGATTCGGTTATTACCAATCTTTCTAAGTCTAGTGGTCACTAGCATTGTTTGGAAAATCTAGTTTTTACTAGCAGTATCCTGAACCAGTTGTTATTGGTATACCTAATTTGGTTGTCACCAATTGGCCTAAGTCCAATAGTTATTGGCATCGCTTAAATCATATTGTTATCGTCACTTTGATTGGTCGTTACCAAACTCTTTGAAAATCCAATGGTCATTGGTCTCCTTGGACTCGGTCGTCACCAAAATTCCCAGTTAAGTATAGTTTCTACTAGCATCATCTAGAACCAATTGTTATTGGTATATCCTAATTTGGTTATCACCAGTCCCCTCTAGATCCAGTGGTTACTGACATTGTTTAAAAACTAATCGTTATTAGTGCCGAAAGTTGATTGTTACCAACTTCCCCAGCCAGAGTCCTGTTGTTTTAACAACATTGTTGGAATTCCCAATTGTAATTGGAACTTTGATTTGGTCGTCACCATATCCCCAGGAAGTCTGTTAATGCTTAGCACTTCTTGGAAACCGTTATTGATTTGGTCGTCACCATATCCCCAGTAAGTCTAGTAGAAACTAGCATTGTTCGAAGTTATTCTGGTCGTCACCAGTCTACCCAGTTGAAGTTGTTGCTTTTCCAAGTCGAGTCTCGGAGAACTAGTGGATACTAGTTTCCCCGGCACGTCCGGTCTTGTTTATAACCTTTTCCTGAAGATCCCGTTTGAACTCTTCGTTATAGGAAATCTCTCACCTGGTTATCCCCAGTGAGATTCATGTCTTTGTTCCGTCTTTTCCCCGGTGAAGTTCTGCTTCCCAGTGGAATTGTTCCCCCAACAAAGTTTTTCCCAGTGGGCTTCTGTCCCAAGTGTGGTTTGCATTTCTTTTCTTTCATTTCCCCAGTGAAGAATTGTCATCTTCCCCGGTGGGCTTCCTCATCTGTTTATCCCCAGTGAGGTTCGTATCTCCTTTCCCCAATGAAGATGTGTCTTCCCTGGAGGAATTTGTGTCCCCTGCGTGAAAGATTTCCTTGAACAAGCATCTTTAGTCATGTCTGAACTATCTTGCTTACTTCGCTTGGAATCTTTCCCTAGTGTGTTGGGTCCTCGTGAGTGGTTACTCGTCGTTTTGCCGTTCTTTTATATTTGCTTGTGTGTCTGCATCTGTCTTGCATTCAAGCATCATAAAGCATCATTTAGATTCATGGCATATTTGCATTCGTCCTTTGGCATACCATCGGATCTAAGGGACAAAATTTCTGGTTTGCTATATTTAAATACCTTTCACTATGATTCTATGAGGATTGTCATCTCTCATTACTATCTAGTGAAGATATTTAAATAGGGGCATCTTTTGCACCCCAAATTTTGACCCCTTAGATCCTCACCATCATTGTAGGATCATATTTGTTTGATTAACTAACCTCAACCCATTTTCAGTTTATCTTTGTTAAGATGCAGATGAATTAGGGTTCTGTACCGTCAAAATCGAAATTCTGAGGGTTGATCAATCAATGTTTTGGATTAATCCAACTTCAAACAAGATTAAGGATGATACATTGGACCAATAATGAGTGCAATTTGAGGTGGTCACCAGGGGATTGAGAACAGTGCAATTTGAGATACCCGATTAGGGTTTTCGATCAGAAAAAGTCAACTGTAGTTTGACTTTCGATTCAAAGGGTATTTCAATAATGGGACCAAGGTCCATCAAGCTCCTATGGCTTAGTAAATTCCATCCAAAGAGTTTCAAGTCCTCAGAATGTCCGGATCACCAACGGGCGACTCGGTAAACACCGATCGATCGAACGGTTGACCGAAAAGTCAACTCTTCAACAATAAGGAATTTGACTTCAAGATGTGAATCAAAAATGTTCCTTATGTCATATTATACCTCCCCATAAAATTTAATGACCATTGGATCAAGGGTTGAGAAGTAATTGCAAAAATCGGAAATTAGGGTTTTGAAAGGGGCAAGACCATAACTCCTCAACCACACATCCAATTGAAGTGGTTCAAACCTCATTAGAAAGCTATTGACAAATCCTACAAAAGGCTCAAAGTGGTCCATGATCAAAAAATGCATGGAATTGGAGTTATAGCAAAATTCATTTTTGAAGGGAAAATAACTTAGAAATTTACTAAGTTGTTTAACACTTGTAAGTGATTTTTTTTTGAACTTTGAAGGGTTTTTCAACCTAGTTCCATCAAGAATTTGGAAATTCACAAAACATGAAAGTTTTAGAGCTACTTAAGGGCTTTCCAAATTATGGTAGAACTTCTGAATAGCATGTTTGAGGAGGAAGTTATGCACCATAGAAGTTGGGCCTGCCACACTTAGAACCACTTTGTCAAAACCTCTCAAAATCAGATTTTCACCACATCAGCCATTCTAAGCCCTTGGATTGTAATTCAAACTGATAATGTGAGGTGTAGATGAGGAGAAAGCCAGAAAATGAGTTGGTTTGAGGAGCATTGCAAGTTGATAGCAAGTTGGTATTAAAATAATCATAAAAGGGAGGAAAGAGAAACTTTTCCCCAAGGATGTGGCAGCTGCAGCTCCCTATCTCTCTAGCTTCATTTCAAGTCACCTCACTCCTTCATATCAGCTGGTTTTTGCTTGCATAGAGTCTTGGAACTGATGTGAAGATGGCTGCCACTAGATATGGAAAGATTTTCTTCCAAGACTCCCTCCAAAAATGGAAAAAACCAAATGAGCCCTCACCCTCATTTCTCCTATAAATAGAGGCCTCCTCTATGAGCTCAAACACACCAGAGCAATATCATAAAACCATAGCTCTCACTCTCCTCTCATTCATCAAGAATCCTAAAGTTTTCAAAATTTCCATTTCCACCAAAAAACTGTCTTGAGCAAAACTCTGCTCAAGATCAGTTCCAGCCCTTCCAAACCTCTAAAAAGCACCCATACAATCTTTAAATGTCATATAGAAGGTGTCCATACCTTTAAATCTTCAAAAACTATCAAATCGCTAAAAGTCAACTTTCACACTAAGAAAGTAGACCACAACCCTCAAAACTTGCCAAATCTTGGTCTAAGCTTTTTCTTGTTGATCTAACCACCCACACACCTCCCATACATCATATTATAACTATCTAAGGAATTAAAAACCAACTGGAAATCCATTAACTCCACCTGTCCTAAAGTTTGGTTTGGTTGCTTCAAGAGGAAGCAAGCTTCAAATCCTTTCCAAAGAAGAAGATCTTTGGGTTTCTTAGCACCTTAGCTTACTCAAGACTTGTCTACAAGAGGTATGTGATGTTTAAAATCTTTATTTATCATACATTGTCATGTTTATCATTTTTGAGATGATTGTTATGAAACATACCATTGTTGTCCCATACTAGTTCTTAGTTAAGAACTTAGGTTTTGTGGTTATGTTACTTGCTTGTGTTAATGTATTTTCATTTGTCAATGATATATTGGTTATGTGTTACAAAGATTGTACTTAGATATCATGCTTAACTTGTTTTTGAAGTTTTGGTCTATATGGTAGTTTTTAAGTATCCAACATTGAAATGTAAGGTGCTTGCCCTAGATACTTTAGCTTTGGTTCACTAATGAGATTTGAATGATTTGTAAGTTGTTCATGATATCCCCCTGCCTTAGATCATGCTTGAATCTAATGTAGCTCTTGTTTTCACATTTGTGTCATTTTGTGCCATTTAGCTTTACCATTACCTAGAATTGTGTATTGGACTGTTTTGTGTTTGCCATTTTGTATCTCAAATGTCCTAAATCATTGGTTAATGTCTATATGATCTTACTTGATGTTTGATTTGGTTGAAATATTGAGAACATGAGTTTTGAACTTTGAGGCCTGTTATGAGATTATGTTGTTTTAGCTGCCAATGTTTTGAACCAATGTATCCTATTTTGTTTCAACTGAGTTTTGCCTTATTCATGAGTATAGAATCACTAGCCTACATATTTTGAACTTGTGTGTGATATTCAATTACCTCAATCTGTCATGGACTGGCCTGCTGCCATAATATGTTGTTTGTGCATTTCACAAACCTCAATATTGCCATATGTTATTTGATGTTGATCTGGTGTGACTTTAAGGCATGATCATTTCCTTTTGCATATTTATGGTATGTGCATAACTTTTGTTTCATCAAAAACTCATTGCCTTAAAAAATGCCTTGATGTACCAAAACCTGTTTCAAAACAACTTTTTCTTTCAACCAACATGTCAATTTCTGTGCCAGCCACAAAAAGCTTGATTTATATGCATGAACTCATTCCTTGTCATGTTTTTGATGTGTGCCCGTTGTTGGTTTGATCCATTCTTACTTGATTCTTCATCTCTCTTCCAAAATGCATTTTTTTAAGCAAATTCTGCCATGAACATACCAAGTTGTTTCTCTGGTTGCATATGCCTAAAGTTTGAGTTAAATCTCACCTGCTATCATATTTGAGATGTGTATGTATCTTTGTTTTGATAAAAAAAAAACCTCACCCTTTAAAAACACACCTGCTGTGCCAAGTTTTTCAAAGACAGTTTTGCACTTTCTACCACAACCATACCAAATTCTTTCCTGCTTGCAATATGTTGATTTTCTGAGTTGAGATTCATTTTAAATTCACATTTTGATGTGTATGTGCTATTCATTTGACATGAGACCATTGATTCATAGTTGGACCATATTTGTACCATTGTGCTGCCAAACAGTTTTTGATCCAACTGTCACACACTTCACTTTGTTTTGCTTGATTTGTTCTAGGTCAGTTCATGAACATTAGACTTCTAACAGCATTTAGGACCTGTAGGTGCATGAATCAACAGCTTTGTGTATTGTCCTACCTTTCTGTCATGACAGCCCACTCATTATGATTTATATACTTGCAATTGGATAGTCATCTTCTTGTTCTGTGCATTTCATGGCCATTTTAAATGATAGACTCATCTAGGATCATATTTGAGACTTGTGTATGATGCTTGTTCTATCCTATTCTGTTCTAATCCATTTTTGGTTTCAACAAGTGCAATTCTATGTGTTAATCAAGCAGCTGACTTGTGAATTTCTGTTCCATTATGTTTATGGATAATTTTGGGGTGTGGACACATTTATTATCATGTCTGTGGTTTGTGTGTGTGGACTGCTCAAACATATTGTGCATATTCCGTGATCTAAGTTTCAATTACATTTTTCTCCAATTTTCACATAGCACAGCAGTTGTGATTTTGTGTTTGTAATTAGCATTATGATAGTTATTCATGTGTTACTCATTGCATTTCAATTATGATGATGGATACCTCATGATGTTTTTATTTTGATTGATCAAGTTTTTTTAGTGTATACATCCATGTTGATCTGCTGTTCCATTCATCCAATATGCTATCATGATACATGCTACCTTCTTGTTTCTGTTTGAGCATCTGATTTGATTCATTTGATTTGAGTGCATCATCAATAGCATGTTAGACTGATAGACTATGTGTTTTGATTTGGAACTCTCCCACCTGCTAGGACAGCTGCTGCACTTTTACGCTTCATTATGCAATTCATGTGTCATTTCCATTGTTACTGGTTTATACTTGAGCCTTTAGGGTTTTACATTTCTGTTATGACATATATGATTTGTGTGCAGTGCCTTTTACATGAATTTGAAATCACAGCTGGTAGTAGTTTTTAAATTGCAACTCAAGTGTCAATCTTGCATATTGCATCGTGTTTTTTGTTTGAGGCTTCATTTCAAAATTTCAACTGCACCATCTTAATGTTCATGAAAAAACAGTCAAGTTTGAATAAAATTTCATCAAAAATGATTAAGATTTGACATAGTTGTGATTGAAAACGCATCTTGGCTTCATCCTTGTTCTTGCTGCCTTTCATCTTGCCCAGAAATCCTTGAATTCTTGCCATATATATTTATGGGGGTGGCTATATCAACGAATGTATAGCCACCCCAGTGGTAGAAGCATGCGCGCATATCTCTCCTTTCACCAGCCAAACCTGGGTTCGACCCGTGTGGAGGTCGAATCCTTTTGTTCCTTTGTTTTTTTATGCTTCACCATGTTTTTCACCTTGGGTAGCGCGCGCCATATGTCCAAGTGGCTAAATCCTAAGTTTGTGAGCATAAGGGCCTGGGTTCAATTCCCAGCGTGGCCCCTTTCCTTTCATTATACTTTTTGCTTGTTATTATTTGTTTGATTTATTGTCATAATTCATCAAAACTTCAAATAATCACAACTCTCTCATTTTTTACCCTTTTTGACCCATTCTTTTTGCATTGTGTTTGTTAAAATGTCTATTTTTATATGGTGAGGGAATATTACTCGTTGTCATAAATTGGGATGCATTTTGCCCATGTGGTAATTTGTTCCGTTATTGTGATTGTGATCTTACTTGTAGTGGAATTCATTTGAGCATGATTTAATTTCTTGTAAGATGTTTATTCCCCTTGTTAGTTAACATGTTAGGGTACCCCCTTTTGATGTCACCATAATCTTGTCTCATCAATTCCTCCTAAATTATGAGGTTTAAACTGGTTTAATTGTGTTTGATTGTCATCTATGCACATTGTTGTCACATTTACTATGCTTTGAACTTATGACATGCCTACTTTCAAATTGTGATTTGTTCATATGATTGTTACTTTTATCATGCTTCAAATCTTTGTTAAGATATGCCCTAAATCTTTGTTAAGATGATTGACTATTAGTTGTAACCCTTGATATCATTTGAAGTATATGCTCCTTGTAATTTGCATGCTTATTTGTCTTGATCTTATCTCATGTTGCTCATTTGTAATCTTGCTTTGTTAAGTATTGCTTCCCCAAGTGTTGGAACTTTCTAGTTCTCATCCAAGTTGTCTCCCCCTCTCTCCTTCCAAAGGAAAAGTCTCTCCCTTGACCTTTGTGTCATTGGATAGCTCATTTACCTCTCCCTTGACTTTGTGAAGTCATCTTCAACCCTAACTTAGTTAAGTTAGAACATTTAAACCATTAGACTTTGCTTTAAGTCTAGAAAACTCACCTACACTAGGAGTGTTCTTCAATTAGAACCCTAGGATAGAGTTTGTAAACTCTATGTAAGAATCATAGCAATGATTACTTACTTCCCTTTCTTGAGAGTTCAACATAGATCTAGAGAGTTTTGTAAAACTCTATACAAACATTGTTATGTTTGTTCCCCTTAGAACCTTGATCATAATCAAGTATTCTTCAACCCTAGGATAGAGTTTGTAAACTCTATGTAAAAATCATAGCAATGATTACTTAGTGAGGTGAACCTTGATCATAATTACGATTGCTCTGATTCTATCCTAGTTAGGATATGTAGGCAGAGGACGCGACGTCTTTGCGAGCAAGCTTAGAAATTGTCCTTAGGTTTTAACCTACACCTTTTACCCAATCCCAATCCATAGAAAACATTTATAAAACTAGCATGCAAACAAACAAAATGTTCATGTATAGTACTACAGATGTTTAGGATGTGAGATACCTACCATATGCATAACCAACCCCCGATCCCCGAATCTCTTAGCGTTGTTGTTACATCGCGCAAAATGTTCTTTCTTTCTTTAGACCTTTCCTTTGAATAAATTAAAGTCTAGTTGTGAATTTAAGAATTAAAGATTCAAGTTAATCAATAGCTTGGTATCACGATTCTCACCGCAACAACTACCACCAAAAGGATGATAGCACAAACACTATCACACAATCTGACAACAACAAGATGACAAACCCTCCACCAAAAGTATGACGGAGTAAAACTCATACAGCCACTACCACCAAAAGGATGATAGGAAACACACTATCGCACAATCTGACAACAATCAAGATGACAGACCCCCAACCAAAAGGATGACGGAGCGAAATTCATACCGGCCACTACCACCAAAAGGATGATAGGACAAACACTATCGCACAATCTGACATCAATTAAGATGATAGAACCCCCACCAAAAGGATGACGACGCGAAACTCACCTCGGACACCACTACAAAAAGGATTATAGGACAAACACTATCGCACAATTTGACATCAATTAAGATGACAGACCCATCACCAAAAGGATGATAGGACAAATATTATCGCGCAATCTGAAATTAACAAGATGACAGGCCCCCAACCAAAAGGATGACGGAGCTAAACTCACAATGGCCATTACCATCAAAAGTATGATAGGAAAAACACTATCGCACAATACGACATTAATTAAGATGACAGACCCCCCACCAAAAGGATGACGGAGTGAAATTCACACGAGACACTACCACCAAAAGGATGATAAGTTAAACACTATCGCAAAATCTGACATCAACAAAATGACAGACCCCCCACCAAAAGGATGACGGAGTGAAACTCGCACCGGCCACCACCTCCAAAAGTATGATAGGACAAATATTATCGCACAATCTAACATCAACTAGATGACAGAACGCCCAAAAAAAGGATGACGGAGCGAAACTCACACCGACCACTACCACCAAAAGGATGATAGGACAAACACTATAGTACAATCTGACATCAATTAAGATGATAGACAAACCACCAAAAGGATAACGGACCAAAACTCACAGCAGCCACTACAACCAAAAGGGTGATAAGACAAACACTGTCGCACAATCTAACATCAATCAAGATGAGAGACCCCCACCAAAAGGATAACGGAGCGAAACTCAAACTGGCCACTACCACCAAAAGGATGATAGGACAAACACTATCGCACAATCTGGCATCAATTAGATGACAGACCTTCCACCAAAAGGATGACGGAGTGAAACTCACACCGGCCACTACCACCAAAAGGATGATAGGACAAACACTACCGCACAATCTGACAAGAACAAGATGACAGACCCCCCACCAAAAGTATGACGGAGTGAAACTCACACCGGCCACTACCACGAAAAGGATGATAGGAAACACACTATCGCATAATCTGTCAACCATCAAGATGACAAACCCCCCACCAAAAGGATGATGAAGCGAAATTCACACTGCCCACTATCACCAAAAGGATGATAGGACAAACACTATCGCACAATCTGACATCAATTAAGATGATAGAACCCCCACCAAAAGGATGCCGAAGCGAAACTCACCTCAGCCACTACCACAAAAAGTATGATAGCACACACACTATTGCACAATCTGACATCAATCAAGATGAAGACCCCCCACCAAAAGGATGACAGAGCGAAACTCACACCGGCCACTACCACCAAAAGGATGATAGGACAAACACTATCGCACAATCTCACATCAACAAGATGACAGACCCCTAACCAAAAGGATGACAGAGCTAAACTCGCACTGGACATTACCATCAAAAGGATGATAGGACAAACACTATTGCACAATCCAAATCAATTACGATGACAGACCCCCCACCAAAAGGATGACAGAATGAAATTCACACCGGCCACTACCACCAAAAGGATGCGAGGACAAAGACTATCGCACAATCTTACATCAATAAGCTGACAGACCCCCCACCAAAAGGATGACGGAGCGAAACTCAAATCGGCCACTACCACCAAAAGGATGATAGGAAAAACACTATCGCACAATATGACATCAATTAGATGATAGACCTCCCACCAAAAGGATGTCGGAGTTAAACTCACACCGGCCACTACCACCAAAAGAATGATAGGAAACACACTATCGCACAATCTGACATCAATCAAGATGACAGACCCCCCACCAAAAGGATGACGGAGCGAAATTCACACTGGCCACTACCACCAAAAGGATGATAGGACAAACACTCTCACAATCTGACATCAATTAAAATGATAGAACCCCCACCAAAAGGATGACGAAGCGAAACTCACCTTGGCCACTACCACCAAAAGGATTATAGGACAAACACTATCGCACAATCTGACATCAATTAAGATGACAGACCCATCATCAAAAGTATGACGGAGTGAATCTCACACCGGCCATTACCACCAAAAGGATGATAGGACACACACTATCGCACAATCTGACATCAATCAAGATGACAGACCCCCCACCAAAAGGATGACGGAGTGAAATTCACACTGGCCACTGCCACCAAAAGGATGATAGGACAAACACTATCGCACAATCTAACATCAACAAGATGATAGACCCCCACCAAAAGGATGACGGATCGAAACACACCTTGGCCACTACCACCAAAAGGATTATAGGACAAACACTATCGCACAATCTGACATCAATTAAGATGACAGACCCATCATCAAAAGTATGACGGAGAGAATCTCACACCGGCCACTACCACTAAAAGGATGATAGGACACACACTATTGCACAATCTGACATCATTCAAGATGGCAGACCCCCCACCAAAAGGATGACGGAGCGAAACTCACACTAGCCACTACCACCAAAAGGATGATAGGACAAACACTATCGCACAATCTAACATCAATAAGATGACAGACCCCCAACCAAAAGGATGACGAAGCTAAACTCACAATGGCCATTACCATCAAAAGGATGATAGGACAAACACTATTGCATAATACGACATCAATTAAGATGATAGACCCCCCACCAAAAGGATGACGGAGTGAAATTCACACCGGCACTACCATCAAAAGGAAGATAGGACAAACACTATCGCACAATCTGACATCAACAAGATGACAGACCCTCCACCAAAAGGTTGACGGAGTGAAACTCACACCGACCACCACCTCCAAAAGGATGATAGGACAAACATTATCGCACAATCTGACATCAACTAGATGACAGAACCCCCAAAAAAAGGATGACAGAGCGAAACTCACACCAGCCATTACCACCAAAAGGATGATAGGACAAACACTATAGCACAATCTGACATTAATTAAGATGATAGACCCACCACCAAAAGGATGACGGACCAAAACTCACAGCAACCACTACAACCAAAAGGATGGTAGGACAAACATTGTCGCAGAATGTGAGATCAATCAAGATGAGAGACCCCACCAAAAGGATAACAGAGCGAAACTCAAACGGGCCACTACCACCAAAAAGATGATAGGACAAACACTATCGCCCAATTTGGCATCAATTAGATGACAGACCTCCCACCAAAAGGATGATGGAGTGAAACTCACACCGGCCACTACCACCAAAAGGATGATAGGACAAACACTACCGCACAATCTGACAACAACAAGATGGCAGACCCCCCACCAAAAGTATGACAGAGTGAAACTCACACCGGCCACTACCACCAAAAGGATGATAGGAAACACACTATCGCACAAACTGACAACAATCAAGATGACAGACCCCCCACCAAAAAGATGACGAAGCGAAATTCACACCAGCCACTACCATCAAAATGATGATAGGACAAACACTATCGCACAATCTGACATCAATTAAGATGATAGAACCCCCACCAAAAGGATGACGAAACGAAACTCACCTCGTCCACTACCACAAAAAGGATTATAGGACAAACACTATCGCACAATCTGACATCAATTAAGATGACAGACCCATCACCAAAAGTATGACGGAGTGAAACTCACATCGGCCACTACCACCAAAAGGAGAATAGGACACACACTATAGCACAATTTGACATCAATCAAGATTACAGACCCCCCTCCAAAAGGATGACGGAGTGAAACTCACATCGGCTTCCTCCACCAAAAGGATGATAGGACATACATTATCACGCAATCTGACATCAACAAGATGACAGACCCCCAACCAAAAGGATGACAGAGCTAAACTCACAATGGCCATTACCATCAAAAGGATGATAGGACAAAAACTATCGCACAATACGACATCAATTATGATGACAGACCCCCCACCAAAAGGATGACGGAGTGAAACTCACACCGGCCTCCACCTCCAAAATGATGATAGGACGAACATTATCGCACAATCTAACATCAACTAGATGACATAACCCCCAAAAAAAAGGATGACGGAGCGAAACTCACACCGGCCACTACCATCAAAAGGATTATAGGACTAACACTATAGCACAATCTGACATAAATTAAGATGATAGACCCACCAGCAAAAGGATGACGGACCAAAAATCACAGCAGCCACTGCAAACAAAAGGATGATAGGGCAAACACTGTCGCACAATCTGACATCAATCAAGATGAGAGACCCCCACCAAATGGGTAACAGAGCGAAACTCAAATCGGAAACTACCACCAAAAGGATGATAGGACAAACACTATCGCACACTCTGGCATCAATTAGGTGACAAACCTCCCACCCAAAGGATGACGGAGTGAAACTCACACCGGCCACTACCAACAAAAGGATGATAGGACAAACACTACCGCACAATCTGACAACAACAAGATGACAGACCCCCCACCAAAATTATGACGCAGTGAAACTCATACCGGCCACTACCACCAAAAGGATGATAGGAAACACACTATCGCACAATCTGACAACAATCAAGATGACAGAGCCCCCACCAAAAGGATGACGTAGAGAAATTCGCACCGGCCACTACCACCAAAAGGATGATAGGACAAACACTATCCCACAATCTGACATCAATTAAGATGATAGAACCCCCACCAAAAAGATGACGAAGGGAAACTCACCTCGTCCACTACCACAAAAAGGATTATAGGACAAACACTATCGCACAATCTGACATCAATTAAGATGACAGACCCATCACCAAAAGGATGACGGAGTGAAACTCACACCGGCCTCCACCTCAAAAATGATGATAGGACAAACATTATCGCACAATCTGACATCAACTAGATGACATAACCCCCAAAAAAAGGATGACGGAGCGAAACTCACACTGGCCACTACAACCAAAAGGATGATAGGACTAATACTATAGCACAAATCTGACATAAATTAAGATGATAGACCCACAGGCAAAAATATGACGGACCAAAAATCACAGCAGCCACTACAACCAAAAGGATGATAGGGCAAACACTGTCACACAATCTGACATCAATCAAGATGAGAGACCCCCACCAAAAGGGTAACGGAGCGAAGCTCGAACCGGCCACTACCACCAAAAGGATGATAGGATAAACACTACCGCACAATCTGACATCAATTAAGATGATAGAACCCCCACCAAAAAGATGACGGAGGGAAACTCACCTCGTCCACTACCACAAAAAGGATTATAGGACAAACAATATCGCAGAATCTGACATCAATTAAGATGACAGACCCATCACCAAAAGTATGACGGAGTGAAACTCACATCGGCCACTACCACCAAAAGAAGGATAGGACACACACTATTGCACAATCTGACATCAATCAAGATGACAGACCCCCCACCAAAAGGATGACGGAGTAAAACTCACATCGGCTACCTCCACCAAAAGGATGATATGACAAACATTATCGCGCAATCTGACATCAACAAGATGACAGACCCCCAACCAAAAGGATGATGGAGCTAAACTCACAATGGCCATTACAATCAAATGGATGATAGGACTAAAACTACGGCACAATACGACATCAATTAAGATGACAGACCCCCCACCAAAAGGATGACGGAGTGAAATTCACACCGGACACTATACCACCAAAAGGATGATAGGACAAACACTATCGCACAATCTGACATCAACAAGATGACAGACCCCACACCAAAAGGATGACGGAGTGAAACTCACACCGGCCACCACCTCCAAAAGGATGATAGGATAAACATTATCGCACAATCTGACATCAACTAGATGACAGAACCCTTATAAAAAGGATGACGGAGCAAAACTCACACCGGCCACTACCACAGAAAGGATGATAGGACTAACACTATAGCACAATGTGACATCAATTAAGATGAAAGACCCACCACCAAAAGGATGACGGACCAAAACTCACAGCAGCCACTACAACCAAAAGGATGATAGGATAAACACTGTCGCACACTCTGACATCAATCAAGATGAGAGACCCCTACCAAAAGGGTAACGGAGCGAAACTCAAACCGGCCACTACCACCAAAGGGATAATAGGACAAACACTATCACACAATTTGGCATCAATTAGATGACAGACCTACCACCAAAAGGATGACGGAGTGAAACTCACACCACCCACTACCACCAAAAGGATGATAGGACAAACACTACCGCACAATCTGACAACAACAAGATGACAGACCCCCTACCAAAAGTATGACGGAGTGAAACTCACACCGCCCACTACCACCAAAAGGATGATAGGAAACACACTATCACACAATATGACAACAATCAAGATGACAGACCCCCCACCAAAAAGATGACGAAGCGAAATTCACACCAGCCACTACCACCAAAAGTATGATAGGACAAACACTATCGCACACTCTGATATCAATTAAGATGATAGAACCCCCACCAGAAGGATGACGAAGCGAAACTCACCTCGGCCACTACCACAAAAAGGATTATAGGACAAACACTATCCCACAATCTGACATCAATTAAGATGACAGAACCATCACCAAAAATATGACGGAGTGAAACTCACACCGACCACTACCACCAAAAGGATGATAGAACACATACTATTGCACAATTTGATATTAATCAAGATGACAGACCCCCCACCAAAAGGATGACGGAGTGAAACTCACACTGGCCACTACCATCAAAAGGATGATAGGACGAACACTATTGTACAATCTAACATCAACAAGATAATAGACCCCCAACCAAAAGGATGACGGAGCTAAACTCACACTGGCCATTACCATCAAAAGGATGATAGGACAAACACAATCGCACAATCCAAATCAATTTAGATGACAGACCCCCCACCAAAAGGATGACAGAGTGAAATTCACACTGGACACTACCCCCAAAAGGATGATAGGACAAACACTATCGCACAATCTAACATCAACAAGCTAACAGACCCCCACCAAAAGGATGACGAAGCGAAACTCAAACCGGCCACTACCACCAAAAGGATGATTGGAAAAACACTCGCACAATCTGACATCAATTAGATGACGGACCTCCCACCAAAAGGATGACGGAGTTAAACTCACACCGGCCACTACCACCAAAAGGATGATAGGACAAGCACTACCGCATAATCTGACAACAACAAGATGACATACCCTCCACCAAAAGTATGACGGAGTAAAACTCACACCAGCCACTACCACCAAAAGGATGATAGGAAACACACTATCGGACAATCTGACATCAATCAAGATGACAGACCCCCACCCAAAAGGATTACGTAGCGAAATTCACACTAGCCACTACCACCAAAAGGATGATAGGACAAACACTCGCACAATCTAACATCAATTAAGATGATAGAACCTCCACCAAAGGGATGACAAAGCGAAACTCACCTTGGCCACTACCACCAAAAGGATTATAGGACAAATACTATCGCACAATCTGACATCAATTAAGATGACAGACCCATCATCAAAAGTATGACAGAGTGAACCTCACACCGGCCACTACCACCAAAAGGATGATAGGACACACATTATTGCACAATCTGACATCAATCAAGATGGCAAACCCTCACCAAAAGGATGACGGAGCAAAACTCACACCAGCCACTACCACCAAAAGGATGATAGGACAAACACTATCGCACAATCTAACATCAACAAATGACAAACCCCCAACCAAAAGGATGACAAAGTGAAACTCACACCGGCCACCACCTCCAAAAGGATGATAGGACACACATTACCACACAATCTGACATTAACTAGATGAACGAATCCCTAAAAAAAGGATGACAGAGCGAAACTCACACCGGCCACTACCACCAAAAGGATGATAGGACAAACACTATAGCACAATCTGACATCAATTAAGATGATAGACCCACCACCAAAAGGATGAAGAACCAAAACTCACAGCAGCCACTACAACCAAAAGGATGATAGGACAAACACTGTCGCACAATCTGACATTAATCAAGATGAGAGACCCCCACGAAAAGGATAACGGTGGGAAACTTAAACCGGCCACTACCACCAAAAGGATGATAGGACAAACACTATCGTACAATCTGGCTTCAATTAGATTACAGACCTCCCACCCAAAGGATGACGGAGTGACTCTCACACCGTCCACTACCACCAAAAGGATGATAGGACAAACACTACCGCACAATCTGACAACAACAAGATGACAGACCCCCCACCAAAAGTATCACGGAGTGAAACTCACACCGGCCACTACCACCAAAAGGATGATAGGAAACACACTATCGCACAATCTGACAACAATCAAGATGACAAACCCCCGACCAAAAGGATGACGAAGCGATATTCACACCGGTCACTACCACCAAAAGGATTATAGGACAAACACTATCGCACAATCTGACATCAATTAAGATGATAGAACCCCCACCAAAAGGATGACGAAGCGAAACTCACCTCGTCCACTACCACAAAAAGGATTATAGGACAAACACTATCGCACAATCTGACATCAATTAAGATGACAGACCCATCACCAAAAGAATGACGGAGTGAAACTCACATCAGCCACTACCACCAAAAGGATGATAGGACAAACACTATCGCACAATATGACATCAATTAAGATGATAGAACCCCCACAAAAAGGATGACAGAGCGAAACTCACCTCGGCCACTACCACCAAAAGGATTATAGGACAAACACTATCGCACAATCTGACATCAACAAGATGACAGACCCCCAACCAAAAGAATGACGGAGCTAAACTCACACTGGCCATTACCATCAAAAGGACGATAAGACAAACACTATCGCACAATAAGACATAAATTAAGATGACAGACCCCCCACCAAAAGGATGACGGAGTGAAACTCACACCGGCCACTACCACCATAAGGATTATACGAAACACACTATCACACAATCTGACAACAATAAAGATGACACACCCCCACCAAAAAGATGACGAAGCGAAACTCACACTGGCCACCACCTCCAAAAGGATGATAGGACGAAAACTATAGTACAATCTGACACCAATTAAGATGATAGACCCACCAATAAAAGGATGACGGAGCAAATCTCACACCGGCCACTACAACCAAACGGATGATAGGACAAACACTGTCGTACAATCTGACATCAATCAAGATGAGAGACCCCCACCAAAAGGATAACGGAGCGAAACTCACACCGGCCACCCCCACCAAAAAGGATGACGAAGTGAAATTCACACCGGCCACTACCACCAAAAGGATGATAGGACAAACACTATTGCACAATCTGACATCAATTAAGATGATAGAACCCCCACCAAAAGGATGACGAAGCGAAACTCACCTCGTCCACTACCACAAAAAGGATTATAGGACAAACACTATCGCACAATCTGACATCAATTAAGATGACAGACCCATCACCAAAAGTATGACGGAGTGAAACTCACATCGGCCACTACCACCAAAAGGATGATAGGACACACACTATTGCACAATCTGACATCAATCAAGATGACAGACCCCCCACCAAAAGGATGACGGAGTGAAACTCACATCGGCGACCTCCACCAAAATGATGATAGGACAAACATTATCGCGCAATCTGACATCAACAAGTTGACAGACCCCCAACCAAAAGGATGACGGGGCTAAACTCAAAATGGCCATTACCATCAAAAGGATGATAGGATAAAAACTATCGCACAATACGACATCAATTAAGATGACAGACCCCCCCCCCCCCCCACCAAAAGGATGACGGAGTGAAATTCACACCGGACACAACCACCAAAAGGATGATAGGACAAACACTATCGCACAATCTGACATCAATAAGATGACAGACCCCCCACAAAAAGGATGACGGAGTGAAACTCACACCGGCCTCCACCTCCAAAAGTATGATAGGACAAACATTATCGCACAATCTGACATCAACTAGATGACAGAACCCCCAAAAAAAGGATGACGGAGCGAAACTCACCTCAGCCACTACCACCAAAAGGATGATAGGACAAACACTATCGCACAATCTGACATCAGTTAGATGACAGACCTCCCACCAAAAGGATGACAGAGTGAAACTCGCACCGGCGACTACCATATAAAGGATGATAGGACAAACACTACCAAACAAAATCTGACAACAACAAGATGACGGACCCCCCCACTAAATGTATAACGTAGTGAAACTCACACCGGCCACTACCACCAAAAGGATGATAGGAAACACACTATCGCACAATCTAACAACAATCAAGATGACAGACTCCCCACAAAAAGGATGACGAAGCGAAACTCACCTCGGCCACTACCACCAAAACGATTATAGGACAAACACTATCGCGCAATCTAACATCAACAAGATGACAGACCCCCCAACCAAAAGAATGACGGAGCTAAACTCACATTGGCCATTACCATCAAAAGGACGATAGGACAAACACTATCGCACAATAAGACATAAATTAAGATGACAGACCCCCCACCAAAAGGATGACGGAGTGAAACTCACACCGTCCACTACCACCATAAGGATTATAGGAAACACACTATCACACAATCTGACAACAATAAAGATGACACACCCCCCACCAAAAAGATGACGAAGCGAAACTCACACTGGCCACCACCTCCAAAAGGATGATAGGACAAAAACTATAGTACAATCTGACACAAATTAAGATGATAGACCCACCAATAAAAGGATGACGGAGCAAATCTCACACCGGCCACTACAACCAAACGGATTATAGGACAAACACTGTCGTACAATCAGACATCAATCAAGATGAGAGACCCCCACCAAAAGGATAACGGAGCGAAACTCAAACCGGCCACTACCACCAAAAGGATGATAGGACAAACACTATCGCACAATCTGACAACAATTCAATGAAAGACCTCCCACCAAAAGGATGATAGATCAAACACTATCGCACAATCTGACAACAACAAGATGACAGACCCCCCCCCCTCAAAAGTGTGACGGAGTGAAACTCACACCGGCCACTTCCACCAAAAGGATGATAGGAAAGACACTAACGCACAATCTGACAACAATCAAGATGACAGAACCCCCACCAAAAGGATGACGAAGCGAAATTCACATCGGCCACTACCACCAAAAGGATGATAGGACAAACACTATCGCACAATCTGACATCAATTATGATGATAGTACCCGCACCAAATGTATGACGAAGCGAAATAAACACCGGCCACTACCCCCAAAAGGATGATATGACAAACACTATTGCACAATCTGACATCAATTAAGATGATAGAACCCCCCACCAAAAGAATGACGAAGCGAAACTTACCTCGGCCACTACCACCAAAAGGATTATAGGACAACACTATCGCACAATCTGACATCACATCAATTAAGATGGCAGACCCATCACCAAAAGTATGACGGAGTGAAACTCACACCGGCCACTACCACCAAAAGGATGATAGGAAACACACTATCGCACAACCAGACAACAATCAAGATGACAGACCCCCCACCAAAAGGATGACGAAGCGAAATTCACACCAGCCACTACCCCCAAAAGGATTATATGACAAAAACTATTGCACAATCTGACATCAATTAAGATGATAGAACCCCCACCAAAAGGATGACGAAGCGAAACTCACCTCGGCCACTACCACCAAAAGGATTATAGGACAAACACTATCGCACAATCTGACATCAATTAAGATGACAGACCCATCACCAAAAGTATGACGTAGTGAAACTCACACTGGCCACTACCACCAAAAGGATGATAGGAAACACACTATCGCACAATCTAACAACAATCAAGATGACAGACCCCCCACCAAAAGGATGACGAAGCGAAATTCACACCGGCCACTACCACCAAAAGGATTATAGGACAAACACTATCGCACAATCTGACATCAATTAAGATGATAGAACCATCACCAAAAGGATGACGAAGCGAAACTCACCTCGTCCATTACCACAAAAAGGATTATAGGACAAACACTATCGCACAATCTGACATCAATTAAGATGACAGACCCATCACGAAAAGTATGACGGAGTGAAACTCACATCGGCCACTACCACTAAAACGATGATAGGACACACACTATTGCACAATCTGACATCAATCAAGATGACAGACCCCCCACCAAAAGGATGACGGAGTGAAACTCACATCGGCCACCTCCACCAAAAGGATGATAGGACAAACATTATCGCGCAATCTGACATCAACAAGATGACAGACCCCCCAACCAAAAGGATTAAGGGGCTAAACTCAAAATGGCCATTACCATCAAAAGGATGATAGGACAAAAACTATCGCACAATACGACATCAATTAAGATGACAGACCCCCCCCCCTCCCCCACCAAAAGGATGACGGAGTGAAACTCACACCGGACACTACCACCAAAAGGATGATAGTACAAACACTATCGCACAATCTGACATCAACAAGATGACAGACCCCCCACAAAAAGGATGACGGAGTGAAACTCACACCGGCCTCCACCTCCAAAAGGATGATAGGACAAACATTATCGCACAATCTAACATCAACTAGATGACAGAACCCCTAAAAAAAGGATGACGGAGCGAAACTCACCTCAGCCACTACCACCAAAAGGATGAGAGGACAAACACTATCGCACAATCTGACATCAATTAGATGACAGACCTCCCACCAAAAGGATGACGGAGTGAAACTCACACCGGCCACTACCACATAAAGGATGATAGGACAAACACTACCACACAATCTGACAACAACAAGATGACAGACCCCCCACTAAATGTATGACGGAGTGAAACTCACACCAGCCACTACCACCAAAAGGATGATAGGAAACACACTAACGCACAATCTGACAACAATCAAGATGACAGACTCCCCACCTAAAGGATGACGAAGCGAAATTCACACCGGCCACTACCACCAAAAGGATGATAGGACATACACTATCGCACAATATGACATCAATTAAGATGATAGAACCTCCACAAAAAGGATGAATAAGCGAAACTCACCTCGGCCACTACCACCAAAAGGATTATAGGACAAACACTATCGCGCAATCTGACATCAACAAGATGACAGACCCCCAAGCAAAAGAATGACGGAGCTAAACTCACATTGGCCATTACCATCAAAAGGACGATAGGACAAACACTATCGCACAATACGACATAAATTAAGATGACAGACCCCCCACCAAAAGGATGACGGAGTGAAACTCACACCGGCCACTACCACATAAAGGATGATAGGACAAACACTACCGCACAATCTGACAACAACAAGATGACAGACCCCCCACTAAATGTATGACGGAGTGAAACTCACACCAGCCACTACCACCAAAAGGATGATAGGAAACACACTAACGCACAATCTGACAACAATCAAGATGACAGACTCCCCACCTAAAGGATGACGAAGCGAAATTCACACCGGCCACTACCACCAAAAGGATGATAGGACAAACACTATCGCACAATATGACATTAATTAAGGTGATAGAACCCCCACCAAAAGGATGACGAAGCGAAACTCACCTCGGCCACTACCACCAAAAGGATTATAGGACAAACACTATCGCATAATCTAACATCAATTAAGATGACAGACCCATCACCAAAAGTATGACGTAGTGAAACTCACACTGGCCACTACCACCAAAAGGATGATAGGAAACACACTATCGCACAATCTAACAACAATCAAGATGACAGACCCCCCACCAAAAGGATGACGAAGCGAAATTCACACCGGCCACTACCACCAAAAGGATTATAGGACAAACACTATCACACAATCTGACATCAACTAAGATGATAGAACCATCACCAAAAGGATGACGAAGCGAAACTCACCTCGTCCATTACCACAAAAAGGATTATAGGACAAACACTATCGCACAATCTGACATCAATTAAGATGACAGACCCATCACCAAAAGTATGACGGAGTGAAACTCACATCGGCCACTACCACCAAAAGGATGATAGGACACACACTATTGCACAATCTGACATCAATCAAGATGACAGACCCCCCACCAAAAGGATGACAGAGTGAAACTCACATCGGCCACCTCCACCAAAAGGATGATAGGACAAACATTATCGCGCAATCTGACATCAACAAGATGACAGACCCCCAACCAAAAGGATGACGGGGCTAAACTCAAAATGGCCATAACCATCAAAAGGATGATAAGACAAAAACTATCGCACAATACGACATCAATTAAGATGACAGACCCCCCCCCCCCACCAAAAGGATGATGGAGTGAAATTCACACCGGACACTACCACCAAAAGGATGATAGTACAAACACTATCGCACAATCTGACATTAACAAGATGACAAACCCCCCACAAAAAGGATGACGGAGTGAAACTCACACCGGCCTCCACCTCCAAAAGGATGATAGGACAAACATTATCGCACAATCTAACATCAACTAGATGACAGAACCCCCAAAAAAAGGATGACGGAGCGAAACTCATCTCAGCCACTACCACCAAAAGGATGATAGGACAAACACTATCGCACAATCTGACATCAATTAGATGACAGACCTCCCACCAAAAGGATGACGGAGTGAAACTCACACCGGCCACTACCACATAAAGGATGATAGGACAAACACTACCGCACAATCTGACAACAACAAGATGACAGACCCCCCACTAAATGTATGACGGAGTGAAACTTACACCAGCCACTACCACCAAAAGGATGATAGGAAACACACTAACGCACAATCTGACAACAATCAAGATGACAGACTCCCCACCTAAAGGATGACGAAGCGAAATTCACACCGGCCACTACCACCAAAAGGATGATAGGACATACACTATCGCACAATATGACATCAATTAAGATGATAGAACCTCCACAAAAAGGATGAAGAAGCGAAACTCACCTCGGCCACTACCACCAAAAGGATTATAGGACAAACACTATCGCGCAATCTGACATCAACAAGATGACAGACCCCCAAGCAAAAGAATGACGGAGCTAAACTCACATTGGCCGTTACCATCAAAAGGACGATAGGACAAACACTATCACACAATACGACATAAATTAAGGTGACAGACCCCCCACCAAAAGGATGACGGAGTGAAACTCACACCGGCCACTACCACATAAAGGATGATAGGACAAACACTATCGCACAATCTGAC
The DNA here is from genome assembly GCA_963859935.3 of Lathyrus sativus. NCBI lineage: Eukaryota > Viridiplantae > Streptophyta > Magnoliopsida > Fabales > Fabaceae > Lathyrus > Lathyrus sativus. The sequence goes on along the minus strand of OZ012737.1, from coordinate 329,300,702 downwards.
AACAATCAAGATGACAGACTCCCCACCAAAAAGATAACGAAGCGAAATTCACACCGGCCACTACCACCAAAAGGATGATAGGACAAACATTATTGCATAATCTGACATCAATTAAGATGATAGAACCCCCACCAAAAGGATGACGAAGCGAAACTTACCTCGACCACAACCACCAAAAGGATTATAGGACAACACTATCGCACAATCTGACATCAATTAAGATGACAGACCCATCACCAAAAGTATGACGGAGTGAAACTCACACCGGCCACTACCACCAAAAGGATGATAGGAAACACACTATCTCACAACCAGACAACAATCAAGATGACAGACCCCCCACCAAAAGGATGACGAAGCGAAATTCACACCAGCCACTACCCCTAAAAGGATGATATGACAAACACTATTGCACAATCTGACATCAATTAAGATGAGAGAACCCCCACCAAAAGGATGACGATGCGAAACTCACCTCGGCCACTACCACCAAAAGGATTATAGGAAAAACACTATCGCACAATATGAAATCAATTAAAATGACAGACCCATCACCAAAAGTATGACGGAGTGAAACTCACACCGGCCACTACCGCCAAAAGGATGATAGGAAACACACTGTCGCACAATCTGACAACAATCAAGATGATAGACCCCCCACCAAATGAATGACGAAGCGAAATTCACACCGGCCACTACCACCAAAAGGATGATAGGACAAACACTATCGCACAATATGACATCGTGTAAGATGATAGAACCCCCACCAAAAGGATGACGAAGCGAAACTCACCTCGGACACTACCATCAAAAGGATTATAGGACAAACACTATCACGCAATCTGACATCAATTAAGATGACAGACCCATCACCAAAAGTATGACGGAGTGAAACTCACACCGACCACTACCACCAAAAGGATGATAGGACACACACTATTGCACAATCTGACATCAATCAAGATGACAGACCCCCCACCAAAAGGATGACGGAGCGAAACTCACACCGGCCACTACCATCAAAAGGATGATAGAACAAACACTATCTCACAATCCGACATCAATTAAGATGACAGACCCCCAACCAAAAGGATGACGGGGCTAAACTCAAAATGGCCATTACCATCAAAAGGATGATAGGACAAAAACTATCGCACAATACGACATCAATTAAGATGACAGACCCCCCCACAAAAATGATGACAGAGTGAAATTCACACCGGACACTACCACCAAAAGGATGATAGGACAAACACTATCGCACAATCTGACATCAACAAGATGACAGACCCCCCACAAAAAGGATGACGGAGTTAAACTCACACCGGCCTCCGACTCCAAAAGGATGATAGGACAAACATTATCGCACAATCTGACATCAACTAGATGACAGAACCCCCCAAAAAAGGATGACGGAGCGAAACTCACCTCAGCCACTACCACCAAAAGGATGATAGGACAAACACTATCGCACAATCTGACATCAATTAGATGACATACCTCCCACCAAAAGGATGATAGAGTGAAACTCACACCGGCCACTACCATATAAAGGATGATATGACAAACACTACCGCACAATCTGACAACAAAAAGATGACAGACCACCCACTAAATGTATGACAAAGTGAAACTCACACCGGCCACTACCACCAAAAGGATGATAGGAAACACACTATCGCATAATCTGACAACAATCAAGATGACAGACTCCCCACCAAAAGGATGACGAAGCGAAATTCACACCGGCCACTACCACCAAAAGGATGATAGGACAAACAATATCGCACAATATGACATCAATTAAGATGATAGAACCCCCACAAAACGGATGATGAAGCGAAACTCACCTCGGCCACTACCACCAAAAGGATTATAGGACACACACTATCGCACAATCTGATATCAATTAAGATGACAGACCCATCACCAAAAGTATGACGGAGTGAAACTCACATCGGCCACTACCACCAAAAGGATGATAGGACACACACTATTGCACAATCTGACATCAACAAGATGACAGACCCCCAACCAAAAGAATGACGGAGCTAAACTCACATTGGCCATTACCATTAAAAGGACGATAGGACAAACAATATTGCACAATACGACATAAATTAAGATGATAGACCCCCCCCCACCAAAAGGATGACGGAGTGAAACTCAAACCGGCCACTACCACCATAAGGAATAGAGGAAACACACTATCACACAATCTGACAATAATAAAGATGACACACCCCCACCAAAAAGATGACGAAGCGAAACTCACATTGGCCACCACCTCCAAAAGGATGATAGGACAAAAACTATAGTACAATCTGACATCAATTAAGATGATAGACCCACCAATAAAAGGATGACGGAGCAAAACTCACATCGGCCACTACAACTAAACGGATGATAGGACAAACACTGTCGTGTAATCTGACATCAATCAAGATGAGAGACCCCCACCAAAAGGATAACGGAGCGAAACACAAACCGGCCACTACCACCAAAAGGATGATAGGACAAACACTATCGCACAATCTAACAGCATTTAAATGACAGACCTCCCACCAAAAAGATGACGGAGTGAAACTCACACCGGCCACAACCACCAAAAGGATGATAGGACAAACACTATCGCACAATCTGACAATAACAAGATGACAGACCCCCCCCCCCCCCCCAAAAGTATGACGGAGTGAAACTCACACCGGCCACTACCACCAAAAGGATGATAGGAAAGACACTATCGCACAATCTGACAACAATCAAGATGACAAAACCCCCACCAAAAGGATGACGAAGCGAAATTCACACCGGCCACTACCACCAAAAGGATGATAGGACAATCACTATCGCACAATCTGACATCAATTAAGATGATAGTACCCCCACCAAATGTATGACAAAGTGAAACTCACACCGGCCACTACCACCAAAAGGATGATAGGAAACACACCATCGCACAATCTGACAACAATAAAGATGACAGACCCCCCACCAAAAAGATGACGAAGCGAAATTCACACCGGCCACTACCACCAAAAGGATGACAGGACAAACACTATTGCATAATCTGACATCAATTAAGATGATAGAACCCCCACAAAAAAGATGGCGAAGCGAAACTTACCTCGGCCACTACCACTAAAAGGATTATAGGACAACACTATCGCACAATCTGACATCAATTAAGATGACAGACCCATCACCAAAAGTATGACGGAGTGAAACTCACACCGGCCACTACCACCAAAAGGATGATAGGAAACACACTATCGCACAACCAGACAACAATCAAGATGACAGACCCCCCACCAAAAGGATGACGAAGCGAAATTCACACCAGCCACTACCCCTAAAAGGATGATATGACAAACACTATTGCACAATCTAACATCAATTAAGATGATAGAACCCCCACCAAAAGAATGCCGAAGCGAAACTCACCTCGGCCACTACCAATAAAAGGATTATAGGACAAACACTATCGCACAATCTGACATCAATTAATATGACAGACCCATCACCAAAAGTATGACGGCGTGAAACTCACACCGGCCACTACCACCAAAAGGATGATAGGAAATACTCTATCGCACAATCTGACAACAATCAAGATGACAGACCCCCCACCAAAAAGATGACGAAGCGAAATTCACACCGGCCACTACCACCAATAGGATAATAGGACAAACACTATCGCACAATATGACATCAATTAACATGATAGAACCCCCACCAAAAGGATGACGAAGCGAAACTCACATCGGCCACTACCACCAAAAGGATTATAGGACAAACACTATCGCACAATCTGACATCAATTAAGATGACAGACTCATCACCAAAAGTATGACGGAGTGAAACTCACACCGGCCACTACCACCAAAAGGATGATAGGACACACACTATTGCACAATCTGACATCAATCAAGATGCCAGACCCCCCATCAAAAGGATGACTGAGCGAAACTCACACCGGCCACTAGGACCAAAAGGATGATAGGACAAACACTATCGCACAATCTAACATCAACAAGATGATAGACCCCCAACCAATAGGATGACGGAGCTAAACTCACACTTGCCATTACCATCAAAAGGATGATAGGACAAACACTATCGCACAATCCGACATCAATTAAGATGACAGGCCCCCAACCAAAAGGATGACGGAGCTAAACTCACACTGGGCATTACCATCAAAAGGATTATAGGACAAACACTATAGCACAATCTGACATCAATTAAGATGATAGACCCACCGCCAAAAGTATGACGGAGCAAAACTCATAGCAGCAACTATAACCAAAATGATGATAGGATAAACACTGTCGCACAATCTGACATCAATCAAGATGAGAGACCCCCTCCAAAAGGATAACGGAGCGAAACTCAAACCGGCCACTACCACTAAAAGGATGATAGGACAAAAACTATCCCACAATCTAACATCAATTAGATGACAGACCTCCCACCAAAAGGATGATGGAGTGAAACTCACACCGGCCACTACCACCAAAAGGATGATTGGACAAACACAACCGCACAATCTGACAACAACAAGATGACAGACCCCCACCAAAAGTATGACGGAGTGAAACTCACACCGGCCACTACCACCAAAAGGATGATAGGAAACACACTATCGCACAATCTGACATTAGTTAAGATGATAGTGAAGGTGAGATAATACTTAGAAGGGGGGTTGAATAATTATGAAAGATTAAAACTTAGAATTAAAACACAATTATTTTTATCCTGGATCATTGAACTCAACTACTCCAGTCCACCCTTCCTAGAGTGATTTGCCTTTCTCAAACAAGGACTTAATCCACTATTTAATCAAACAGATTACAATAGTAGCACCTAAGAACAACTGTTCTTAGTCTTCTCAAGAGCTACTGATTCCAACTAAATCCTCTTAAGGAAATCCTTTACAATCAATGTAAATCTAATACAAGAGTAAGAATGCTTCTAAAAAGCTTTTATCACAACAGTGATATTTCTCTTAAGTTTAAGTACAATTAATTCTAAGAATGAATATGAAAGTATGAGAGCTTGAATGTTTTAATTCTTTTTCAGCAAAACGTCTAACTGAAGAATTTGGTGGAGTCTTGCTTTTATAGGCAGCTGATCCAAGGTGAGCTGCACGTTGAGAAGAGTGAACCAAAAAGGTCTGAACCTTTTTGTCTTCACATCAAGTGACCTTTCCTAGAAGAAGAAAGCACAGAAAAATTCTTTTTGTCTGTGTTCTTGTGTCTAGCATAAATGAGGAAAGAGACGTTTGATTTACTCCAACGGATATAATCTTTGAATATTTCTTCTTCAGTTTTTAGCAAGTTCATCAGAGTCTGATTGGGTTAGAGTCTTCTAATGATGATCAGAACTTTGCTGTATCAGAGTCTTCTGCAGCATGTGTGCTTTCAGCGTGTTAAATATCATAGCATATTTGAAACAGAACTTCAGTACTGGCAGCTTTAGTACTTTCAGAATCTTCTGTAGAAACTATGCTTTGAAAAACTCTTCATACAATATTCTTCTTTGCTTCAGATGCTTCTGACTTGCTTCAGATGCTTCTGACTTGCTTCTCATTCTTCTGGAGCTTTTGCTTCAGAATCTTCTGGAGCTTCTTGCCTCAGATCCTTCTAGAGGCTACGCTCAGGATCTTCTGTTAGCAGCAATCAGAATCTTCTAATGTATGCATCTGGAGCTACAGATTCTAGCTAGTTTCTTGTATTCAATTCTGATTTGCTTCTGGAGTGTTAATTTCTTTACTATCTGCAGTAAAAACTCTCAAGCAAATTTTAGAGTATATAATTCTTAAATACAAAATTTCCTAATAGTTATCATCAAAACATAGAGATATTATTAAGAACCAATATGTGTTCTAACAATCTCCCCCTTTTTGATGATGACAAAAACATCAGAAATTTTGTTTAATTGAAAATATTAAAATTATAACTCCCCCTGAGATGATGAATCTCCCCCTGAGTTAAATACAGAAAAGGAATAGAAACTTCCCTTTTGTCTTGAGTAATCTTCAGAGTTAGATCTTGTTTATTCTTTTAACATTTGAAGGTCAGAATGTCTTGCAGATTTAAGATTCAGAGTTTGATAATAGTCAAATGATCTGAGAGACTCAGAGTTTCTTTTATAGAATGTTCTTATTAAATGTTCTGAAACACTCAGATTAAATGTTAGATAGAAAAAATATGTCTGAAGTTTCATTCTGGTGAAGTTATATTAAACAATTCAGATCTATATTTTCTCCCCCTTTTTTGTCATAAGCAAAAAGTAAAAACTTTAAAAGGACAAATAAAAGGAAACAGTAAATGAGATAATTCAATGGAGAAAACTTTGATTCATTCAATAAGATCAGATCAAGAGTACATGCATCAGAAGATATATCAATAAAGTACATAGGCAAACATCAGATGCAAAAACATTAGAATGAAAAAAAATGAAAATCTAAGAGTGTTTGGACAAAAGCATCTTCAATAGATCTGTAATCTCAGAGGAGGATTGCTCTTTCTTGGACATCCACTTAGCCATAGTTTCATTCTTTTGATCTTGCTTTGACATCCATTCTGTCATATCCTCAGACTTCTTATCCTGTTTTGCCATCCAGGACTTGATCTCTGATTGGCCAGCTTCCAGAGCAGCAATCTTATCTTCAAAATCTAGATGTTCTTTCTTTATCTCAGATGAAGAAGTATGATCAGGTTCTGGAGCTTGAACAGAGTCAATTTCCATGGGTTCTGTAGAGTCTGGAGCATTAGAGCTAGAAGGAGGGTCTACCAGAGTCATTGCCAACAGATTTTCCTCAGATGCAGGTTCAGTAGTTTCTGCTGAAGGTGGAGGAGCATCTGTAAGGAGCAGAGGTTCAGATTTCTTGACAGTCCAGAATAGAGTTCTTGCAGCCTTAGCAAATCTGAGCTTCGCATCATTAGAACAGATGTTCTTCAGATTTGAGGCCACAGAGTTGAATCTATTGATGAATCCATTCCAGATGATGTCAGATTCTTTGGCATCCATTGTTGCTGAGCATTTCTTCTGAACAGTACCTAAATACAACTGTATTTCTTGCAAAAATGATTGAAATAAAGGATTAACATTAAGTCTGGGCTTAGGATGTAACAGAGTTTCTAGAGTTACAGGTTTTGGTTGGGGAGTTGGTGGAAAAAGAGATTTCTGAATAGAGATCAGAGGACGAGGATAGTATGGAATGAAAGGTATTTCAGGAGCTTTTTCTTTGGATCTGATTAAGGCATTTAACAGATGAGTTTTTGCTCTGGTGTGAAGGGTAACTACATCAAAAGGTTTATTTGAGTAGGTTTGGAAGGCAGATTTGGGGGGTTCATCAGATGCAACATTGTTATCAGATGTAATTGGTAGAGCTGAAGCAACAGCTTTATCAGATTTAGCAGAACAGGATATAGTTGCTAGGGATCCTACATCTGACATGGATTTTATATAGTCAAGAATCACAGATGGAAGGGTCATGGTGAGTTTGGGTTTCAGAGGGGTGATAGGGTCAGATGGTTCAACTCTGTCATAAAAGTCTTTGAGTTTGAAACCATAAGCCAGATTATGAAATAGAGATGATACTTAGGCACAAGATATATATGATCTTGGGTTTGAATTTGGGATCAATATTTCAGATGATGGTGCAGGTGTGGGAATAGGATCTGGAATGGGAGCTTTTGAAGGTATAATGGGTTCAGGTTGGTTTACCTCAGAGTCTCTATGAGATGGAGAGACTAGAAAGTCTGGGTGGATTTCTGATTCTGAGGAGTTTGGGGAGGTGGTTGGTGTGCGGGAAGTAGAAGATACTTGAAACACAGTTTTTAAAGGTGTGACATCAAGAACTTCTGTCTCAAGAATGTGAGGTTCAGAAGTGTTGGTTGGTTCTGAAGGAATTTCAGAGGGTTTTGATGGTTGTTCTGAGGTAGGTGAATCAGATGGAATTGTGATTGGTTCTGATGAAATTAGAACAGGTGTTATTTTTGTAGGTTCAGATGCAGTGGGTTCAGATGATTTTGATGGTGGATTATTTGATGGTGGTTGATTTTCAGAGGCTTTTTCTGGTTGAGATTCTTGTGGTTTTTCTGGTTGTTTTTCTTGTGGGTGCTTTTGTTGTTCAGATTGCTTTTGTTTAGATTGTTCAGAGGATTTTTGTTGTACAGAAGGTTGTGGTTGTTGTTCTGTAGGTTGTTGTTCTGATGGTTGTTTCTGTGAAGATTGTTTTTGTGGAACAAACTGTTTGATTTGGATTTTTGGTTGAGATGATTGTGTTACAAAGACTTTTGGTGTTTGAATGATTTTTGTTGTTGTTGGTGTTGGAACAGAAGTTTGTTTTTGTGGTGACTTTGAACTTGGAGCAGTAACAAAAGTAGTTTGTGTAGAGGGTGGTTTTGGAACAGACTTAATATTAGAATCATTTAAAACAATTGTATTTGCAGAAGATATAGAAGATTTAGTACCTTTTATCTTGATCCTCTTGGCTGGTACAGAAGGAGTGTCTCCAGATTCTTTTCTCTTCAAGAGCTTATGTGGCTTCTCAGCAATCTTGACCTTCTTCTGAGCAAGTGCAGCTTCTGCTTCTGGCTGAGTCCTCTTTCTTTGGAGTTGTTCTTCTTCTCCTTCTTCTTCTTCAACATCAGGTAGGGGTTGTCTTGCTAGTTGTATTACGTTTGCAGGAACAGACTTTCCTTCTTTCTTACATTCATCAATGTACATAACAACAATGTGTCTTGGCTCTTCAGCAAAGAACAGTGGAAAGTCATCTACAGGAATCCTCTTCTTACTCAGTTCAGACACATTCAGCTTCTTGGGAGCTGTTGTGAGTTCATCAACTATTTTGAGTCTCTGAAGACTTTTTGCATTCAGAGGCTTTCCCATTATGAATTCCAATTCCTCTGTAACTCCAGAAGCGTACAGAGCAGTAACCAATCCATTTTCTGATCTTCTGTCCTTTTTCTTTCACATACTCTCTAGATGCATTTATATGGTTCCGCAGATGCATAAAAAGAATATATGGAAGATCTACCTTGGTGCTCTGACTGGGGCAATACATGAAATAGAGCTGTTCATTATTGACATAGTCTGGAGAGTTTGTTGACTTCCTATGATGGATGCATCCCATGAAGATCTTAGCCCAGATCTTGTAGTCAGACTTCAGATCCTTGAATTTGTTAGAAGCTTGACCAACAGTCATCACTTCTTCATACACCTCATCCATATCCACATGCCCAGCTGGCAAGTGGGAAACACCATTTGTTTTTTCATATCTAATTAACTTTCTGATCATATCTTCTGTTATAATGATTTCTTTTCCCAGTACAGAAGATAGGATGAACTTAGGGTAAACTGAGGCATGGATCCAGAACTCTTTCACAAGGAGGGGATAAACTGGTCCAAAGAGTCTATCAAAGTACTTTACCCATCCTTGAGCACCAATGATAGAACGGAACTCAAAGCCATTTTCTGCAAGTGAATCAAATTCTACCATTGATTCACACAAAACCTCCAACTTTTCAACAGGGGTTAAAAGAGTTCTTTTAGGAGGAGAATAAGGAGCAACACCCATGTTTGCAGAAGTAACTGCAGCCATTGAAGATTGGAATTGAGCAGCTGTTGAAGATGAAGTTGCCATTGAAGATTGCTTTGTCACACGCTTAGGGTTTTTATGCAGAGAGAAGAGAAGATGAAAATGCATAAAATTTTCTGAGATTGTGAAAAGTGTGAAAGTGAAGATAGGTCAAGTATTTATACTAAAACATTTAGGCATACCATCAGTCAGAATTTTTTGCACGTTTGAGCAAGCATTAAATGCAAAGAATAATGATCATTTCAAACATTTATTGCTTCTGACAAATTGGGGGGAAAATCAAGATTTTCACTATTCAAACTTCACCTCAAACGTCTCTTCAGTAATGTACACGCCACCTCTGCAGATTTGGTGTGACACGTGTTTGCTTGCATGTGTTCTGAATTCTTTTGAGAAATGAAACGTTAGTCAACGTTCAGATCTTCTAAGGATTGTTAGTTTAGAGTTTCACAAAAAAAATATTAAGCAAAATAAGTAAGCAATCAGAAGAAATACTTCAGAGCATTAGGTTTTTTTTTTTTTTTGCATCTGTAAAAATTTGCTTCTGACTAATATCATTCTGGACAAAAATCCATACCAATATTTTTCAGAATAAATTTGAATCTATCTTCAACAAGGGGTTTTGTAAAAATATCTGCCCATTGATGATCTGTATCAACAAAGGCTAAATTTATAATTCCCTTCTGAACATAGTCTCTGATGAAATGATGCTTAATTTCTATATGTTTTGCCTTAGAGTGTAAAATGGGATTCTTGGACAAACATATAGCAGAAGTATTATCACAAAAGATAGAAATGTTACTTTCAAAAATTTGATAATCTTCTAGTTGACTTTTCATCCAGAGCATCTGCGTGCTACATCCAGCAGCAGCAATGTATTCTGCCTCTGTGGTTGAAAGTGCAATTGTGGGTTGCTTCTTGCTGTATCAGGAGATTAGATTTCTTCCTAGAAATTGACAACTTCCATAAGTACTTTTCCTTTCCACTCTGTCTCCAGCATAGTCAGCATCAAAGAATCCAACTAATTTGAAATCATCAGATTTTCTGTAACACAAACCCACATTAGAAGTACCTTTCAGATACCTTAGAATCCTCTTGATAGTTGTCAAGTGTGATTCTCTAGGATCTGATTGGAATCTAGCACACAGGCAAACACTGAACAATATGTCAGGTCTAGAAGCAGTTAGATAAAGAAGAGAACCAATCATACCTCTGTAGAGCTTCTGGTCTACTTTCTTACTTACCTCTTCCTTGCCAAGTGAGCTAGTAGGATGCATGGGAGTCTTTGCCAGCTTACTATCAGTCATGTTAAATTTCTTCAGAAGTTCTTTAACATATTTGGTCTGATGTATGTAAGTGCACTCTGGAGTTTGATTAACTTGGATTCCTAGAAAGAATCTGAGTTCTCCCATCATGCTCATTTCAAATTCTGCCTGCATACATGTAGCAAACTCCTTTCCAAGCATAATATTTGTTGATCCAAAAATAATATCATCCACATAAATTTGACAAATTAGAAGATCTTTCTTAATTGATTTACAAAAGAGTGTTGTATCCACTTTGCCTCTGATGAAGTTTTTCTCCAGAAGAAAATTGCTCAATCTCGCATACCAAGCTCTGGGAGCTTGTTTTAAGCCATATAGAGATTTCTTTAGTTTGAAAACATGATCTGGAAATTTTTCATTTTCAAAACCAGGAGGTTGGTGGACATAAACTTCTTCTTCTATAATACCATTAAGAAAGACACTTTTAACATCCATCTGATACAGAGTGATGTTATTTTGTGCAGCAAATGAAATAAGAAGGCGTATAGATTCTAACCTTGCCACTGGAGCATAAGTTTCAGTGTAATCAATACCTTCTTGTTGACTGTACCCTTGAGCAACCAGCCTTGCCTTATTTCTTTCAACTTCTCCTTTCTCATTCAGCTTATTTCTGAAGACCCATTTTGTACCAATTATATTGAATCCTTGTGGCCTTTGAACTAGATCCCATACATCATTTATGGTGAATTGATTTAGCTCTTCTTGCATGGCAATAATCCAATCATTATCTTGCAGAGCTTCATCTACAGAAGATGGTTCAATTTCTGACACCAGTCCAAATAGTGATGCTTCAGATGATCTTAGAAAGGATCTTGTTCTAATGGGATCATCCTTCTTTCCAATAATGACATCCTCTGGATGAGAAGCTTTAATTCTGGATGATGATCCTCTAATAGATGATTCTTTATAAATGTTTAGATTATTCATCTGAGAAGTTAAAGGAATAGCATCTGGCGTTGCTTCTGGTTCCTTCACTTGAATTTTGTTTGCTTCTGGGACTTCAGAGTCAATGAAGACTACTTCTCTATCTGCAGAGTTTTCAGACTGCTTTGGCTTTTCAGAGCCAAGCTTATCATCAAATATGACATGAATGGATTCTTCCACAATCTGTGTCTCAGTGTTGTATACTCTGTAGCCTTTAGAGCGTTCAGAATATCCAAGCATGAAATACTTCTGTGCTTTGGAATCAAACTTGTTCAGATTTTCCTTAGTATTTAACATATAGCAAATACATCCAAAAGGATGAAAATATGAAATGTTGGGCTTTTTGCTCTTCCACAGTTCATATGGAGTCTTCTTCAGAAGAGGTCTTACAAACACTCAGTTCTGAATGTAACAGGCTGTGTTGATTGCTTCTGCCCAAAAGTGTTTTGCCAGATTTGTCTCATTGATCATGGTTCTGGCCATTTCTTGCAGAGTTCTGTTTTTCCTCTCTACAACTCCATTCTGTTGTGGAGTTCTAGGACAGGAAAAATAATGAGCAATGCCATTTTCAGAAAAATATTTTTCAAAATATTTATTTTCAAATTCACCACCATGATCACTTCTGACTTTTATAATTTTGAAATCCTTTTCATTCTGGACTTGCTTGCAGAAGTCAAAGAACACAGAATGTGACTCATCCTTGTGTTTTAAGAACTTTACCCATGTCCATCTACTATAGTCATCAATAATGACTAATCCATACTTCTTGCCTCTGATGGATGCAGTTTTCACTGGTCCAAACAGATCAATATGAAGTAATTCTAGTGGTTTGGAAGTAGAAACAACATTTTTTGATTTAAATGAAGATTTTGAAAACTTCCCTTTTTGGCATGCTTCACAAAGAGCATCTGAAGTGAACTTCAGATTAGGGAGTCCTCTGACAAGATTAAGTTTATTAATCTGAGATATACGTCTCATATTAATATGGCCCAATCTTCTGTGCCAGACCCATTGCTCTTCATTAATAGACAAGAGGCATTTAACATTTTGAACTTTAAGTTCTGAAAGATTTATTTTATAAATGTTGTTTTTCCTCTTACCACTAAATAGGATAGAGCCATCCTTTTGACTTATAGCTTTACAACATTTTTGATTAAAGATAATATCATAACCATTGTCACTTAATTGACTTATGGACAATAAGTTATGCTTTAACCCTTCAACAAGTAAAACATTAGTAATAGAGGGAAGTTTACCATTTCTAATGGTGCCAGATCCAATGATCTTGCCCTTCTGGTTCCCTCCAAACTTCACGTCACCTCCAGATCTAAGTTCCAGGATTTGGAACATAGACTTTTCTCCTGTCATGTGTCGTGAGCATCTAGAGTCCAGGTACCATGATTGGCGTCCTGGCCTTGCTGCTAAGAACATCTGCAACAGGAATTATTTTACTTTTAGGTACCCAGATCTTCTTGGGTCCTTTAGGGTTAGTTGATTTGTAGGTTTGTCTAAACTTCTGTTCAACATAATGTTTATTCTGACTTGCCTTGGGTTTAAACACATAAGTATTCTTCTCAGAGCTTGTGTGTTTAATGTCATTTAAGTGACCAAACTTAAATTGAGAGTACAGAGGTGTCTTCTTGATGAAAAGTTTGTCAGCAGATTTTGCATTACATTCAGATGAAGATTCATATCCAATACCTCTTCTGTTGTTTCCACTAACACCATAGATCATAGAAGCCATCTTGCTTCTGTCTATGCTCTTAGTAAGAAACCTCTGAAAGCTAGAGTCATATTTTTCTAAAATGTTTTCATATGACTTAGTCTCAGATTCAGATTCTTGTTGAGTTATTTCAAAGTCATTTTTGATTTTCAGATTAATTTCTTTTTGCTCAACAAGTTCTGTCTTCAAAAGATCAATCTCAGATTCAAGACTGCTTTTCAGCTTCTTGTATTTGAGTTTGATATTGTTATAAATTTTAAGAACTTCTGATAAAACTTTTATAAGTTCTTCTTTAGTAAGTTTGGCCATTACCTCTTCAGCGTCATCGTCAGATTCAGAATCTGATTCATATCCTGAGGTTCCTTCCTCCTGATCTTCTGTGCTGGCCATCAGTGCAACATTGGCATATTCTTCTTCTGATTCAGAAGATGATTCAGACTCATCTGAATCATCCCATGTTGCCATCAGAACCTTCTTCTTTTTGTTAAACTTCTTCTTGAGTTTTTCTTTTTGAAGTTTGGGGCAATCATTCTTGTAATGCCCAGGTTCTTTGCACTCATAGCACACAACTTCTTTCTTGCCAGATCTTCTGTGCCCAGAAGATTCCTTTCTATGATTAGATCTTCTGAAGTTGTTGAACTTCTTTCCCTTGTGCTTCCAGAGTCTGTTGATCCTTCTGGACAGCATGGATAATTCATCTTCTTCTTCAGAAGAAGATTCTTCAGAGCTTTCTTCAATAACCTGCAAAGCTTTAGCAGATTTATTAGATTTTAAAGCAACAGATTTACCTTTTTCATTCTTCTGAGGTTCATCTTCCTCAAGCTCAATTTCATGGCTCCTCAGTGAGCTGATGAGTTCTTCTAAAGAGATCTTGTTCAGATCTTTAGCCCTCTTCAAGGCAGTCACCATTGGTCTCCATCTGGTAGGTAGACTTCTGATGATTTTCTTTACATGATCTGATGTAGAGTATCCCTTGTCCAGAACCTTTACCCCAGCTATGAGGATCTGAAATCTGGAGAACATAGCTTCAACAGATTCAGAGTCTTCCATCTTGAAGGCCTCATACTTCTGGATCAGAGCCAGAGCCTTTGTTTCCTTGACTTGAGAGTTTCCCTCATGAGTCATCTTTAAGGATTCAAACATATCAAAAGCAGTTTCCCTGTTTGAAATTTTTTTCATACTCAGTATGAGAAATTGCATTCAATAATATTGTTCTGGCCTTGTGATGATTTCTAAAATCTTTCTTCTGAGCATCTGTCATAGATTTTCTGTCTATCTTCTTGCCATTCCCATCTGTGGGATGAACATATCCATCTATGACTAGATCCCATAAATCAGCATCATATCCAAGGAAAAAACTTTCAATTCTGTCTTTCCAGTAATCAAATTTCTCCCCATCAAACATAGGGGGTTTGGTGCTGATTCTGTCCCTTTCTTCATATTTATTGTTAATGTTGGATATTGTATTATCAGCCATTGTAACAAATAAATATATATATATATATCAAAGTAATTCTCTCTGGATCTTTACTGTCACTGTTAAGTGGTAGCACACACAGAACCGGAGCTCTGATGCCAACTGAAGGTGAGATAATACTTAGAAGGGGGTTGAATAAGTATGAAAGATTAAAACTTAGAATTAAAACACAATTATTTTTATCCCGGTTCGTTGAACTCAACTACTCCAGTCCACCCTTCCTAGAGTGATTTGCCTTTCTCAAACAAGGACTTAATCCACTATTTAATCAAACAGATTACAATAGTAGCACCTAAGAACAACTGTTCTTAGTCTTCTCAAGAGCTACTGATTCCAACTGAATCCTCTTAAGGAAATCCTTTACAATCAATGTAAATCTAATACAAGAGTAAGAATGCTTCTAAAAAGCTTTTATCACAACAATGATATTTCTCTTAAGTTTAAGTACAATTAATTCTAAGAATGAATATGAAAGTATGAGAGCTTGAATGTTTTAATTCTTTTTCAGCAAAACGTCTAACTGAAGAATTTGGTGGAGTCTTGCTTTTATAGGCAGCTGATCCAGGGTGAGTTGCACGTTGAGAAGAGTGTCCCAAAAAGGTCTGAGCCTTTTTGTCTTCACATCAAGTGACCTTTCCTAGAAGAAGAAAGCACAGAAAAATCCTTTTTGTCTGTGTTCTTGTGTCTAGCATAAATGAGGAAAGAGACGTTTGATTTACTCCAACGAATATAATCTTTGAATATTTCTTCTTCAGTTTTCAGCAAGTTCATCAGAGTCTGATTGGGTCAGAGTCTTCTAATGATGATCAGAACTTTGCTGTATCAGAGTCTTCTGCAGCATGTGTGCTTTCAGCGTGTTAAATATCAGAGCATATTTGAAACAAAACTTCAGTACTGGCAGCTTTAGTACTTTCAGAATCTTCTGTAGAAACTATGCTTTGAAAAACTCTTCATACAATATTCTTCTTTGCTTCAGATGCTTCTGACTTGCTTCAGATGCTTCTGACTTGCTTCTCATTCTTTTGGAGCTTCTGCTTCAGAATCTTCTAGAGCTTCTTGCCTCAGATCCTTCTGGAGGCTACGCTCAGGATCTTCTGTTAGCAGCAATCAGAATCTTCTAATGTATGCATCTTGCGCTACAGATTCTAGCTAGTTTCTTATATTCAATTCTGATTTGCTTATGGAGTGTTAATTTCTTTACTATCTGCAGTAAAAACTCTCAAGCAAATTTTAGAGTATATAATTCTTAAATACAAAATTTCCTAATAGTTATCATCAAAACATAGAGACATTATTAAGAACCAATTTGTGTTCTAATAGATAGTACCCCCACCAAACGTATGACGAAGTGAAACTCACACCGGCCACTACCACCAAAAGGATGATAGGAAACACACTATCGCACAATCTGACAACAATCAAGATGACAGACCACCCACCAAAAATATGACGAAGCGAAATTTACACCGGCCACTACCACCAAAAGGATGATATGACAAACACTATCGCATAATCTGACATAATTTAAGATGATAGAACCCCCACCAAAAGGATGACGAAGCGAAACTCACCTCGGCCACTACCACCAAAAGGATGATAGGACAAACACTATCGCACAATCTAACATCAATTAAGATGACAGAACCATCACCAAAAGTATGACGGAGTGAAACTCACACTGGCCACTACCACCAAAAGGACGATAGGAAACACACTATCGCACAACCTGACAACAATCAAGATGACAGACCCCCCACCAAAAGGATGACGAAGCGAAACTCACACCGGCCACTACCCCCAAAAGGATTATAGGACAAACACTATAGCACAATCTGACATCAATTAAGATGATAGACCCACCGCCAAAAAGATGAGGAGCAAAACTCACACCGGCAACTATAAACAAAAGGATGATAGGACAAACACTGTCGCACAATCTGACATCAATCAAGATGAGAGACCCCCTCCAAAAGGATAATAGAGCGAAACTCAAACCGGCCACTACCACCAAAAGGATGATAGGACAAACACAACCGCACAATCTAACAACAACAAGATGACAGACCCCCACCAAAAGTATGACGGAGTGAAACTCACATCGGCCACTAACACCAAAAGGATGATAGGAAACACACTATCTCAAAATCTGACAACAATCAAGATGACAGACCCCCCCACCAAAAGGATGGCGAAGCGAAATTCACACCGGCCAATACCACCAAAAAGATGATAGGACAAACACTATCGCACAATCTGACATCCATTAAGATGATAGAACCCCCACCAAAAGGATGACGAAGCGAAACTCACCTCGGCCACTACCACCAAAAGGATGATAGGACAAATACTATCGCAAAATCTGACATCAATTAAGATGACAGACCCATCACCAAAAGTATGACAGAGTGAGACACACATCGGTCACTACCACCAAAAGGATGTTAGAACACACACCATTGCACAATCTGACATCAATCAAGATGACAGATCCCCCACCAAAAGGATGACGGAGCGAAACTCACACCGGCCACTACCACCAAAAGGATGATAGGACAAACACTATCACGCAATCTAACACCAACAAGATGATAGACCCCCAACCAAAAGGATGAAGGAGCTAAACTCACACTGGCCATTACCATCAAAAGGACAATAGGATAAACACTATCGCACAATACAACATCAATTAAGATGACAGACCCCCCACCAAAAGGATGACGGAGAAAAATTCACACCAGACACTACCACCAAAAGGATGATAGGACAAACACTATCGCACACTCCGACATCAACAAGATGACAGACCCCTCACCAAAAGGATGACAGAGTGAAACTCACACTGGCCACCACCTCCAAAAAGATGATAGGACAAACATTATCGCACAATCTGACATCAACTAGATGACAGAACCCCCACAAAAAAGGATGACGGAGCGAAACTTACACCGGCCACTACCACCAAAAGGATGATAGGATAAACACTATAGCACAATCTGACATCAATTAAGATGATAGACCCACCACCAAAAGGATGAAGGAGTAAAACTCACACCGGCCACTACAACCAAAAGGATGATAGGACAAACACAATCGCACAATCTGACATCAATCTAGATGAGAGACCCCCCGCCAAAAGGATGACGGAGCGAAACTCACACCGGCCACTACCACCAAAAGGATGAAAGGACAAACACTATCGCACAACCTAACATCCACAAGATGACAGACCCCCAACCAAAAGGATGACGGAGCTAAACTCACACTGGCCATTACCATCAAAAGGATGATAGGACAAACACTATCGCACAATCCAAATCATTAAGATGACAGACCCCTCACCAAAAGGATGACAGAGTGAAATTCACACCAGACACTACCACAAAAAGGATGATAGGACAAACACTATCGCACAATCTAACATCAAAAAGCTCACAGACCCCCCACCAAAAGGAAGACAGAGTTAAACTCACACCGGCCACTACCACCAAAAGGATGATAGGACAAACACTACCGCACAATCTGACAACAATAAGATAAAAGACCACCCACCAAATATATGACGAAGTGAAACTCACACCGGCCACTACCACCAAAAGGATGATAGGAAACACACTATCGCATAATCTGACAACAACCATGATGACAGACCCCCACCAAAAGGATGACTAAGCGAAATTCACACCGGCCACTACCACAAAAGGATGACAGGACAAACACTATCGCACAATCTGACATCAATTAAGATGACAGACCCATCACCAAAAGTATGACGGAGTGAATCTCACACCGGCCACAACCACCAAAATGACGATAGGACACACACTATTGCACAACCTGACATCAATCAAGATGACAGACCCCCCCACCAAAAGGATGACGGAGCGAAACTCACACCGGCCACTACCTTCAAAAGGATGATAGGACAAACACTATCGCACTATCTAACATCAACAAGATGACAGACCCCCAACCAAAAGGATGACGGATCTAAACTCACACTGGCCATTACCATCAAAAGGATGATATGACAAACACTATCGCACAATCCGACATCAATTAAGATGACAGACCCCCCATCAAAAGGATGACAGAGTGAACTTCACACTGGCCAATACCACCAAAAGGATGATAGGACAAACACTATCGCACAATTTAACATCAACAAGATGACAAACCCCCCACCAAAAGGATGACGGAGTGAAAATCACACCGGCCACCACCTCCAAAAGGATGACGGAGCGAAACTAACACCTGCCACTACCACCAAAAAGATGAAAGGACAAACACTGTAGCACAATCTGACATCAATTAAAATGATAGACCCACCACCAAAAGGATGACGGAGAAAAACTCACACCGGCCACTACAAACAAAAGGATGATAGGACAAACACTCTCGCACAATATGACATCAATCAAGATGAGAGACCCCCACCAAAAGGATAACGGAGCGAAACTCAAACCAGCCAATACCACCAAAAGGATAATAGGACAAACACTATCGCACTATCTGACATCAATTAGATGACAAACCTCCCACCAAAAGGATGACGGAGTGAGACTCACATCGGCCTCTACCACCAAAAGGATGATAGGACAAACACTACTGCACAATCTGACAACAACAAGATGACAGACCCCCCACAAAAGTATGACAGTGAAACTCACACCGGCCACTACCATCAAAAGGATGATAGGAAACACACTATCGCACAATCAGACAACAATCAAGATGACAGACCCCCCACCAAACGGATGACGAAGCGAAATTCACACCGGCGACTACCACCAAAAGGATGATGGGACAAACACTATCGCACAATCTGACATCAATTAAGATGATAGAACCCCCACCAAAAGGATGACGAAGCGAAACTCACCTCGGCCACTACAACCAAAAGGATTATAGGACAAACACTATCGCACAATCTGACATCAATTAAGATGACAGACCCATCACCAAAAGTATGACGGAGTGAAACTCACAGCCACTACCACCAAAAGGATGATAGGTCACACACTATTGCACAAACTAACATAAATCAAGATGACAGACCCCCCACCAAAAGGATGACGGAGCGAAGCTCGCACCGGCCACTACCAGCAAAAGGATGATAGGACAATCACTATCGCACAATCTAACATCAACAAGATGACAAACCCCCAACCAAAAGGATGACGGAGCTAAACTCACACTGGCCATTACCATCAAAAGGATGATAGGACAAACACTATCGCATAATCCTACATCAATTAAGATGTCAGACCCCCCACCAAAAGGATGACAGAGTGGAATTCACACCGGCCACTACCACAAAAAGGATGATAGGACAAACACTATAGCACAATCTGACATCAATTAAGATGATAGACCCATCACCAAAAGCATGACGGAGCAAAACTCACACCGACCATTATAACCAAAAGGATGATAGGACACACACCATTGCACAATCTGACATCAATCAAGATGAGAGATCCCCACCAAAAGGATATCGGTGCAAAACTCAAACCTGCCACTACCACCAAAAGGATGATAGGACAAACACTATCGCACAATATGACATCAATTAAGATGATAGAACCCCCACGAAAAGGATGACAAAGCGAAACTCACCTCGGCCACTACCACCAAAAGGATTATAGGACAAACACTATCGCGCAATCTGACATCAATTAAGATGACAGACCCATCACCAAAAGTATGACGGAGTGAAATTCACACCGGCCACTACCACCAAAAGGATGATAGGACACACACTATTGCATAATCTGACATCAATCAAGCTGACAGACCCCCCACCAAAAGGATGACGGAGCAAAACACACACCGGCCACTATCACCAAAAGGATGATAGGACAAACACTATCGCACAATCCAACATCAACTAAGAAAACAGACCCCCCACCAAAAGGATGACAAAGTGAAATTCACGCCGGCCACTACCACCAAAAGGATGATAGGACAAACACTATAGCACAATCTGACCTAATTTAAGATGATATACCCACCACCAAAAGGATGATAGGACAAACACTACCGCACAATCTGACATCAATTAGATGACAGACCTCCCACCAAAAGGAAGACAGAGTTAAACTCACACCGGCCACTACCACCAAAAGGATGATAGGACAAACACTACCGCACAATCTGACAACAATAAGATATAAGACCACCCACCAAATATATGATGAAGTGAAACTCACACCGGCCACTACCACCAAAAGGATGATAGGAAACACACTATCGCATAATCTGACAACAACCATGATGACAGACCCCCACCAAAAGGATGACTAAGCGAAATTCACACCGGCCACTACCACAAAAAGGATTATAGGACAAACACTATCCCACAATCTGACATCAATTAAGATGACAGAACCATCACCAAAAATATGACGGAGTGAAACTCACACCGACCACTACCACCAAAAGGATGATAGAACACATACTATTGCACAATTTGATATTAATCAAGATGACAGACCCCCCACCAAAAGGATGACGGAGTGAAACTCACACTGGCCACTACCATCAAAAGGATGATAGGACGAACACTATTGTACAATCTAACATCAACAAGATAATAGACCCCCAACCAAAAGGATGACGGAGCTAAACTCACACTGGCCATTACCATCAAAAGGATGATAGGACAAACACAATCGCACAATCCAAATCAATTTAGATGACAGACCCCCCACCAAAAGGATGACAGAGTGAAATTCACACTGGACACTACCCCCAAAAGGATGATAGGACAAACACTATCGCACAATCTAACATCAACAAGCTAACAGACCCCCACCAAAAGGATGACGAAGCGAAACTCAAACCGGCCACTACCACCAAAAGGATGATTGGAAAAACACTCGCACAATCTGACATCAATTAGATGACGGACCTCCCACCAAAAGGATGACGGAGTTAAACTCACACCGGCCACTACCACCAAAAGGATGATAGGACAAGCACTACCGCATAATCTGACAACAACAAGATGACATACCCTCCACCAAAAGTATGACGGAGTAAAACTCACACCAGCCACTACCACCAAAAGGATGATAGGAAACACACTATCGGACAATCTGACATCAATCAAGATGACAGACCCCCACCCAAAAGGATTACGTAGCGAAATTCACACTAGCCACTACCACCAAAAGGATGATAGGACAAACACTCGCACAATCTAACATCAATTAAGATGATAGAACCTCCACCAAAAGGATGACAAAGCGAAACTCACCTTGGCCACTACCACCAAAAGGATTATAGGACAAATACTATCGCACAATCTGACATCAATTAAGATGACAGACCCATCATCAAAAGTATGACAGAGTGAACCTCACACCGGCCACTACCACCAAAAGGATGATAGGACACACATTATTGCACAATCTGACATCAATCAAGATGGCAAACCCTCACCAAAAGGATGACGGAGCAAAACTCACACCAGCCACTACCACCAAAAGGATGATAGGACAAACACTATCGCACAATCTAACATCAACAAATGACAAACCCCCAACCAAAAGGATGACAAAGTGAAACTCACACCGGCCACCACCTCCAAAAGGATGATAGGACACACATTACCACACAATCTGACATTAACTAGATGAACGAATCCCTAAAAAAAGGATGACAGAGCGAAACTCACACCGGCCACTACCACCAAAAGGATGATAGGACAAACACTATAGCACAATCTGACATCAATTAAGATGATAGACCCACCACCAAAAGGATGAAGAACCAAAACTCACAGCAGCCACTACAACCAAAAGGATGATAGGACAAACACTGTCGCACAATCTGACATTAATCAAGATGAGAGACCCCCACGAAAAGGATAACGGTGGGAAACTTAAACCGGCCACTACCACCAAAAGGATGATAGGACAAACACTATCGTACAATCTGGCTTCAATTAGATTACAGACCTCCCACCCAAAGGATGACGGAGTGACTCTCACACCGTCCACTACCACCAAAAGGATGATAGGACAAACACTACCGCACAATCTGACAACAACAAGATGACAGACCCCCCACCAAAAGTATCACGGAGTGAAACTCACACCGGCCACTACCACCAAAAGGATGATAGGAAACACACTATCGCACAATCTGACAACAATCAAGATGACAAACCCCCGACCAAAAGGATGACGAAGCGATATTCACACCGGTCACTACCACCAAAAGGATTATAGGACAAACACTATCGCACAATCTGACATCAATTAAGATGATAGAACCCCCACCAAAAGGATGACGAAGCGAAACTCACCTCGTCCACTACCACAAAAAGGATTATAGGACAAACACTATCGCACAATCTGACATCAATTAAGATGACAGACCCATCACCAAAAGAATGACGGAGTGAAACTCACATCAGCCACTACCACCAAAAGGATGATAGGACAAACACTATCGCACAATATGACATCAATTAAGATGATAGAACCCCCACAAAAAGGATGACGGAGCGAAACTCACCTCGGCCACTACCACCAAAAGGATTATAGGACAAACACTATCGCACAATCTGACATCAACAAGATGACAGACCCCCAACCAAAAGAATGACGGAGCTAAACTCACACTGGCCATTACCATCAAAAGGACGATAAGACAAACACTATCGCACAATAAGACATAAATTAAGATGACAGACCCCCCACCAAAAAGGATGACGGAGTGAAACTCACACCGGCCACTACCACCATAAGGATTATACGAAACACACTATCACACAATCTGACAACAATAAAGATGACACACCCCCACCAAAAAGATGACGAAGCGAAACTCACACTGGCCACCACCTCCAAAAGGATGATAGGACGAAAACTATAGTACAATCTGACACCAATTAAGATGATAGACCCACCAATAAAAGGATGACGGAGCAAATCTCACACCGGCCACTACAACCAAACGGATGATAGGACAAACACTGTCGTACAATCTGACATCAATCAAGATGAGAGACCCCCACCAAAAGGATAACGGAGCGAAACTCACACCGGCCACCCCCACCAAAAGGATGACGAAGTGAAATTCACACCGGCCACTACCACCAAAAGGATGATAGGACAAACACTATTGCACAATCTGACATCAATTAAGATGATAGAACCCCCACCAAAAGGATGACGAAGCGAAACTCACCTCGTCCACTACCACAAAAAGGATTATAGGACAAACACTATCGCACAATCTGACATCAATTAAGATGACAGACCCATCACCAAAAGTATGACGGAGTGAAACTCACATCGGCCACTACCACCAAAAGGATGATAGGACACACACTATTGCACAATCTGACATCAATCAAGATGACAGACCCCCCACCAAAAGGATGACGGAGTGAAACTCACATCGGCGACCTCCACCAAAATGATGATAGGACAAACATTATCGCGCAATCTGACATCAACAAGTTGACAGACCCCCAACCAAAAGGATGACGGGGCTAAACTCAAAATGGCCATTACCATCAAAAGGATGATAGGATAAAAACTATCGCACAATACGACATCAATTAAGATGACAGACCCCCCCCCCCCACCAAAAGGATGACGGAGTGAAATTCACACCGGACACAACCACCAAAAGGATGATAGGACAAACACTATCGCACAATCTGACATCAATAAGATGACAGACCCCCCACAAAAAGGATGACGGAGTGAAACTCACACCGGCCTCCACCTCCAAAAGTATGATAGGACAAACATTATCGCACAATCTGACATCAACTAGATGACAGAACCCCCAAAAAAAGGATGACGGAGCGAAACTCACCTCAGCCACTACCACCAAAAGGATGATAGGACAAACACTATCGCACAATCTGACATCAGTTAGATGACAGACCTCCCACCAAAAGGATGACAGAGTGAAACTCGCACCGGCGACTACCATATAAAGGATGATAGGACAAACACTACCAAACAATCTGACAACAACAAGATGACGGACCCCCCACTAAATGTATAACGTAGTGAAACTCACACCGGCCACTACCACCAAAAGGATGATAGGAAACACACTATCGCACAATCTAACAACAATCAAGATGACAGACTCCCCACAAAAAGGATGACGAAGCGAAACTCACCTCGGCCACTACCACCAAAACGATTATAGGACAAACACTATCGCGCAATCTAACATCAACAAGATGACAGACCCCCAACCAAAAGAATGACGGAGCTAAACTCACATTGGCCATTACCATCAAAAGGACGATAGGACAAACACTATCGCACAATAAGACATAAATTAAGATGACAGACCCCCCACCAAAAGGATGACGGAGTGAAACTCACACCGTCCACTACCACCATAAGGATTATAGGAAACACACTATCACACAATCTGACAACAATAAAGATGACACACCCCCCACCAAAAAGATGACGAAGCGAAACTCACACTGGCCACCACCTCCAAAAGGATGATAGGACAAAAACTATAGTACAATCTGACACAAATTAAGATGATAGACCCACCAATAAAAGGATGACGGAGCAAATCTCACACCGGCCACTACAACCAAACGGATTATAGGACAAACACTGTCGTACAATCAGACATCAATCAAGATGAGAGACCCCCACCAAAAGGATAACGGAGCGAAACTCAAACCGGCCACTACCACCAAAAGGATGATAGGACAAACACTATCGCACAATCTGACAACAATTCAATGAAAGACCTCCCACCAAAAGGATGATAGATCAAACACTATCGCACAATCTGACAACAACAAGATGACAGACCCCCCCCCCCCCTCAAAAGTGTGACGGAGTGAAACTCACACCGGCCACTTCCACCAAAAGGATGATAGGAAAGACACTAACGCACAATCTGACAACAATCAAGATGACAGAACCCCCACCAAAAGGATGACGAAGCGAAATTCACATCGGCCACTACCACCAAAAGGATGATAGGACAAACACTATCGCACAATCTGACATCAATTATGATGATAGTACCCGCACCAAATGTATGACGAAGCGAAATAAACACCGGCCACTACCCCCAAAAGGATGATATGACAAACACTATTGCACAATCTGACATCAATTAAGATGATAGAACCCCCACCAAAAGAATGACGAAGCGAAACTTACCTCGGCCACTACCACCAAAAGGATTATAGGACAACACTATCGCACAATCTGACATCAATTAAGATGGCAGACCCATCACCAAAAGTATGACGGAGTGAAACTCACACCGGCCACTACCACCAAAAGGATGATAGGAAACACACTATCGCACAACCAGACAACAATCAAGATGACAGACCCCCCACCAAAAGGATGACGAAGCGAAATTCACACCAGCCACTACCCCCAAAAGGATTATATGACAAAAACTATTGCACAATCTGACATCAATTAAGATGATAGAACCCCCACCAAAAGGATGACGAAGCGAAACTCACCTCGGCCACTACCACCAAAAGGATTATAGGACAAACACTATCGCACAATCTGACATCAATTAAGATGACAGACCCATCACCAAAAGTATGACGTAGTGAAACTCACACTGGCCACTACCACCAAAAGGATGATAGGAAACACACTATCGCACAATCTAACAACAATCAAGATGACAGACCCCCCACCAAAAGGATGACGAAGCGAAATTCACACCGGCCACTACCACCAAAAGGATTATAGGACAAACACTATCGCACAATCTGACATCAATTAAGATGATAGAACCATCACCAAAAGGATGACGAAGCGAAACTCACCTCGTCCATTACCACAAAAAGGATTATAGGACAAACACTATCGCACAATCTGACATCAATTAAGATGACAGACCCATCACGAAAAGTATGACGGAGTGAAACTCACATCGGCCACTACCACTAAAACGATGATAGGACACACACTATTGCACAATCTGACATCAATCAAGATGACAGACCCCCCACCAAAAGGATGACGGAGTGAAACTCACATCGGCCACCTCCACCAAAAGGATGATAGGACAAACATTATCGCGCAATCTGACATCAACAAGATGACAGACCCCCAACCAAAAGGATTAAGGGGCTAAACTCAAAATGGCCATTACCATCAAAAGGATGATAGGACAAAAACTATCGCACAATACGACATCAATTAAGATGACAGACCCCCCCCCCCCTCCCCCACCAAAAGGATGACGGAGTGAAACTCACACCGGACACTACCACCAAAAGGATGATAGTACAAACACTATCGCACAATCTGACATCAACAAGATGACAGACCCCCCACAAAAAGGATGACGGAGTGAAACTCACACCGGCCTCCACCTCCAAAAGGATGATAGGACAAACATTATCGCACAATCTAACATCAACTAGATGACAGAACCCCTAAAAAAAGGATGACGGAGCGAAACTCACCTCAGCCACTACCACCAAAAGGATGAGAGGACAAACACTATCGCATAATCTGACATCAATTAGATGACAGACCTCCCACCAAAAGGATGACGGAGTGAAACTCACACCGGCCACTACCACATAAAGGATGATAGGACAAACACTACCACACAATCTGACAACAACAAGATGACAGACCCCCCACTAAATGTATGACGGAGTGAAACTCACACCAGCCACTACCACCAAAAGGATGATAGGAAACACACTAACGCACAATCTGACAACAATCAAGATGACAGACTCCCCACCTAAAGGATGACGAAGCGAAATTCACACCGGCCACTACCACCAAAAGGATGATAGGACATACACTATCGCACAATATGACATCAATTAAGATGATAGAACCTCCACAAAAAGGATGAATAAGCGAAACTCACCTCGGCCACTACCACCAAAAGGATTATAGGACAAACACTATCGCGCAATCTGACATCAACAAGATGACAGACCCCCAAGCAAAAGAATGACGGAGCTAAACTCACATTGGCCATTACCATCAAAAGGACGATAGGACAAACACTATCGCACAATACGACATAAATTAAGATGACAGACCCCCCACCAAAAGGATGACGGAGTGAAACTCACACCGGCCACTACCACATAAAGGATGATAGGACAAACACTACCGCACAATCTGACAACAACAAGATGACAGACCCCCCACTAAATGTATGACGGAGTGAAACTCACACCAGCCACTACCACCAAAAGGATGATAGGAAACACACTAACGCACAATCTGACAACAATCAAGATGACAGACTCCCCACCTAAAGGATGACGAAGCGAAATTCACACCGGCCACTACCACCAAAAGGATGATAGGACAAACACTATCGCACAATATGACATTAATTAAGGTGATAGAACCCCCACCAAAAGGATGACGAAGCGAAACTCACCTCGGCCACTACCACCAAAAGGATTATAGGACAAACACTATCGCATAATCTAACATCAATTAAGATGACAGACCCATCACCAAAAGTATGACGTAGTGAAACTCACACTGGCCACTACCACCAAAAGGATGATAGGAAACACACTATCGCACAATCTAACAACAATCAAGATGACAGACCCCCCACCAAAAGGATGACGAAGCGAAATTCACACCGGCCACTACCACCAAAAGGATTATAGGACAAACACTATCACACAATCTGACATCAACTAAGATGATAGAACCATCACCAAAAGGATGACGAAGCGAAACTCACCTCGTCCATTACCACAAAAAGGATTATAGGACAAACACTATCGCACAATCTGACATCAATTAAGATGACAGACCCATCACCAAAAGTATGACGGAGTGAAACTCACATCGGCCACTACCACCAAAAGGATGATAGGACACACACTATTGCACAATCTGACATCAATCAAGATGACAGACCCCCCACCAAAAGGATGACAGAGTGAAACTCACATCGGCCACCTCCACCAAAAGGATGATAGGACAAACATTATCGCGCAATCTGACATCAACAAGATGACAGACCCCCAACCAAAAGGATGACGGGGCTAAACTCAAAATGGCCATAACCATCAAAAGGATGATAAGACAAAAACTATCGCACAATACGACATCAATTAAGATGACAGACCCCCCCCCCCCCACCAAAAGGATGATGGAGTGAAATTCACACCGGACACTACCACCAAAAGGATGATAGTACAAACACTATCGCACAATCTGACATTAACAAGATGACAAACCCCCCACAAAAAGGATGACGGAGTGAAACTCACACCGGCCTCCACCTCCAAAAGGATGATAGGACAAACATTATCGCACAATCTAACATCAACTAGATGACAGAACCCCCAAAAAAAGGATGACGGAGCGAAACTCATCTCAGCCACTACCACCAAAAGGATGATAGGACAAACACTATCGCACAATCTGACATCAATTAGATGACAGACCTCCCACCAAAAGGATGACGGAGTGAAACTCACACCGGCCACTACCACATAAAGGATGATAGGACAAACACTACCGCACAATCTGACAACAACAAGATGACAGACCCCCCACTAAATGTATGACGGAGTGAAACTTACACCAGCCACTACCACCAAAAGGATGATAGGAAACACACTAACGCACAATCTGACAACAATCAAGATGACAGACTCCCCACCTAAAGGATGACGAAGCGAAATTCACACCGGCCACTACCACCAAAAGGATGATAGGACATACACTATCGCACAATATGACATCAATTAAGATGATAGAACCTCCACAAAAAGGATGAAGAAGCGAAACTCACCTCGGCCACTACCACCAAAAGGATTATAGGACAAACACTATCGCGCAATCTGACATCAACAAGATGACAGACCCCCAAGCAAAAGAATGACGGAGCTAAACTCACATTGGCCGTTACCATCAAAAGGACGATAGGACAAACACTATCGCACAATACGACATAAATTAAGGTGACAGACCCCCCACCAAAAGGATGACGGAGTGAAACTCACACCGGCCACTACCACATAAAGGATGATAGGACAAACACTATCGCACAATCTGACAACAATCAAGATGACAGACTCCCCACCAAAAAGATAACGAAGCGAAATTCACACCGGCCACTACCACCAAAAGATGATAGGACAAACATTATTGCATAATCTGACATCAATTAAGATGATAGAACCCCCACCAAAAGGATGACGAAGCGAAACTTACCTCGACCACAACCACCAAAAGGATTATAGGACAACACTATCGCACAATCTGACATCAATTAAGATGACAGACCCATCACCAAAAGTATGACGGAGTGAAACTCACACCGGCCACTACCACCAAAAGGATGATAGGAAACACACTATCTCACAACCAGACAACAATCAAGATGACAGACCCCCCACCAAAAGGATGACGAAGCGAAATTCACACCAGCCACTACCCCTAAAAGGATGATATGACAAACACTATTGCACAATCTGACATCAATTAAGATGAGAGAACCCCCACCAAAAGGATGACGATGCGAAACTCACCTCGGCCACTACCACCAAAAGGATTATAGGAAAAACACTATCGCACAATATGAAATCAATTAAAATGACAGACCCATCACCAAAAGTATGACGGAGTGAAACTCACACCGGCCACTACTGCCAAAAGGATGATAGGAAACACACTGTCGCACAATCTGACAACAATCAAGATGATAGACCCCCCACCAAATGAATGACGAAGCGAAATTCACACCGGCCACTACCACCAAAAGGATGATAGGACAAACACTATCGCACAATATGACATCGTGTAAGATGATAGAACCCCCACCAAAAGGATGACGAAGCGAAACTCACCTCGGACACTACCATCAAAAGGATTATAGGACAAACACTATCACGCAATCTGACATCAATTAAGATGACAGACCCATCACCAAAAGTATGACGGAGTGAAACTCACACCGACCACTACCACCAAAAGGATGATAGGACACACACTATTGCACAATCTGACATCAATCAAGATGACAGACCCCCCACCAAAAGGATGACGGAGCGAAACTCACACCGGCCACTACCATCAAAAGGATGATAGAACAAACACTATCTCACAATCCGACATCAATTAAGATGACAGACCCCCAACCAAAAGGATGACTGGGCTAAACTCAAAATGGCCATTACCATCAAAAGGATGATAGGACAAAAACTATCGCACAATACGACATCAATTAAGATGACAGACCCCCCCACAAAAATGATGACAGAGTGAAATTCACACCGGACACTACCACCAAAAGGATGATAGGACAAACACTATCGCACAATCTGACATCAACAAGATGACAGACCCCCCACAAAAAGGATGACGGAGTTAAACTCACACCGGCCTCCGACTCCAAAAGGATGATAGGACAAACATTATCGCACAATCTGACATCAACTAGATGACAGAACCCCCCAAAAAAGGATGACGGAGCGAAACTCACCTCAGCCACTACCACCAAAAGGATGATAGGACAAACACTATCGCACAATCTGACATCAATTAGATGACATACCTCCCACCAAAAGGATGATAGAGTGAAACTCACACCGGCCACTACCATATAAAGGATGATATGACAAACACTACCGCACAATCTGACAACAAAAAGATGACAGACCACCCACTAAATGTATGACAAAGTGAAACTCACACCGGCCACTACCACCAAAAGGATGATAGGAAACACACTATCTCATAATCTGACAACAATCAAGATGACAGACTCCCCACCAAAAGGATGACGAAGCGAAATTCACACCGGCCACTACCACCAAAAGGATGATAGGACAAACAATATCGCACAATATGACATCAATTAAGATGATAGAACCCCCACAAAACGGATGATGAAGCGAAACTCACCTCGGCCACTACCACCAAAAGGATTATAGGACACACACTATCGCACAATCTGATATCAATTAAGATGACAGACCCATCACCAAAAGTATGACGGAGTGAAACTCACATCGGCCACTACCACCAAAAGGATGATAGGACACACACTATTGCACAATCTGACATCAACAAGATGACAGACCCCCAACCAAAAGAATGACGGAGCTAAACTCACATTGGCCATTACCATTAAAAGGACGATAGGACAAACAATATTGCACAATACGACATAAATTAAGATGATAGACCCCCCCCCCCCCCCCACCAAAAGGATGACGGAGTGAAACTCAAACCGGCCACTACCACCATAAGGAATAGAGGAAACACACTATCACACAATCTGACAATAATAAAGATGACACACCCCCACCAAAAAGATGACGAAGCGAAACTCACATTGGCCACCACCTCCAAAAGGATGATAGGACAAAAACTATAGTACAATCTGACATCAATTAAGATGATAGACCCACCAATAAAAGGATGACGGAGCAAAACTCACATCGGCCACTACAACTAAACGGATGATAGGACAAACACTGTCGTGTAATCTGACATCAATCAAGATGAGAGACCCCCACCAAAAGGATAACGGAGCGAAACACAAACCGGCCACTACCACCAAAAGGATGATAGGACAAACACTATCGCACAATCTAACAGCATTTAAATGACAGACCTCCCACCAAAAAGATGACGGAGTGAAACTCACACCGGCCACAACCACCAAAAGGATGATAGGACAAACACTATCGCACAATCTGACAATAACAAGATGACAGACCCCCCCCCCCCCCCCCCCCAAAAGTATGACGGAGTGAAACTCACACCGGCCACTACCACCAAAAGGATGATAGGAAAGACACTATCGCACAATCTGACAACAATCAAGATGACAAAACCCCCACCAAAAGGATGACGAAGCGAAATTCACACCGGCCACTACCACCAAAAGGATGATAGGACAATCACTATCGCACAATCTGACATCAATTAAGATGATAGTACCCCCACCAAATGTATGACAAAGTGAAACTCACACCGGCCACTACCACCAAAAGGATGATAGGAAACACACCATCGCACAATCTGACAACAATAAAGATGACAGACCCCCCACCAAAAAGATGACGAAGCGAAATTCACACCGGCCACTACCACCAAAAGGATGACAGGACAAACACTATTGCATAATCTGACATCAATTAAGATGATAGAACCCCCACAAAAAAGATGGCGAAGCGAAACTTACCTCGGCCACTACCACTAAAAGGATTATAGGACAACACTATCGCACAATCTGACATCAATTAAGATGACAGACCCATCACCAAAAGTATGACGGAGTGAAACTCACACCGGCCACTACCACCAAAAGGATGATAGGAAACACACTATCGCACAACCAGACAACAATCAAGATGACAGACCCCCCACCAAAAGGATGACGAAGCGAAATTCACACCAGCCACTACCCCTAAAAGGATGATATGACAAACACTATTGCACAATCTAACATCAATTAAGATGATAGAACCCCCACCAAAAGAATGCCGAAGCGAAACTCACCTCGGCCACTACCAATAAAAGGATTATAGGACAAACACTATCGCACAATCTGACATCAATTAATATGACAGACCCATCACCAAAAGTATGACGGCGTGAAACTCACACCGGCCACTACCACCAAAAGGATGATAGGAAATACTCTATCGCACAATCTGACAACAATCAAGATGACAGACCCCCCACCAAAAAGATGACGAAGCGAAATTCACACCGGCCACTACCACCAATAGGATAATAGGACAAACACTATCGCACAATATGACATCAATTAACATGATAGAACCCCCACCAAAAGGATGACGAAGCGAAACTCACATCGGCCACTACCACCAAAAGGATTATAGGACAAACACTATCGCACAATCTGACATCAATTAAGATGACAGACTCATCACCAAAAGTATGACGGAGTGAAACTCACACCGGCCACTACCACCAAAAGGATGATAGGACACACACTATTGCACAATCTGACATCAATCAAGATGCCAGACCCCCCATCAAAAGGATGACTGAGCGAAACTCACACCGGCCACTAGGACCAAAAGGATGATAGGACAAACACTATCGCACAATCTAACATCAACAAGATGATAGACCCCCAACCAATAGGATGACGGAGCTAAACTCACACTTGCCATTACCATCAAAAGGATGATAGGACAAACACTATCGCACAATCCGACATCAATTAAGATGACAGGCCCCCAACCAAAAGGATGACGGAGCTAAACTCACACTGGGCATTACCATCAAAAGGATTATAGGACAAACACTATAGCACAATCTGACATCAATTAAGATGATAGACCCACCGCCAAAAGTATGACGGAGCAAAACTCATAGCAGCAACTATAACCAAAATGATGATAGGATAAACACTGTCGCACAATCTGACATCAATCAAGATGAGAGACCCCCTCCAAAAGGATAACGGAGCGAAACTCAAACCGGCCACTTCCACTAAAAGGATGATAGGACAAAAACTATCCCACAATCTAACATCAATTAGATGACAGACCTCCCACCAAAAGGATGATGGAGTGAAACTCACACCGGCCACTACCACCAAAAGGATGATTGGACAAACACAACCGCACAATCTGACAACAACAAGATGACAGACCCCCACCAAAAGTATGACGGAGTGAAACTCACACCGGCCACTACCACCAAAAGGATGATAGGAAACACACTATCGCACAATCTGACATTAGTTAAGATGATAGTGAAGGTGAGATAATACTTAGAAGGGGGGTTGAATAATTATGAAAGATTAAAACTTAGAATTAAAACACAATTATTTTTATCCTGGATCATTGAACTCAACTACTCCAGTCCACCCTTCCTAGAGTGATTTGCCTTTCTCAAACAAGGACTTAATCCACTATTTAATCAAACAGATTACTATAGGAACACCTAAGAACAACTGTTTTTAGTCTTCTCAAGAGCTACTGATTCCAACTAAATCCTCTTAAGGAAATCCTTTACAATCAATGTAAATCTAATACAAGAGTAAGAATGCTTCTAAAAAGCTTTTATCACAACAGTGATATTTCTCTTAAGTTTAAGTACAATTAATTCTAAGAATGAATATGAAAGTATGAGAGCTTGAATGTTTTAATTCTTTTTCAGCAAAACGTCTAACTGAAGAATTTGGTGGAGTCTTGCTTTTATAGGCAGCTGATCCAAGGTGAGCTGCACGTTGAGAAGAGTGAACCAAAAAGGTCTGAACCTTTTTGTCTTCACATCAAGTGACCTTTCCTAGAAGAAGAAAGCACAGAAAAATTCTTTTTGTCTGTGTTCTTGTGTCTAGCATAAATGAGGAAAGAGACGTTTGATTTACTCCAACGGATATAATCTTTGAATATTTCTTCTTCAGTTTTTAGCAAGTTCATCAGAGTCTGATTGGGTTAGAGTCTTCTAATGATGATCAGAACTTTGCTGTATCAGAGTCTTCTGCAGCATGTGTGCTTTCAGCGTGTTAAATATCATAGCATATTTGAAACAGAACTTCAGTACTGGCAGCTTTAGTACTTTCAGAATCTTCTGTAGAAACTATGCTTTGAAAAACTCTTCATACAATATTCTTCTTTGCTTCAGATGCTTCTGACTTGCTTCAGATGCTTCTGACTTGCTTCTCATTCTTCTGGAGCTTTTGCTTCAGAATCTTCTGGAGCTTCTTGCCTCAGATCCTTCTAGAGGCTACGCTCAGGATCTTCTGTTAGCAGCAATCAGAATCTTCTAATGTATGCATCTGGAGCTACAGATTCTAGCTAGTTTCTTGTATTCAATTCTGATTTGCTTCTGGAGTGTTAATTTCTTGACTATCTGCAGTAAAAACTCTCAAGCAAATTTTAGAGTATATAATTCTTAAATACAAAATTTCCTAATAGTTATCATCAAAACATAGAGATATTATTAAGAACCAATATGTGTTCTAACAATCTCCCCCTTTTTGATGATGACAAAAACATCAGAAATTTTGTTTAATTGAAAATATTAAAATTATAACTCCCCCTGAGATGATGAATCTCCCCCTGAGTTAAATACAGAAAAGGAATAGAAACTTCCCTTTTGTCTTGAGTAATCTTCAGAGTTAGATCTTGTTTATTCTTTTAACATTTGAAGGTCAGAATGTCTTGCAGATTTAAGATTCAGAGTTTGATAATAGTCAAATGATCTGAGAGACTCAGAGTTTCTTTTATAGAATGTTCTTATTAAATGTTCTGAAACACTCAGATTAAATGTTAGATAGAAAAAATATGTCTGAAGTTTCATTCTGGTGAAGTTATATTAAACAATTCAGATCTATATT
This sequence comes from Lathyrus sativus, assembly GCA_963859935.3. Classification (NCBI taxonomy): domain Eukaryota; kingdom Viridiplantae; phylum Streptophyta; class Magnoliopsida; order Fabales; family Fabaceae; genus Lathyrus; species Lathyrus sativus. Next base: position 329,264,319 of record OZ012737.1, on the reverse strand, counting down.
TTCTCCCCCTTTTTTGTCATAAGCAAAAAGTAAAAACTTTAAAAGGACAAATAAAAGGAAACAGTAAATGAGATAATTCAATGGAGAAAACTTTGATTCATTCAATAAGATCAGATCAAGAGTACATGCATCAGAAGATATATCAATAAAGTACATAGGCAAACATCAGATGCAAAAACATTAGAATGAAAAAAAATGAAAATCTAAGAGTGTTTGGACAAAAGCATCTTCAATAGATCTGTAATCTCAGAGGAGGATTGCTCTTTCTTGGACATCCACTTAGCCATAGTTTCATTCTTTTGATCTTGCTTTGACATCCATTCTGTCATATCCTCAGACTTCTTATCCTGTTTTGCCATCCAGGACTTGATCTCTGATTGGCCAGCTTCCAGAGCAGCAATCTTATCTTCAAAATCTAGATGTTCTTTCTTTATCTCAGATGAAGAAGTATGATCAGGTTCTGGAGCTTGAACAGAGTCAATTTCCATGGGTTCTGTAGAGTCTGGAGCATTAGAGCTAGAAGGAGGGTCTACCAGAGTCATTGCCAACAGATTTTCCTCAGATGCAGGTTCAGTAGTTTCTGCTGAAGGTGGAGGAGCATCTGTAAGGAGCAGAGGTTCAGATTTCTTGACAGTCCAGAATAGAGTTCTTGCAGCCTTAGCAAATCTGAGCTTCGCATCATTAGAACAGATGTTCTTCAGATTTGAGGCCACAGAGTTGAATCTATTGATGAATCCATTCCAGATGATGTCAGATTCTTTGGCATCCATTGTTGCTGAGCATTTCTTCTGAACAGTACCTAAATACAACTGTATTTCTTGCAAAAATGATTGAAATAAAGGATTAACATTAAGTCTGGGCTTAGGATGTAACAGAGTTTCTAGAGTTACAGGTTTTGGTTGGGGAGTTGGTGGAAAAAGAGATTTCTGAATAGAGATCAGAGGACGAGGATAGTATGGAATGAAAGGTATTTCAGGAGCTTTTTCTTTGGATCTGATTAAGGCATTTAACAGATGAGTTTTTGCTCTGGTGTGAAGGGTAACTACATCAAAAGGTTTATTTGAGTAGGTTTGGAAGGCAGATTTGGGGGGTTCATCAGATGCAACATTGTTATCAGATGTAATTGGTAGAGCTGAAGCAACAGCTTTATCAGATTTAGCAGAACAGGATATAGTTGCTAGGGATCCTACATCTGACATGGATTTTATATAGTCAAGAATCACAGATGGAAGGGTCATGGTGAGTTTGGGTTTCAGAGGGGTGATAGGGTCAGATGGTTCAACTCTGTCATAAAAGTCTTTGAGTTTGAAACCATAAGCCAGATTATGAAATAGAGATGATACTTAGGCACAAGATATATATGATCTTGGGTTTGAATTTGGGATCAATATTTCAGATGATGGTGCAGGTGTGGGAATAGGATCTGGAATGGGAGCTTTTGAAGGTATAATGGGTTCAGGTTGGTTTACCTCAGAGTCTCTATGAGATGGAGAGACTAGAAAGTCTGGGTGGATTTCTGATTCTGAGGAGTTTGGGGAGGTGGTTGGTGTGCGGGAAGTAGAAGATACTTGAAACACAGTTTTTAAAGGTGTGACATCAAGAACTTCTGTCTCAAGAATGTGAGGTTCAGAAGTGTTGGTTGGTTCTGAAGGAATTTCAGAGGGTTTTGATGGTTGTTCTGAGGTAGGTGAATCAGATGGAATTGTGATTGGTTCTGATGAAATTAGAACAGGTGTTATTTTTGTAGGTTCAGATGCAGTGGGTTCAGATGATTTTGATGGTGGATTATTTGATGGTGGTTGATTTTCAGAGGCTTTTTCTGGTTGAGATTCTTGTGGTTTTTCTGGTTGTTTTTCTTGTGGGTGCTTTTGTTGTTCAGATTGCTTTTGTTTAGATTGTTCAGAGGATTTTTGTTGTACAGAAGGTTGTGGTTGTTGTTCTGTAGGTTGTTGTTCTGATGGTTGTTTCTGTGAAGATTGTTTTTGTGGAACAAACTGTTTGATTTGGATTTTTGGTTGAGATGATTGTGTTACAAAGACTTTTGGTGTTTGAATGATTTTTGTTGTTGTTGGTGTTGGAACAGAAGTTTGTTTTTGTGGTGACTTTGAACTTGGAGCAGTAACAAAAGTAGTTTGTGTAGAGGGTGGTTTTGGAACAGACTTAATATTAGAATCATTTAAAACAATTGTATTTGCAGAAGATATAGAAGATTTAGTACCTTTTATCTTGATCCTCTTGGCTGGTACAGAAGGAGTGTCTCCAGATTCTTTTCTCTTCAAGAGCTTATGTGGCTTCTCAGCAATCTTGACCTTCTTCTGAGCAAGTGCAGCTTCTGCTTCTGGCTGAGTCCTCTTTCTTTGGAGTTGTTCTTCTTCTCCTTCTTCTTCTTCAACATCAGGTAGGGGTTGTCTTGCTAGTTGTATTACGTTTGCAGGAACAGACTTTCCTTCTTTCTTACATTCATCAATGTACATAACAACAATGTGTCTTGGCTCTTCAGCAAAGAACAGTGGAAAGTCATCTACAGGAATCCTCTTCTTACTCAGTTCAGACACATTCAGCTTCTTGGGAGCTGTTGTGAGTTCATCAACTATTTTGAGTCTCTGAAGACTTTTTGCATTCAGAGGCTTTCCCATTATGAATTCCAATTCCTCTGTAACTCCAGAAGCGTACAGAGCAGTAACCAATCCATTTTCTGATCTTCTGTCCTTTTTCTTTCACATACTCTCTAGATGCATTTATATGGTTCCGCAGATGCATAAAAAGAATATATGGAAGATCTACCTTGGTGCTCTGACTGGGGCAATACATGAAATAGAGCTGTTCATTATTGACATAGTCTGGAGAGTTTGTTGACTTCCTATGATGGATGCATCCCATGAAGATCTTAGCCCAGATCTTGTAGTCAGACTTCAGATCCTTGAATTTGTTAGAAGCTTGACCAACAGTCATCACTTCTTCATACACCTCATCCATATCCACACGCCCAGCTGGCAAGTGGGAAACACCATTTGTTTTTTCATATCTAATTAACTTTCTGATCATATCTTCTGTTATAATGATTTCTTTTCCCAGTACAGAAGATAGGATGAACTTAGGGTAAACTGAGGCATGGATCCAGAACTCTTTCACAAGGAGGGGATAAACTGGTCCAAAGAGTCTATCAAAGTACTTTACCCATCCTTGAGCACCAATGATAGAACGGAACTCAAAGCCATTTTCTGCAAGTGAATCAAATTCTACCATTGATTCACACAAAACCTCCAACTTTTCAACAGGGGTTAAAAGAGTTCTTTTAGGAGGAGAATAAGGAGCAACACCCATGTTTGCAGAAGTAACTGCAGCCATTGAAGATTGGAATTGAGCAGCTGTTGAAGATGAAGTTGCCATTGAAGATTGCTTTGTCACACGCTTAGGGTTTTTATGCAGAGAGAAGAGAAGATGAAAATGCATAAAATTTTCTGAGATTGTGAAAAGTGTGAAAGTGAAGATAGGTCAAGTATTTATACTAAAACATTTAGGCATACCATCAGTCAGAATTTTTTGCACGTTTGAGCAAGCATTAAATGCAAAGAATAATGATCATTTCAAACATTTATTGCTTCTGACAAATTGGGGGGAAAATCAAGATTTTCACTATTCAAACTTCACCTCAAACGTCTCTTCAGTAATGTACACGCCACCTCTGCAGATTTGGTGTGACACGTGTTTGCTTGCATGTGTTCTGAATTCTTTTGAGAAATGAAACGTTAGTCAACGTTCAGATCTTCTAAGGATTGTTAGTTTAGAGTTTCACAAAAAAAATATTAAGCAAAATAAGTAAGCAATCAGAAGAAATACTTCAGAGCATTAGGTTTTTTTTTTTTTTGCATCTGTAAAAATTTGCTTCTGACTAATATCATTCTGGACAAAAATCCATACCAATATTTTTCAGAATAAATTTGAATCTATCTTCAACAAGGGGTTTTGTAAAAATATCTGCCCATTGATGATCTGTATCAACAAAGGCTAAATTTATAATTCCCTTCTGAACATAGTCTCTGATGAAATGATGCTTAATTTCTATATGTTTTGCCTTAGAGTGTAAAATGGGATTCTTGGACAAACATATAGCAGAAGTATTATCACAAAAGATAGAAATGTTACTTTCAAAAATTTGATAATCTTCTAGTTGACTTTTCATCCAGAGCATCTGCGTGCTACATCCAGCAGCAGCAATGTATTCTGCCTCTGTGGTTGAAAGTGCAATTGTGGGTTGCTTCTTGCTGTATCAGGAGATTAGATTTCTTCCTAGAAATTGACAACTTCCATAAGTACTTTTCCTTTCCACTCTGTCTCCAGCATAGTCAGCATCAAAGAATCCAACTAATTTGAAATCATCAGATTTTCTGTAACACAAACCCATATTAGAAGTACCTTTCAGATACCTTAGAATCCTCTTGATAGTTGTCAAGTGTGATTCTCTAGGATCTGATTGGAATCTAGCACACAGGCAAACACTGAACAATATGTCAGGTCTAGAAGCAGTTAGATAAAGAAGAGAACCAATCATACCTCTGTAGAGCTTCTGGTCTACTTTCTTACTTACCTCTTCCTTGCCAAGTGAGCTAGTAGGATGCATGGGAGTCTTTGCCAGCTTACTATCAGTCATGTTAAATTTCTTCAGAAGTTCTTTAACATATTTGGTCTGATGTATGTAAGTGCACTCTGGAGTTTGATTAACTTGGATTCCTAGAAAGAATCTGAGTTCTCCCATCATGCTCATTTCAAATTCTGCCTGCATACATGTAGCAAACTCCTTTCCAAGCATAATATTTGTTGATCCAAAAATAATATCATCCACATAAATTTGACAAATTAGAAGATCTTTCTTAATTGATTTACAAAAGAGTGTTGTATCCACTTTGCCTCTGATGAAGTTTTTCTCCAGAAGAAAATTGCTCAATCTCGCATACCAAGCTCTGGGAGCTTGTTTTAAGCCATATAGAGATTTCTTTAGTTTGAAAACATGATCTGGAAATTTTTCATTTTCAAAACCAGGAGGTTGGTGGACATAAACTTCTTCTTCTATAATACCATTAAGAAAGACACTTTTAACATCCATCTGATACAGAGTGATGTTATTTTGTGCAGCAAATGAAATAAGAAGGCGTATAGATTCTAACCTTGCCACTGGAGCATAAGTTTCAGTGTAATCAATACCTTCTTGTTGACTGTACCCTTGAGCAACCAGCCTTGCCTTATTTCTTTCAACTTCTCCTTTCTCATTCAGCTTATTTCTGAAGACCCATTTTGTACCAATTATATTGAATCCTTGTGGCCTTTGAACTAGATCCCATACATCATTTATGGTGAATTGATTTAGCTCTTCTTGCATGGCAATAATCCAATCATTATCTTGCAGAGCTTCATCTACAGAAGATGGTTCAATTTCTGACACCAGTCCAAATAGTGATGCTTCAGATGATCTTAGAAAGGATCTTGTTCTAATGGGATCATCCTTCTTTCCAATAATGACATCCTCTGGATGAGAAGCTTTAATTCTGGATGATGATCCTCTAATAGATGATTCTTTATAAATGTTTAGATTATTCATCTGAGAAGTTAAAGGAATAGCATCTGGCGTTGCTTCTGGTTCCTTCACTTGAATTTTGTTTGCTTCTGGGACTTCAGAGTCAATGAAGACTACTTCTCTATCTGCAGAGTTTTCAGACTGCTTTGGCTTTTCAGAGCCAAGCTTATCATCAAATATGACATGAATGGATTCTTCCACAATCTGTGTCTCAGTGTTGTATACTCTGTAGCCTTTAGAGCGTTCAGAATATCCAAGCATGAAATACTTCTGTGCTTTGGAATCAAACTTGTTCAGATTTTCCTTAGTATTTAACATATAGCAAATACATCCAAAAGGATGAAAATATGAAATGTTGGGCTTTTTGCTCTTCCACAGTTCATATGGAGTCTTCTTCAGAAGAGGTCTTACAAACACTCAGTTCTGAATGTAACAGGCTGTGTTGATTGCTTCTGCCCAAAAGTGTTTTGCCAGATTTGTCTCATTGATCATGGTTCTGGCCATTTCTTGCAGAGTTCTGTTTTTCCTCTCTACAACTCCATTCTGTTGTGGAGTTCTAGGACAGGAAAAATAATGAGCAATGCCATTTTCAGAAAAATATTTTTCAAAATATTTATTTTCAAATTCACCACCATGATCACTTCTGACTTTTATAATTTTGAAATCCTTTTCATTCTGGACTTGCTTGCAGAAGTCAAAGAACACAGAATGTGACTCATCCTTGTGTTTTAAGAACTTTACCCATGTCCATCTACTATAGTCATCAATAATGACTAATCCATACTTCTTGCCTCTGATGGATGCAGTTTTCACTGGTCCAAACAGATCAATATGAAGTAATTCTAGTGGTTTGGAAGTAGAAACAACATTTTTTGATTTAAATGAAGATTTTGAAAACTTCCCTTTTTGGCATGCTTCACAAAGAGCATCTGAAGTGAACTTCAGATTAGGGAGTCCTCTGACAAGATTAAGTTTATTAATCTGAGATATACGTCTCATATTAATATGGCCCAATCTTCTGTGCCAGACCCATTGCTCTTCATTAATAGACAAGAGGCATTTAACATTTTGAACTTTAAGTTCTGAAAGATTTATTTTATAAATGTTGTTTTTCCTCTTACCACTAAATAGGATAGAGCCATCCTTTTGACTTATAGCTTTACAACATTTTTGATTAAAGATAATATCATAACCATTGTCACTTAATTGACTTATGGACAATAAGTTATGCTTTAACCCTTCAACAAGTAAAACATTAGTAATAGAGGGAAGTTTACCATTTCTAATGGTGCCAGATCCAATGATCTTGCCCTTCTGGTTCCCTCCAAACTTCACGTCACCTCCAGATCTAAGTTCCAGGATTTGGAACATAGACTTTTCTCCTGTCATGTGTCGTGAGCATCTAGAGTCCAGGTACCATGATTGGCGTCCTGGCCTTGCTGCTAAGAACATCTGCAACAGGAATTATTTTACTTTTAGGTACCCAGATCTTCTTGGGTCCTTTAGGGTTAGTTGATTTGTAGGTTTGTCTAAACTTCTGTTCAACATAATGTTTATTCTGACTTGCCTTGGGTTTAAACACATAAGTATTCTTCTCAGAGCTTGTGTGTTTAATGTCATTTAAGTGACCAAACTTAAATTGAGAGTACAGAGGTGTCTTCTTGATGAAAAGTTTGTCAGCAGATTTTGCATTACATTCAGATGAAGATTCATATCCAATACCTCTTCTGTTGTTTCCACTAACACCATAGATCATAGAAGCCATCTTGCTTCTGTCTATGCTCTTAGTAAGAAACCTCTGAAAGCTAGAGTCATATTTTTCTAAAATGTTTTCATATGACTTAGTCTCAGATTCAGATTCTTGTTGAGTTATTTCAAAGTCATTTTTGATTTTCAGATTAATTTCTTTTTGCTCAACAAGTTCTGTCTTCAAAAGATCAATCTCAGATTCAAGACTGCTTTTCAGCTTCTTGTATTTGAGTTTGATATTGTTATAAATTTTAAGAACTTCTGATAAAACTTTTATAAGTTCTTCTTTAGTAAGTTTGGCCATTACCTCTTCAGCGTCATCGTCAGATTCAGAATCTGATTCATATCCTGAGGTTCCTTCCTCCTGATCTTCTGTGCTGGCCATCAGTGCAACATTGGCATATTCTTCTTCTGATTCAGAAGATGATTCAGACTCATCTGAATCATCCCATGTTGCCATCAGAACCTTCTTCTTTTTGTTAAACTTCTTCTTGAGTTTTTCTTTTTGAAGTTTGGGGCAATCATTCTTGTAATGCCCAGGTTCTTTGCACTCATAGCACACAACTTCTTTCTTGCCAGATCTTCTGTGCCCAGAAGATTCCTTTCTATGATTAGATCTTCTGAAGTTGTTGAACTTCTTTCCCTTGTGCTTCCAGAGTCTGTTGATCCTTCTGGACAGCATGGATAATTCATCTTCTTCTTCAGAAGAAGATTCTTCAGAGCTTTCTTCAATAACCTGCAAAGCTTTAGCAGATTTATTAGATTTTAAAGCAACAGATTTACCTTTTTCATTCTTCTGAGGTTCATCTTCCTCAAGCTCAATTTCATGGCTCCTCAGTGAGCTGATGAGTTCTTCTAAAGAGATCTTGTTCAGATCTTTAGCCCTCTTCAAGGCAGTCACCATTGGTCTCCATCTGGTAGGTAGACTTCTGATGATTTTCTTTACATGATCTGATGTAGAGTATCCCTTGTCCAGAACCTTTACCCCAGCTATGAGGATCTGAAATCTGGAGAACATAGCTTCAACAGATTCAGAGTCTTCCATCTTGAAGGCCTCATACTTCTGGATCAGAGCCAGAGCCTTTGTTTCCTTGACTTGAGAGTTTCCCTCATGAGTCATCTTTAAGGATTCAAACATATCAAAAGCAGTTTCCCTGTTTGAAATTTTTTTCATACTCAGTATGAGAAATTGCATTCAATAATATTGTTCTGGCCTTGTGATGATTTCTAAAATCTTTCTTCTGAGCATCTGTCATAGATTTTCTGTCTATCTTCTTGCCATTCCCATCTGTGGGATGAACATATCCATCTATGACTAGATCCCATAAATCAGCATCATATCCAAGGAAAAAACTTTCAATTCTGTCTTTCCAGTAATCAAATTTCTCCCCATCAAACATAGGGGGTTTGGTGCTGATTCTGTCCCTTTCTTCATATTTATTGTTAATGTTGGATATTGTATTATCAGCCATTGTAACAAATAAATATATATATATATATCAAAGTAATTCTCTCTGGATCTTTACTGTCACTGTTAAGTGGTAGCACACACAGAACCGGAGCTCTGATGCCAACTGAAGGTGAGATAATACTTAGAAGGGGGTTGAATAAGTATGAAAGATTAAAACTTAGAATTAAAACACAATTATTTTTATCCCGGTTCGTTGAACTCAACTACTCCAGTCCACCCTTCCTAGAGTGATTTGCCTTTCTCAAACAAGGACTTAATCCACTATTTAATCAAACAGATTACAATAGTAGCACCTAAGAACAACTGTTCTTAGTCTTCTCAAGAGCTACTGATTCCAACTGAATCCTCTTAAGGAAATCCTTTACAATCAATGTAAATCTAATACAAGAGTAAGAATGCTTCTAAAAAGCTTTTATCACAACAATGATATTTCTCTTAAGTTTAAGTACAATTAATTCTAAGAATGAATATGAAAGTATGAGAGCTTGAATGTTTTAATTCTTTTTCAGCAAAACGTCTAACTGAAGAATTTGGTGGAGTCTTGCTTTTATAGGCAGCTGATCCAGGGTGAGTTGCACGTTGAGAAGAGTGTCCCAAAAAGGTCTGAGCCTTTTTGTCTTCACATCAAGTGACCTTTCCTAGAAGAAGAAAGCACAGAAAAATCCTTTTTGTCTGTGTTCTTGTGTCTAGCATAAATGAGGAAAGAGACGTTTGATTTACTCCAACGAATATAATCTTTGAATATTTCTTCTTCAGTTTTCAGCAAGTTCATCAGAGTCTGATTGGGTCAGAGTCTTCTAATGATGATCAGAACTTTGCTGTATCAGAGTCTTCTGCAGCATGTGTGCTTTCAGCGTGTTAAATATCAGAGCATATTTGAAACAAAACTTCAGTACTGGCAGCTTTAGTACTTTCAGAATCTTCTGTAGAAACTATGCTTTGAAAAACTCTTCATACAATATTCTTCTTTGCTTCAGATGCTTCTGACTTGCTTCAGATGCTTCTGACTTGCTTCTCATTCTTTTGGAGCTTCTGCTTCAGAATCTTCTAGAGCTTCTTGCCTCAGATCCTTCTGGAGGCTACGCTCAGGATCTTCTGTTAGCAGCAATCAGAATCTTCTAATGTATGCATCTTGCGCTACAGATTCTAGCTAGTTTCTTATATTCAATTCTGATTTGCTTATGGAGTGTTAATTTCTTTACTATCTGCAGTAAAAACTCTCAAGCAAATTTTAGAGTATATAATTCTTAAATACAAAATTTCCTAATAGTTATCATCAAAACATAGAGACATTATTAAGAACCAATTTGTGTTCTAATAGATAGTACCCCCACCAAACGTATGACGAAGTGAAACTCACACCGGCCACTACCACCAAAAGGATGATAGGAAACACACTATCGCACAATCTGACAACAATCAAGATGACAGACCACCCACCAAAAATATGACGAAGCGAAATTTACACCGGCCACTACCACCAAAAGGATGATATGACAAACACTATCGCATAATCTGACATAATTTAAGATGATAGAACCCCCACCAAAAGGATGACGAAGCGAAACTCACCTCGGCCACTACCACCAAAAGGATGATAGGACAAACACTATCGCACAATCTAACATCAATTAAGATGACAGAACCATCACCAAAAGTATGACGGAGTGAAACTCACACTGGCCACTACCACCAAAAGGACGATAGGAAACACACTATCGCACAACCTGACAACAATCAAGATGACAGACCCCCCACCAAAAGGATGACGAAGCGAAACTCACACCGGCCACTACCCCCAAAAGGATTATAGGACAAACACTATAGCACAATCTGACATCAATTAAGATGATAGACCCACCGCCAAAAAGATGAGGAGCAAAACTCACACCGGCAACTATAAACAAAAGGATGATAGGACAAACACTGTCGCACAATCTGACATCAATCAAGATGAGAGACCCCCTCCAAAAGGATAATAGAGCGAAACTCAAACCGGCCACTACCACCAAAAGGATGATAGGACAAACACAACCGCACAATCTAACAACAACAAGATGACAGACCCCCACCAAAAGTATGACGGAGTGAAACTCACATCGGCCACTAACACCAAAAGGATGATAGGAAACACACTATCTCAAAATCTGACAACAATCAAGATGACAGACCCCCCCACCAAAAGGATGGCGAAGCGAAATTCACACCGGCCAATACCACCAAAAAGATGATAGGACAAACACTATCGCACAATCTGACATCCATTAAGATGATAGAACCCCCACCAAAAGGATGACGAAGCGAAACTCACCTCGGCCACTACCACCAAAAGGATGATAGGACAAATACTATCGCAAAATCTGACATCAATTAAGATGACAGACCCATCACCAAAAGTATGACAGAGTGAGACTCACATCGGTCACTACCACCAAAAGGATGTTAGAACACACACCATTGCACAATCTGACATCAATCAAGATGACAGATCCCCCACCAAAAGGATGACGGAGCGAAACTCACACCGGCCACTACCACCAAAAGGATGATAGGACAAACACTATCACGCAATCTAACACCAACAAGATGATAGACCCCCAACCAAAAGGATGAAGGAGCTAAACTCACACTGGCCATTACCATCAAAAGGACAATAGGACAAACACTATCGCACAATACAACATCAATTAAGATGACAGACCCCCCACCAAAAGGATGACGGAGAAAAATTCACACCAGACACTACCACCAAAAGGATGATAGGACAAACACTATCGCACACTCCGACATCAACAAGATGACAGACCCCTCACCAAAAGGATGACAGAGTGAAACTCACACTGGCCACCACCTCCAAAAAGATGATAGGACAAACATTATCGCACAATCTGACATCAACTAGATGACAGAACCCCCACAAAAAAGGATGACGGAGCGAAACTTACACCGGCCACTACCACCAAAAGGATGATAGGATAAACACTCTAGCACAATCTGACATCAATTAAGATGATAGACCCACCACCAAAAGGATGAAGGAGTAAAACTCACACCGGCCACTACAACCAAAAGGATGATAGGACAAACACAATCGCACAATCTGACATCAATCTAGATGAGAGACCCCCCGCCAAAAGGATGACGGAGCGAAACTCACACCGGCCACTACCACCAAAAGGATGAAAGGACAAACACTATCGCACAACCTAACATCCACAAGATGACAGACCCCCAACCAAAAGGATGACGGAGCTAAACTCACACTGGCCATTACCATCAAAAGGATGATAGGACAAACACTATCGCACAATCCAAATCATTAAGATGACAGACCCCTCACCAAAAGGATGACAGAGTGAAATTCACACCAGACACTACCACAAAAAGGATGATAGGACAAACACTATCGCACAATCTAACATCAAAAAGCTCACAGACCCCCCACCAAAAGGATGACGGAGCGAAACTCAAACCGGTCACTACCACCAAAAGGATGATAGGACAAACACTACCGCACAATCTGACATCAATTAGATGACAGACCTCCCACCAAAAGGAAGACAGAGTTAAACTCACACCGGCCACTACCACCAAAAGGATGATAGGACAAACACTACCGCACAATCTGACAACAATAAGATAAAAGACCACCCACCAAATATATGACGAAGTGAAACTCACACCGGCCACTACCACCAAAAGGATGATAGGAAACACACTATCGCATAATCTGACAACAACCATGATGACAGACCCCCACCAAAAGGATGACTAAGCGAAATTCACACCGGCCACTACCACAAAAGGATGACAGGACAAACACTATCGCACAATCTGACATCAATTAAGATGACAGACCCATCACCAAAAGTATGACGGAGTGAATCTCACACCGGCCACAACCACCAAAATGACGATAGGACACACACTATTGCACAACCTGACATCAATCAAGATGACAGACCCCCCCACCAAAAGGATGACGGAGCGAAACTCACACCGGCCACTACCTTCAAAAGGATGATAGGACAAACACTATCGCACTATCTAACATCAACAAGATGACAGACCCCCAACCAAAAGGATGACGGATCTAAACTCACACTGGCCATTACCATCAAAAGGATGATATGACAAACACTATCGCACAATCCGACATCAATTAAGATGACAGACCCCCCATCAAAAGGATGACAGAGTGAACTTCACACTGGCCAATACCACCAAAAGGATGATAGGACAAACACTATCGCACAATTTAACATCAACAAGATGACAAACCCCCCACCAAAAGGATGACGGAGTAAAAATCACACCGGCCACTACCTCCAAAAGGATGACGGAGCGAAACTAACACCTGCCACTACCACCAAAAAGATGAAAGGACAAACACTGTAGCACAATCTGACATCAATTAAAATGATAGACCCACCACCAAAAGGATGACGGAGAAAAACTCACACCGGCCACTACAAACAAAAGGATGATAGGACAAACACACTCGCACAATATGACATCAATCAAGATGAGAGACCCCCACCAAAAGGATAACGGAGCGAAACTCAAACCAGCCAATACCACCAAAAGGATAATAGGACAAACACTATCGCACTATCTGACATCAATTAGATGACAAACCTCCCACCAAAAGGATGACGGAGTGAGACTCACATCGGCCTCTACCACCAAAAGGATGATAGGACAAACACTACTGCACAATCTGACAACAACAAGATGACAGACCCCCCACAAAAGTATGACAGTGAAACTCACACCGGCCACTACCACCAAAAGGATGATAGGAAACACACTATCGCACAATCAGACAACAATCAAGATGACAGACCCCCCACCAAACGGATGACGAAGCGAAATTCACACCGGCGACTACCACCAAAAGGATGATGGGACAAACACTATCGCACAATCTGACATCAATTAAGATGATAGAACCCCCACCAAAAGGATGACGAAGCGAAACTCACCTCGGCCACTACAACCAAAAGGATTATAGGACAAACACTATCGCACAATCTGACATCAATTAAGATGACAGACCCATCACCAAAAGTATGACGGAGTGAAACTCACAGCCACTACCACCAAAAGGATGATAGGTCACACACTATTGCACAAACTAACATAAATCAAGATGACAGACCCCCCACCAAAAGGATGACGGAGCGAAGCTCGCACCGGCCACTACCAGCAAAAGGATGATAGGACAATCACTATCGCACAATCTAACATCAACAAGATGACAAACCCCCAACCAAAAGGATGACGGAGCTAAACTCACACTGGCCATTACCATCAAAAGGATGATAGGACAAACACTATCGCATAATCCTACATCAATTAAGATGTCAGACCCCCCACCAAAAGGATGACAGAGTGGAATTCACACCGGCCACTTACACAAAAAGGATGATAGGACAAACACTATAGCACAATCTGACATCAATTAAGATGATAGACCCATCACCAAAAGCATGACGGAGCAAAACTCACACCGACCATTATAACCAAAAGGATGATAGGACACACACCATTGCACAATCTGACATCAATCAAGATGAGAGATCCCCACCAAAAGGATATCGGTGCAAAACTCAAACCTGCCACTACCACCAAAAGGATGATAGGACAAACACTATCGCACAATATGACATCAATTAAGATGATAGAACCCCCACGAAAAGGATGACAAAGCGAAACTCACCTCGGCCACTACCACCAAAAGGATTATAGGACAAACACTATCGCGCAATCTGACATCAATTAAGATGACAGACCCATCACCAAAAGTATGACGGAGTGAAATTCACACCGGCCACTACCACCAAAAGGATGATAGGACACACACTATTGCATAATCTGACATCAATCAAGCTGACAGACCCCCCACCAAAAGGATGACGGAGCAAAACACACACCGGCCACTATCACCAAAAGGATGATAGGACAAACACTATCGCACAATCCAACATCAACTAAGAAAACAGACCCCCCACCAAAAGGATGACAAAGTGAAATTCACGCCGGCCACTACCACCAAAAGGATGATAGGACAAACACTATAGCACAATCTGACCTAATTTAAGATGATATACCCACCACCAAAAGGATGATAGGACAAACACTACCGCACAATCTGACATCAATTAGATGACAGACCTCCCACCAAAAGGAAGACAGAGTTAAACTCACACCGGCCACTACCACCAAAAGGATGATAGGACAAACACTACCGCACAATCTGACAACAATAAGATATAAGACCACCCACCAAATATATGATGAAGTGAAACTCACACCGGCCACTACCACCAAAAGGATGATAGGAAACACACTATCGCATAATCTGACAACAACCATGATGACAGACCCCCACCAAAAGGATGACTAAGCGAAATTCACACCGGCCACTACCACCAAAAGGATGACAGGACAAACACTATCGCACAATCTGACATCAATTAAGATGACAGACCCATCACCAAAAGTATGACGGAGTGAATCTCACACCGGCCACAACCACCAAAATAACGATAGGACACACACTATTGCACAACCTGACATCAATCAAGATGACAGACCCCCCCACCAAAAGGATGACGGAGCGAAACTCACACCGGCCACTACCTCCAAAAGGATGATAGGACAAACACTATCGCACTATCTAACATCAACAAGATGACAGACCCCCAACCAAAAGGATGACGGAGCTAAACTCACACTGGCCATTACCATCAAAAGGATGATATGACAAACACTATCACACAATCCGACATCAATTAAGATGACAGACCCCCCATCAAAAGGATGACAGAGTGAACTTCACACTGGCCAATACCACCAAAAGGATGATAGGACAAACACTATCGCACAATTTAACATCAACAAGATGACAGACCCCCCACCAAAAGGATGACGGAGTGAAAATCACACCGGCCACCACCTCCAAAAGGATGACGGAGCGAAACTAACACCTGCCACTACCACCAAAAGGATGATAGGACAAACACTGTAGCACAATCTGACATCAATTAAAATGATAGACCCACCACCAAAAGGATGACGGAGAAAAACTCACACCGGCCACTACAACCAAAAGGATGATAGGACAAACACTCTCGCACAATATGACATCAATCAAGATGAGAGACCCCCACCAAAAGGATAACGGAGCGAAACTCAAACCAGCCAATACCACCAAAAGGATAATAGGACAAACACTATCGCACTATCTGACATCAATTAGATGACAAACCTCCCACCAAAAGGATGACGGAGTGAAACTCACATCGGCCTCTACCACCAAAAGGATGATAGGACAAACACTACCGCACAATCTGACAACAACAAGATGACATACCCCCCACAAAAGTATGACAAAGTGAAACTCACACCGGCCACTACCACTAAAAGGATGATAGGAAACACACTATCGCACAATCAGACAACAATCAAGATGACAGACCCCTCACCAAACGGATGACGAAGCGAAATTCACACCGGCGACTACCACCAAAAGGATGATGGGACAAACACTATCGCACAATCTGACATCAATTAAGATTATAGAACCCCCACCAAAAGGATGACGAAGCGAAACTCACCTTGGCCACTACAACCAAAAGGATTATAGGACAAACACTATCGCACAATCTGACACCAATTAAGATGACAGACCCATCACCAAAAGTATGACGGAGTGAAACTCACAGCCACTACCACCAAAAGGATGATAGGTCACACACTATTGCACAAACTAACATAAATCAAGATGACAGACCCCCCACCAAAAGGATGACGGAGCGAAGCTCGCACCGGCCACTACCAGCAAAAGGATGATAGGACAATCACTATCGCACAATCTAACATCAACAAGATGACAAACCCCCAACCAAAAGGATGACGGAGCTAAACTCACACTGGCCATTATCATCAAAAGGATGATAGGACAAACACTATCGCACAATCCTACATCAATAAAGATGTCAGACCCCCCACCAAAAGGATGACAGAGTGGAATTCACACCGGCCACTACCACAAAAAGGATGATAGGACAAACACTATAGCACAATCTGACATCAATTAAGATGATAGACCCATCACCAAAAGCATGACGGAGCAAAACTCACACCGACCATTATAACCAAAAGGATGATAGGACACACACCATTGCACAATCTGACATCAATCAAGATGAGAGATCCCCACCAAAAGGATATCGGTGCAAAACTCAAACCTGCCACTACCACCAAAAGGATGATAGGACAAACACTATCGCACAATATGACATCAATTAAGATGATAGAACCCCCACGAAAAGGATGACAAAGCGAAACTCACCTCGGCCACTACCACCAAAAGGATTATAGGACAAACACTATCGCGCAATCTGACATCAATTAAGATAACAGACCCATCACCAAAAGTATGACGGAGTGAAATTCACACCGGGCACTACCACCAAAAGGATGATAGGACACACACTATTGCATAATCTGACATCAACAAGATGACAGAACCCCCACCAAAAGGATGACGAAGTGAAATTCACACCGAATACTACCACCAAAAGGATGATAGGACAAACACTATCGCATTATCTGACATCAACAAGATGACAGAACCCCCACCAAAAGGATGACGGAGTGAAACTCACACCGGCCACCACATCCAAAAGGATGATAGGACAAACATTATCGCATAATCTGACATAAACTAGATGACCGAACCCCCAAAAAAAGGATGACGGAGCGAAACTCACACCAGCCAATACCACCAAAAGGATGATATGACAAACACTGTAGCACAATCTGAAATCAATTAAGATGATAGACCCACCACTAAAAGGATGACGGGGCAAAACTCACACCGACCACTACAACCAAAAGGATGATAGGACAAACACTCTCGCACAAGATGACATCAATCAAGATGAGAGACCCCCACCAAAAGGATAACAGAGCGAAACTCAAACCGGCCACTACCACCAAAAGCATGATAGGACAAACACTATCGCACAATCTGACATCAATTAGATGACAAACCTCCCACCAAAAGGATGACGGAGTGAAACTCACACTAGCAACTACCACCAAAAGGATGATAGGATAAACACTACCGCACAATCTAACAACAACAAGATGACAGACCCCCCCCCCCACCAAAAGTATGACAGAGTGAAACTCACACCGGCCACTACCGCCAAAAGGATGATAGGAAACACACTGTCGCACAATCTGACAACAATCAAGATGATAGACCCCCCACCAAACAGATGATGAAGCGAAATTCACACCGGTCACTACCACCAAAAGGATGATAGGAAAAACATTATCGCACAATTTGACATCAATTAAGATGATAGAACCCCCACCAAAAGGATGATGAAGCGAAACTCACCTTGGCCACTACCACCAAAAGGATTATAGGACAAACACTATCGCACAATCTGACATCAATTAAGATGACAGACCCATCACCAAAAGTATGACGGAGTGAAACTCACACCGGCCACTACCACCAAAAGGATGATAGGATACACACTATTGCATAAACTGACATCAATCAAGATGACAGACCCCCCACCAAAAGGATGACGGAGCGAAACTCACACCGGCCACTACCACCAAAAGGATGATAGGATAAACACTATCGCATAATCTGACATCAATTAGATAAAAGACCTCCCACCAAAAGGATGACGGAGTGAAACTCACACCGGCCACTACCACCAAAAGGATGATAGGACAAACACTACCGCACAATCTGACAACAACAAGATGACAGTCCCCCCACCAAAAGTATGACAGAGTGAAACTCACACCGGCCACTACCGCCAAAAGGATGATAGGAAACACACTGTCGCACAATCTGACAACAATCAAGATGATAGACCCCCCACCAAATGAATGACGAAGCGAAATTCACACCGGCCACTACCACCAAAAGGATGATAGGACAAACACTATCGCACAATATGACATCATGTAAGAGGATAGAACCCCCACCAAAAGGATGACGAAGCGAAACTCACCTCGGACACTACCACCAAAAGGATTATAGGACAAACACTATCACGCAATCTGACATCAATTAAGATGACAGACCCATCACCAAAAGTATGACGGAGTGAAACTCACACCGACCACTACCACCAAAAGGATGATAGGACACACACTATTGCACAAACTGACATCAATCAAGATGACAGACCCCCCACCAAAAGGATGACGGAGCGAAACTCACACCGACCACTACCACCAAAAGGATGATAGGACAAACACTATCGCACAATCTGACATCAATTAGATAAAAGACCTCCCACCAAAAGGATGACGGAGTGAAACTCACACCGGCCACTACCACCAAAAGGATGATAGGACAAACACTACCGCACAATCTGACAACAACAAGATGACAGTCCCCCCACCAAAAGTATGACAGAGTGAAACTCACACCGGCCACTACCGCCAAAAGGATGATAGGAAACACACTGTCGCACAATCTGACAACAATCAAGATGATAGACCCCCCACCAAATGAATGACGAAGCGAAATTCACACTGGCCACTACCACCAAAAGGATGATAGGACAAACACTATCGCACAATATGACATCATGTAAGATGATAGAACCCCTACCAAAAGGATGACGAAGCGAAACTCACCTCGGACACTACCACCAAAAGGATAATAGGACAAACACTATTACGCAATCTGACATCAATTAAGATGACAGACCCATCACCAAAAGTATGACGTAGTGAAACTCACACCGACCACTACCACCAAAAGGATGATAGGACACACACTATTGCACAATCTGACATCAATCAAGATGACAGACCCCCCACCAAAAGGATGACGGAGCGAAACTCACACCGGCCACTACCACCAAAAGGATGATAGGACAAACACTATCACACAATCTAACATCAACAAAATGACAGACCCCCAACCAAAAGGATGACGGTGCTAAACTCACACTGGCCATTGCCATCAAAAGGATGATAGAACAAACACTATCTCACAATCCGACATCAATTAAGATGACAGACCCCCCACCAAAAGGATGACAGAGTGAAATTCACACCGGCCACTACAACCAAAACGATGATAGGACAAACTATGTCGCACAATCTGACATCAATCAAGATGAGAGACCCCCACCAAAAGGATAACGGAGCGAAACTCAAACCGACCACTACCACCAAAAGGATGATAGGACACACACTATTGCACAAACTGACATCAATCAAGATGACAGACCCCCTGCCAAAAGGATGACGGAGCGAAATTCACACCGGCCACTACCACCAAAAGGATGATAGGACAGACACTATCGCACAATCTGACATCAATTAGATGAAAGACCTCTCACCAAAAGGATGACGGAGTGAAACTCACACCGGCCACTACCACCAAAAGGATGATAGGACAAACACTACCACACAATCTGACAACAACAAGATGACAGTCCCCCCACCAAAAGTATGACAGAGTGAAACTCACACCGGCCACTACCGCCAAAAGGATGATAGGAAACACACTGTCGCACAATCTGACAACAATCAAGATGATAGACCCCCCACCAAATGAATGACGAAGCGAAATTCACACCGGCCACTACCACCAAAAGGATGATAGGACAAACACTATCGCACAATATGACATCATGTAAGAGGATAGAACTCCCACCAAAAGGATGACGAAGCGAAACACACCTCGGACACTACCACCAAAAGGATTATAGGACAAACACTATCACGCAATCTGACATCAATTAAGATGACAGACCCATCACCAAAAGTATGACGGAGTGAAACTCACACCGACCACTACCACCAAAAGGATGATAGGACACACACTATTGCACAAACTGACATCAATCAAGATGACAGACCCCCCACCAAAAGGATGACGGAGCGAAACTCACACCGGCCACTACCACCAAAAGGATGATAGGACAAACACTATCGCACAATCTGACATCAATTTTATAAAAGACCTCCCACCAAAAGGATGACGGAGTGAAACTCACACCGGCCACTACCACCAAAAGGATGATAGGACAAACACTACCGCACAATCTGACAACAACAAGATGACAGTCCCCCCACCAAAAGTATGACAGAGTGAAACTCACACCGGCCACTACCGCCAAAAGGATGATAGGAAACACACTGTCGCACAATCTGACAACAATCAAGATGATAGACCCCCCACCAAATGAATGACGAAGCGAAATTCACACTGGCCACTACCACCAAAAGGATGATAGGACAAACACTATCGCACAATATGACATCATGTAAGATGATAGAACCCCTACCAAAAGGATGACGAAGCGAAACTCACCTCGGACACTACCACCAAAAGGATAATAGGACAAACACTATTACGCAATCTGACATCAATTAAGATGACAGACCCATCACCAAAAGTATGACGTAGTGAAACTCACACCGACCACTACCACCAAAAGGATGATAGGACACACACTATTGCACAATCTGACATCAATCAAGATGACAGACCCCCCACCAAAAGGATGACGGAGCGAAACTCACACCGGCCACTACCACCAAAAGGATGATAGGACAAACACTATCACACAATCTAACATCAACAAAATGACAGACCCCCAACCAAAAGGATGACGGTGCTAAACTCACACTGGCCATTGCCATCAAAAGGATGATAGAACAAACACTATCTCACAATCCGACATCAATTAAGATGACAGACCCCCCACCAAAAGGATGACAGAGTGAAATTCACACCGGCCACTACAACCAAAACGATGATAGGACAAACTATGTCGCACAATCTGACATCAATCAAGATGAGAGACCCCCACCAAAAGGATAACGGAGCGAAACTCAAACCGGCCACTACCACCAAAAGGATGCTAGGACACACACTATTGCACAAACTGACATCAATCAAGATGACAGACCCCCTGCCAAAAGGATGACGGAGCGAAATTCACACCGGCCACTACCACCAAAAGGATGATAGGACAGACACTATCGCACAATCTGACATCAATTAGATGAAAGACCTCTCACCAAAAGGATGACGGAGTGAAACTCACACCGGCCACTACCACCAAAAGGATGATAGGACAAACACTACCGCACAATCTGACAACAACAAGATGACAGTCCCCCCCACCAAAAGTATGACAGAGTGAAACTCACACCGGCCACTACCGCCAAAAGGATGATAGGAAACACACTGTCGCACAATCTGACAACAATCAAGATGATAGACCCCCCACCAAATGAATGACGAAGCGAAATTCACACTGGCCACTACCACCAAAAGGATGATAGGACAAACACTATCGCACAATATGACATCATGTAAGATGATAGAACCCCTACCAAAAGGATGACGAAGCGAAACTCACCTCGGACACTACCACCAAAAGGATAATAGGACAAACACTATTACGCAATCTGACATCAATTAAGATGACAGACCCATCACCAAAAGTATGACGTAGTGAAACTCACACCGACCACTACCACCAAAAGGATGATAGGACACACACTATTGCACAATCTGACATCAATCAAGATGACAGACCCCCCACCAAAAGGATGACGGAGCGAAACTCACACCGGCCACTACCACCAAAAGGATGATAGGACAAACACTATCACACAATCTAACATCAACAAAATGACAGACCCCCAACCAAAAGGATGACGGTGCTAAACTCACACTGGCCATTGCCATCAAAAGGATGATAGAACAAACACTATCTCACAATCCGACATCAATTAAGATGACAGACCCCCCACCAAAAGGATGACAGAGTGAAATTCACACCGGCCACTACAACCAAAACGATGATAGGACAAACTATGTCGCACAATCTGACATCAATCAAGATGAGAGACCCCCACCAAAAGGATAACGGAGCGAAACTCAAACCGGCCACTACCACCAAAAGGATGCTAGGACACACACTATTGCACAAACTGACATCAATCAAGATGACAGACCCCCTGCCAAAAGGATGACGGAGCGAAATTCACACCGGCCACTACCACCAAAAGGATGATAGGACAGACACTATCGCACAATCTGACATCAATTAGATGAAAGACCTCTCACCAAAAGGATGACGGAGTGAAACTCACACCGGCCACTACCACCAAAAGGATGATAGGACAAACACTACCGCACAATCTGACAACAACAAGATGACAGTCCCCCCCACCAAAAGTATGACAGAGTGAAACTCACACCGGCCACTACCGCCAAAAGGATGATAGGAAACACACTGTCGCACAATCTGACAACAATCAAGATGATAGACCCCCCACCAAATGAATGACGAAGCGAAATTCACACTGGCCACTACCACCAAAAGGATGATAGGACAAACACTATCGCACAATATGACATCATGTAAGATGATAGAACCCCTACCAAAAGGATGACGAAGCGAAACTCACCTCGGACACTACCACCAAAAGGATAATAGGACAAACACTATTACGCAATCTGACATCAATTAAGATGACAGACCCATCACCAAAAGTATGACGTAGTGAAACTCACACCGACCACTACCACCAAAAGGATGATAGGACACACACTATTGCACAATCTGACATCAATCAAGATGACAGACCCCCCACCAAAAGGATGACGGAGCGAAACTCACACCGGCCACTACCACCAAAAGGATGATAGGACAAACACTATCACACAATCTAACATCAACAAAATGATAGACCCCCAACCAAAAGGATGACGGTGCTAAACTCACACTGGCCATTGCCATCAAAAGGATGATAGAACAAACACTATCTCACAATCCGACATCAATTAAGATGACAGACCCCCCACCAAAAGGATGACAGAGTGAAATTCACACCGGCCACTACAACCAAAACGATGATAGGACAAACTATGTCGCACAATCTGACATCAATCAAGATGAGATACCCCCACCAAAAGGATAACGGAGCGAAACTCAAACCGGCCACTACCACCAAAAGGATGATAGGACACACACTATTGCACAAACTGACATCAATCAAGATGACAGACCCCCTGCCAAAAGGATGACGGAGCGAAATTCACACCGGCCACTACCACCAAAAGGATGATAGGACAGACACTATCGCACAATCTGACATCAATTAGATGAAAGACCTCTCACCAAAAGGATGACGGAGTGAAACTCACACCGGCCACTACCACCAAAAGGATGATAGGACAAACACTACCGCACAATCTGACAACAACAAGATGACAGTCCCCCCCACCAAAAGTATGACAGAGTGAAACTCACACCGGCCACTACCGCCAAAAGGATGATAGAAAACACACTGTCGCACAATCTGACAACAATCAAGATGATAGACCCCCCACCAAATGAATGACGAAGCGAAATTCACACCGGCCACTACCACCAAAAGGATGATAGGACAAACACTATCGCACAATATGACATCGTGTAAGATGATAGAACCCCCACCAAAAGGATGACGAAGCGAAACTCACCTCGGACACTACCACCAAAAGGATTATAGGACAAACACTATCACGCAATCTGACATCAATTAAGATGACAGACCCATCACCAAAAGTATGACGGAGTGAAACTCACACCGACCACTACCACCAAAAGGATGATAGGACACACACTATTGCACAATCTGACATCAATCAAGATGACAGACCCCCCACCAAAAGGATGACGAAGCGAAACTCACACCGGCCACTACCACCAAAAGGATGATAGGACAAACACTATCGCACAATCTAACATCAATTAAGATGACAGACCCCCCACCAAAAGGATGACAGAGTGAAATTCACACCGGCCACTACAACCAAAACGATGATAGGACAAACACTGTCGCACAATCTGACATCAATCAAGATGAGAGACCCCCACCAAAAGGATAACGGAGCGAAACTCAAACCGGCCACTACCACCAAAAGGATGATTGGACACACACTATTGCACAAACTTACATCAATCAAGATGATAGATCCCCTGCCAAAAGGATGACGGAGCGAAATTCACATCGGCCACTACCACCAAAAGGATGATAGGACAGACACTATCGCACAATCTGACATCAATTAGATGACAGACCTCCCACCAAAAAGATGACGGAGTGAAACTCACACCGGCAACTACCACCAAAAGGATGATAGGACAAACACTATAGTACAATCGGACATTAACTAAGATGATAGACCCACCACCAAAAGCATGACGGAGCAAAACTCACAACGGCCACTACCACCAAAAGGATGATAGGAAAAACACTATCGCAGAATCTAAAATCAATTAGATGACATACCTCCCACCAAAAGGATGACGGAGCGAAACTCACACTGGCCACTACCACCAAAAGGATGATAGGAAAAACACTACCGCACAATCTGACAACAATAAGATGACAGACCTCCCTACCAAAAGTATGACAGAGTGAAACTCACACCGGCCACTACCACCAAAAGGATGATAGGAAACACACTATCGCACAATCTGACAATAATCAAGATGATAGACCCTCCACCAAAAGGATGACGAAGCGAAATTCACACCGGCCACTACCACCAAAAGGATGATAGGACAAACACTAGCGCACAATTTGACAACAATTAAGATGATAGAACCCTCACCAAAAGGATGACGAAGCAAAACTCACCTTCGACACTACCACCAAAAGGATTATAGGACAAAAGATATCACACAATCTGACATCATTTAAGATGACAGACCCATCACCAAAAGTATGACGGAGTGAAACTCACATCGGGCACTACCACCAAAAGGGTGATAGGACAAACATTATCGCATAATCTGACATAAACTAGATGACAGAACCCCCAAAAAAAGGATGACGGAGCGAAACTCACACCAGCCAATACCACTAAAAGGATGATATGACAAACACTGTAGCACAATCTGACATCAATTAAGATGATAGACCCACCACTAAAAGGATGACGGGGCAAAACTCACACCGGCCACTACAACCAAAAGGATGATAGGACAAACACTGTCGCACAAGATGACATCAATCAAGATGAGAGACCCCCACCAAAAGGATAACAGAGCGAAACTCAAACCGGCCACTACCACCAAAAGGATGATAGGACAAACACTATCGCACAATCTGACATCAATTAGATGACAGACCTCCCACCAAAAGGATGACGGAGTGAAACTCACACCAGCAACTACCACCAAAAGGATGATAGGATAAACACTACCGCACAATCTAACAACAACAAGATGACAGACCCCCCCCCCCCCCCCCCCACCAAAAGTATGACAGAGTGAAACTCACACCGGCCACTACCGCCAAAAGGATGATAGGAAACACACTGTCGCACAATCTGACAACAATCAAGATGATAGACCCCCCACCAAACGGATGATGAAGCGAAATTCACACCGGTCACTACCACCAAAAGGATGATAGGACAAACATTATCGCACAATTTGACATCAATTAAGATGATAGAACCCCCACCAAAAGGATGATGAAGCGAAACTCACCTTGGCCACTACCACCAAAAGGATTATAGGAGAAACACTATCGCACAATCTGACATCAATTAAGATGACAGACCCATCACCAAAAGTATGACGGAGTGAAACTCACACCGGCCACTACCACCAAAAGGATGATAGGATACACACTATTGCACAAACTGACATCAATCAAGATGACAGACCCCCCACCAAAAGGATGATGGAGCGAAACTCACACCGGCCACTACCACCAAAAGGATGATAGGACAAACACTATCGCACAATCTGACATCAATTAAATAAAAGACCTCCCACCAAAAGGATGACGGAGTGAAACTCACACCGGCCACTACCACCAAAAGGATGATAGGACAAACACTACCGCACAATCAGACAACAACAAGATGACAGTCCCCCCACAAAAAGTATGACAGAGTGAAACTCACACAGGCCACTACCGCCAAAAGGATGATAGGAAACACACTGTCGCACAATCTGACAACAATCAAGATGATAGACCCCCCACCAAATGAATGACGAAGCGAAATTCACACCGGCCACTACCACCAAAAGGATGATAGGACAAACACTATCGCACAATATGACATCATGTAAGATGATAGAACCCCCACCAAAAGGATGACGAAGCGAAACTCACCTCGGACACTACCACCAAAAGGATTATAGGACAAACACTATCACGCAATCTGACATCAATTAAGATGACAGACCCATCACCAAAAGTATGACGGAGTGAAACTCACACCGACCACTACCACCAAAAGGATGATAGGACACACACTATTGCACAAACTGACATCAATCAAGATGACAGACCCCCCACCAAAAGGATGACGGAGCGAAACTCACACCGGCCACTACCACCAAAAGGATGATAGGACAAACAGTATCACGCAATCTGACATCAATTAAGATGACAGACCCATCACCAAAAGTATGACGGAGTGAAACTCACACCGACCACTACCACCAAAAGGATGATAGGACACACACTATTGCACAATCTGACATCAATCAAGATGACAGACCCCCCACCAAAAGGATGACGGAGCGAAACTCACACCGGCCACTACCATCAAAAGGATGATAGAACAAACACTATCTCACAATCCGACATCAATTAAGATGACAGACCCCCCACCAAAAGGATGACAAAGTGAAATTCACACCGGCCACTACAACCAAAACGATGATAGGACAAACACTGTCGCACAATCTGACATCAATCAAGATGAGAGACCCCCACCAAAAGGATAACGGAGCGAAACTCAAACCGGCCACTACCACCAAAAGGATGATAGGACACACACTATTGCACAAAATGACATCAATCAAGATGACAGACCCCCTGCCAAAAGGATGACGAAGCGAAATTCACACCGGGCACTACCACCAAAAGGATGATAGGACAGACACTATCGCACAATCTGACATCAATTAGATGACAGACCTCCCACCAAAAGGATGACAGAGTGAAACTCACACCGGCCACTACCACCAAAAGGATGATAGGACAAACACTACCGCACAATCTGACAACAACAAGATGACAGTCCCCCCCACCAAAAGTATGACAGAGTGAAACTCACACCGGCCACTACCGCCAAAAGGATGATAGGAAACACACTGTCGCATAATCTGACAACAATCAAGATGACAGACCCCCCACCAAACGGATGATGAAGCGAAACTTGGCTCGGCCACTACCACCAAAAGGATTATAGGACAAACACTATCGCGCAATCTGAGATCAATTAAGATGACAGACCCATCACCAAAAGTATGACGGAGTGAAACTCACACTGGTCACTACCACCAAAAGGATGATAGGACACACACCATTGCACAATCTGACATCAATCAAGATGACAGACCCCCCACCAAAAGGATGACGGAGCGAAACTCACACCGGCCACTACCACCAAAAGGATGATAGGACAAACACTATCGCACAATCTAACATCAACAAAATGACAGACCCCCAACCAAAAGGATGACAGTGCTAAACTCACACTGGCCATTGCCATCAAAAGGATGATAGAACAAACACTATCTCACAATCCGACATCAATTAAGATGACAGACCCCCCACCAAAAGGATGACAGAGTGAAATTCACACCGGCCACTACAACCAAAACGATGATAGGACAAACACTGTCGCACAATCTGACATCAATCAAGATGAGATACCCCCACCAAAAGGATAACGGAGCGAAACTCAAACCGGCCACTACCACCAAAAGGATGATAGGACACACACTATTGCACAAACTGACATCAATCAAGATGACAGACCCCTTGCCAAAAGGATGACGGAGCGAAATTCACACCGGCCACTACCACCAAAAGGATTATAGGACAGCCACTATCGCACAATCTGACATCAATTAGATGACAGACCTCCCACCAAAAGGATGACGGAGTGAAACTCACACCGGCCACTACCACCAAAAGGATGATAGGACAAACACTACCGCACAATCTGACAACAACAAGATGACAGTCCCCCCCACCAAAAGTATGACAGAGTGAAACTCACACCGGCCACTACCGCCAAAAGGATGATAGGAAACACACTGTCGCATAATCTGACAACAATCAAGATGACAGACCCCCCACCAAACGGATGATGAAGCGAAACTTGGCTCGGCCACTACCACCAAAAGGATTATAGGACAAACACTATCGCGCAATCTGAGATCAATTAAGATGACAGACCCATCACCAAAAGTATGACGGAGTGAAACTCACACTGGTCACTACCACCAAAAGGATGATAGGACACACACCATTGCACAATCTGACATCAATCAAGATGACAGACCCCCTACCAAAAGGATGACGGAGCGAAACTCACACCGGCCACTACCACCAAAAGGATGATAGGACAAACACTATCGCACAATCTAACATCAACAAAATGACAGACCCCCAACCAAAAGGATGACGGTGCTAAACTCACACTGGCCATTGCCATCAAAAGGATGATAGAACAAACACTATCTCACAATCCGACATCAATTAAGATGACAGACCCCCCACCAAAAGGATGACAGAGTGAAATTCACACCGGCCACTACAACCAAAACGATGATAGGACAAACACTGTCGCACAATCTGACATCAATCAAGATGAGAGACCCCCACCAAAAGGATAACGGAGCAAAACTCAAACCGGCCACTACCACCAAAAGGATGATAGGACACACACTATTGCACAAACTGACATCAATCAAGATGACAGACCCCCTGCCAAAAGGATGACGGAGCGAAATTCACACCGGCCACTACCACCAAAAGGATTATAGGACAGACACTATCGCACAATCTGACATCAATTAGATGACAGACCTCCCACCAAAAGGATGACGGAGTGAAACTCACACCGGCCACTACCACCAAAAGGATGATAGGACAAACACTACCGCACAATCTGACAACAACAAGATGACAGTCCCCCCCACCAAAAGTATGACAGAGTGAAACTCACACCGGCCACTACCGCCAAAAGGATGATAGGAAACACACTGTCGCATAATCTGACAACAATCAAGATGACAGACCCCCCACCAAACGGATGATGAAGCGACACTTGGCTCGGCCACTACCACCAAAAGGATTATAGGAAAAACACTATCGCGCAATCTGAGATCAATTAAGATGACAGACCCATCACCAAAAGTATGACGGAGTGAAACTCACACTGGTCACTACCACCAAAAGGATGATAGGACACACACCATTGCACAATCTGACATCAATCAAGATGACAGACCCCCTACCAAAAGGATGACGGAGCGAAACTCACACCGGCCACTACCACCAAAAGGATGATAGGACAAACACTATCGCACAATCTAACATCAATAAAATGACATAACCCCAACCAAAAGGATGACAGTGCTAAACTCACACTGGCCATTGCCATCAAAAGGATGATAGGACAAACACTATCGCACAATCCGACATCAATTAAGATGACAGGCCCCCCACCAAAAGGATGACAGAGTGAAATTCACACCGGCAACTACCACCAAAAGGATGATAGGACAAACACTATAGTACAATCGAACATTAACTAAGATGATAGACCCACCACCAAAAGCATGACGGAGCAAAACTCACAACGGCCACTACAACCAAAAGGATGATAGGAGAAACACTATCGCAGAATCTAAAATCAATTAGATGACATACCTCCCACCAAAAGGATGACGGAGCGAAACTCACACTGGCCACTACCACCAAAAGGATGATAGGAAAAACACTACCGCACAATCTGACAACAATAAGATGACAGACCTCCCCACCAAAAGTATGACAGAGTGAAACTCACACCGGCCACTACCACCAAAAGGATGATAGGAAACACACTATCGCACAATCTGACAACAATCAAGATGATAGACCCTCCACCAAAAGGATGACGAAGCGAAATTCACACCGGCCACTACCACCAAAAGGACGATAGGACAAACACTATCGCACAATTTGACAACAATTAAGATGATAGAACCCTCACCAAAAGGATGACGAAGCAAAACTCACCTTGGACACTACCACCAAAAGGATTATAGGATAAAAGATATCGCACAATCTGACATCATTTAAGATGACAGACCCATCACCAAAAGTATGACGGAGTGAAACTCACATCGGCCACTACCACCAAAAGGGTGATAGGACAAACACTATCGCACAATCTAACATCAACAAGATGACAGAACCCCCACCAAAAGGATGACGGAGTGAAATTCACACCGAATACTAACACCAAAAGGATGATAGGACAAACACTATCGCATAATCTGACATCAACAAGATGACAGAACCTCCACCAAAAGGATGACGGAGTGAAACTCACACCGGCCACCACATCCAAAAGGATGATAGGACAAACATTATCGCATAATCTGACATAAACTAGAAGGATGATATGACAAACACTGTAGCACAATCTGACATCAATTATGATGATAGACCCACCACTAAAAGGATGACGGGGCAAAACTCACACCGGCCACTACAACCAAAAGGATGATAGGACAAACACTGTCGCACAAGATGACATCAATCAAGATGAGAGACCCCCACCAAAAGGATAACAAAGCGAAACTCAAACCGGCCACTACCACTAAAAGGATGATAGGACAAACACTATCGCACAATCTGACATCAATTAGATGACAGACCTCCCACCAAAAGGATGACGGAGTGAAACTCACACCAGCAACTACCACCAAAAGGATGATAGGATAAACACTACCGCACAATCTAAAAACAACAAGATGACAGACCCCCCCCCCCCCCCCACCAAAAGTATGACAGAGTGAAACTCACACCGGCCACTACCGCCAAAAGGATGATAGGAAACACACTGTCGCACAATCGGACAACAATCAAGATGATAGACCCCCCACCAAACGGATGATGAAGCGAAATTCACACCGGTCACTACCACCAAAAGGATGATAGGACAAACACTATCGCACAATTTGACATCAATTAAGATGATAGAACCCCCACCAAAGGATGATGAAGCGAAACTCACCTTGGCCACTACCACCAAAAGGATTATAGGACAAACACTATCGCACAATCTGACATCAATTAAGATGACAGATCCATCACCAAAAGTATGACGGAGTGAAACTCACACCGGCCACTACCACCAAAAGGATGATAGGACACACACTATTGCACAAACTGACATCAATCAAGATGACAGACCCCCCACCAAAAGGATGACGGAGCGAAACTCACACCGGCCACTACCACCAAAAGGATGATAGGACAAACACTATCGCAAAATCTGACATCAATTAGATGACAGACCTCCCACCAAAAGGATGACGGAGTGAAACTCACACCGGCCACTACCACCAAAAGGATGATAGGACAAACACTACCGCACAATCTGACAACCAAAAGATGACAGTCCCCCCCACCAAAAGTATGACAGAGTGAAACTCACACCGGCCACTACCACCAAAAGGATGATAGGAAACACACTGTCGCACAATCTGACAACAATCAAGATGACAGATCCCCCACCAAATGAATGACGAAGCGAAATTCACACCGGCCACTACCACCAAAAGGATGATAGGACAAACACTATCGCACAATATGACATCATGTAAGATGATAGAACCCCCACCAAAAGGATGACGAAGCGAAACTCACCTCGGCCACTACCACCAAAAGGATTATAGGACAAACATTATCGCGCAATCTGACATCAATTAAGATGACAGACCCATCACCAAAAGTATGCCGGAGTGAAACTCACACCGACCACTACCACCAAAAGGATGATAGGACACACACTATTGCACAATTTGACATCAATCAAGATGACAGACCCCCCACCAAAAGGATGACGGAGCGAAACTCACACCGGCCACTACCACCAAAAGGATAATAGGACAAACACTATCGCACAATCTAACATCAACAAGATGACAGACCCCCAACCAAAAGGATGACGGTGCTAAACTCACACTGGCCATTGCCATCAAAAGGATGATAGGACAAACACTATCGCACAATCCGACATCAATTAAGATGACAGACCCCCCACCAAAAGGATGACAGAGTGAAATTCACACCGGCCACTACAACCAAAATGATGATAGGACAAACACTGTCGCACAATCTGACATCAATCAAGATGTGAGACCACCACCAAAAGGATAACGGAGCGAAACTCAAACCGGCCACTACCACCAAAAGGATGATAGGATACACACTATTGCACAAACTGACATCAATCAAGATGACAGACCCCCTGCCAAAAGGATGACGGAGCGAAATTCACACCGGCCACTACCACCAAAAGGATGATAGGACAAACACTATCGCACAATCTGACATCAATTAGATGACAGACCTCCCACCAAAAGGATGACGGAGTGAAACTCACACCGGCCACTACCACCAAGAGGATGATAGGACAAACACTACCGCACAATCTGACAACAACAAGATGACAGTCCCCCCACCAAAAGTATGACAGAGTGAAACTCACACCGGCCACTACCGCCAAAAGGATGATAGGAAACAGACTGTCGCACAATCTGACAACAATCAAGATGACAGACCCCCCACCAAACGAATGACGAAGCGAAATTCACACCGGCCACTATCACCAAAAGGCTGATAGGATAAACACTATCGCACAATATGATATCATGTAAGATGATAGAACCCCCACCAAAAGGATTACGAAGCGAAACTCACCTCGGCCACTACCACCAAAAGGATTATAGGACAAACACTATCGCACAATCTGACATCAATTAAGATGACAAATCCATCACCAAAAGTATGACGGAGTGAAACTCACACCGGCCACTACCACCAAAAGGATGATAGGACACACACTATTGCACAATCTGACATCAATCAAGATGACAGACCCCCCACCAAAAGGATGACGTAGCGAAACTCACACCGGCCACTACCACCAAAAGGATGATAGGACAAACACTATCGCACAATCTGACATCAATTAGATGACAGACCTCCCACCAAAAGGATAACGGAGTGAAACTCACACCGGCCACTACCACCAAAAGGATGATAGGACAAACACTACCGCACAATCTGACAACCAAAAGATGACAGTCCCCCCCACCAAAATTATGACAGAGTGAAACTCACACCGGCCACTACCACCAAAAGGATGATAGGAAACACACTGTCGCACAATCTGACAACAATCAAGATGACAGATCCCCCACCAAACGAATGACGAAGCGAAATTCACACCGGCCACTACCACCAAAAGGATGATAGGACAAACACTATCGCACAATATGACATCATGTAAGATGATAGAACCCCCACCAAACGGATGATGAAGCGAAACTCACCTCGCCCACTACCACCAAAAGGATTATAGGACAAACACTATCACGCAATCTGACATCAATTAAGATGACAGACCCATCACCAAAAGTATGACAGAGTGAAACTCACACTGGCCACTACCACCAAAAGGATGATAGGACACACACCATTGCATAGTCTGACATCAATCAAGATGACAGACCCCCTACCAAAAGGATGACGGAGCGAAACTCACACCGGCCACTACCACCAAAAGGATGATAGGACAAACACTATCGCACAATCTAACATCAACAAGATGACGGACCCCCAACCAAAAGGATGACGGTGCTAAACTCACACTGGCCATTGCCATCAAAAGGATGATAGGACAAACACTATCGCACAATCCGACATCAATTAAGATGACAGACCCCCCACCAAAAGGATGACAGAGTGAAATTCACACCGGCCACTACAACCAAAACGATGATAGGACAAACACTGTCGCACAATCTGACATCAATCAAGATGAGAGACCCCCACCAAAAGGATAACGGAGCGAAACTCAAACCGGCCACTACCACCAAAAGGATGATAGAACACACACTATTGCACAAACTGACATCAATCAAGATGACAGACCCCCTGCCAAAAGGATGACGAAGCGAAATTCACACCGGCCACTACCACCAAAAGGATGATAGGACAAACACTATCGCATAATCTGACATCAATTAGATGACAGACCTCCCACCAAAAGGATGACGGAGTGAAACTCACACCGGCCACTACCACCAAAAGGATGATAGGACAAACACAACCGCATAATCTGACAACAACAAGATGACAGTCCCCCCCCCCCCCCACCAAAAGTATGACAGACTGAAACTCACACCGGCCACTACCACCAAAAGGATGATAGGAAACACACTGTCGCACAATCTGACAACAATCAAGATGACAGACCCCCCACCAAACGGATGATGAAGCGAAACTTAGCTCGGCCACTACCACCAAAAGGATTATAGGACAAACACTATCGCGCAATCTGAGATCAATTAAGATGACAGACCCATCACCAAAAGTATGACGGAGTGAAACTCACACTGGCCACTACCACCAAAAGGATGATAGGACACACACCATTGCACAATCTGACATCAATCAAGATGACAGACCCCCTACCAAAAGGATGACGGAGCGAAACTCACACCGGCCACTACCACCAAAAGGATGATAGGACAAACACTATCGCACAATCTAACATCAATAACATGACAGAACCCCAACCAAAAGGATGACGGTGCTAAACTCACACTGGCCATTGCCATCAAAAGGATGATAGGACAAATACTATCGCACAATCCGACATCAATTAAGATGACAGACCCCCCACCAAAAGGATGACAGAGTGAAATTCACACCGGCAACTACCACCAAAAGGATGATAGGATAAACACTATAGTACAATCGGACATTAACTAAGATGATAGACCCACCACCAAAAGCATGACGGAGCAAAACTTACAACGGCCACTACCACCAAAAGGATGACAGGAGAAACACTATCGCAGAATCTAAAATCAATTAGATGACATACCTCCCACCAAAAGGATGACGGAGCGAAACTCACTTCGGCCACTACCACCAAAAGGATGATAGGAAAAACACTACCGCACAATCTGACAACAATAAGATGACAGACCTCCCCACCAAAAGTATGACAGAGTGAAACTCACACCGGCCACTACCACCAAAAGGATGATAGGAAACACACTATCGCACAATCTGACAACAATCAAGATGATAGACCCTCCACCAAAAGGATGACGAAGCGAAATTCACACCGGCCATTACCACCAAAAGGATGATAGGACAAACACTATCGCACAATTTGACAACAATTAAGATGATAGAACCCTCACCAAAAGGATGACGAAGCAAAACTCACCTTGGACACTACCACCAAAAGGATTATAGGACAAAAGATATCGCACAATCTGAGATCATTTAAGATGACAGACCCATCACCAAAAGTATGACGGAGTGAAACTCACATCGGCCACTACCACCAAAAGGATGATAGGACAAACACTATCGCACAATCTAACATCAACAAGATGACAGAACCCCCACCAAAAGGATGACGGAGTGAAATTCACACCGAATACTACCACCAAAAGGATGATAGGACAAACACTATCGCATAATCTGACATCAACAAGATGACAGAACCCCCACCAAAAGGATGACGGAGTGAAACTCACACCGGCCACCATATCCAAAAGGATGATAGGACAAACATTATCGCATAATCTAACATAAACTAGATGACAGAACCCCTAAAAAAAGGATGACGGAGCGAAACTCACACCAGCCAATACCACCAAAAGGATGATATGACAAACACTGTAGCACAATCTGACATCAATTAAGATGATAGACCCACCACTAAAAGGATGACGGGGCAAAACTCACACCGGCCACTACAACCAAAAGGAGGATAGGACAAACACTGTCGCACAAGATGACATCAATCAAGATGAGAGACCCCCACCAAAAGGATAACAGAGCGAAACTCAAACCGGCCACTACCACCAAAAGGATGATAGGACAAACACTATCGCACAATCTGACATCAATTAGATGACAGACCTCCCACCAAAAGGATGACGGAGTGAAACTCACACCAGCAACTACCACCAAAAGGATGATAGGATAAACACTACCGCACAATCTAACAACAACAAGATGACAGACCCCCCCCCCCCCACCAAAAGTATGACAGAGTGAAACTCACACCGGCCACTACCGCCAAAAGGATGATAGGAAACACACTGTCGCACAATCTGACAACAATCAAGATGATAGACCCCCCACCAAACGGTGATGAAGCGAAATTCACACCGGCCACTACCACTAAAAGGATGATAGGACAAACACTATCGCACAATTTGACATCAATTAAGATGATAGAACCCCCACCAAAAGGATGATGAAGCGAAACTCACCTTGGCCACTATCACCAAAAGGTTTATAGGACAAACACTATCGCACAATCTGACATCAATTAAGATGAAAGACCCATCACCAAAAGTATGACGGAGTGAAACTCACACCGGCCACTACCACCAAAAGGATGATAGGACACACACTATTGCACAAACTGACATCAATCAAGATGACAGACCCCCCACCAAAAGGATGACGGAGCGAAACTCACACCGGCCACTACCACCAAAAGGATGATAGGACAAACACTATCGCAAAATCTGACATCAATTAGATGACAGACTTCCCACCAAAAGGATGACGGAGTGAAACTCACACCGGCCACTACCACCAAAAGGATGATAGGACAAACACTACCGCACAATCTGACAACAAAAAGATGACAGTCCCCTCCACCAAAAGTATGACAGAGTGAAACTCACACCGGCCACTACCACCAAAAGGATGATAGGAAACACAGTGTCGCACAATCTGACAACAATCAAGATGACAGACCCCCCACCAAATGAATGACGAAGCGAAATTCACACCGGCCACTACCACCAAAAGGATGATAGGACAAACACTATCGCACAATATGACATCATGTAAGATGATAGAACCCCCACCAAAAGGATGACGAAGCGAAACTCACCTCGGCCACTACTACCAAAAGGATTATAGGACAAACATTATCGCGCAATCTGACATCAATTAAGATGACAGACCCATCACCAAAAGTATGCCGGAGTGAAACTCACACCGACCACTACCACCAAAAGGATGATAGGACACACACTATTGCACAATTTGACATCAATCAAGATGACAGACCCCCCACCAAAAGGATGACGGAGCGAAACTCACACCGGCCACTACCACCAAAAGGATAATAGGACAAACACTATCGCACAATCTAACATCAACAAGATGACAGACCCCCAACCAAAAGGATGACGGTGCTAAACTCACACTGGCCATTGCCATCAAAAGGATGATAGGAAAAACACTATCGCACAATCCGACATCAATTAAGATGACAGACCCCCCACCAAAAGGATGACAGAGTGAAATTCACACAGGCCACTACAACCAAAATGATGATAGGACAAACACTGTCGCACAATCTGACATCAATCAAGATGTGAGACCACCACCAAAAGGATAACGGAGCGAAACTCAAACCGGCCACTACCACCAAAAGGATGATAGGATACACACTATTGCACAAACTGACATCAATCAAGATGACAGACCCCCTGCCAAAAGGATGACGGAGCGAAATTCACACCGGCCACTACCACCAAAAGGATGATAGGACAAACACTATCGCACAATCTGACATCAATTAGATGACAGACCTCCCACCAAAAGGATGACGGAGTGAAACTCACACCGGCCACTACCACCAAAAGGATGATAGGACAAACACTACCGCACAATCTGACAACAACAAGATGACAGTCCCCCCACCAAAAGTATGACAGAGTGAAACTCACACCGGCCACTACCGCCAAAAGGATGATAGGAAACAGACTGTCGCACAATCTGACAACAATCAAGATGACAGACCCCCCACCAAACGAATGACGAAGCGAAATTCACACCGGCCACTATCACCAAAAGGATGATAGGATAAACACCATCGCACAATATGACATCATGTAAGATGATAGAACCCCCACCAAAAGGATGACGAAGCGAAACTCACCTCGGCCACTACCACCAAAAGGATTATAGGACAAACACTATCGCGCAATCTGACATCAATTAAGATGACAGACCCATCACCAAAAGTATGACGGAGTGAAACTCACACCGACCACTACCACCAAAAGGATGATAGGACACACACTATTGCACAATCTGACATCAATCAAGATGACAGACCCCCCACCAAAAGGATGACGAAGCGAAACTCACACCGGCCACTACCACCAAAAGGATGATAGGACAAACACTATCGCACAATCTAACATCAACAAGATGACAGACCCCCAACCAAAAGGATGACGATGCTAAACTCACACTGGCCATTGCCATCAAAAGGATGATAGGAAACACTATCGCACAATCCGACATCAATTAAGATGACATACCCCCCCACTAAAAGGATGACAGAGTGAAATTCACACCGGACACTACAACCAAAACGATGATAGGACAAACACTGTCGCACAATCTGACATCAATCAAGATGAGAGACCCCTACCAAAAGGATAACGGAGCGAAACTCAAACCGGCCACTACCACCAAAAGGATGATAGGACACACACTATTGCACAAACTGACATCAATCAAGATGACAGACCCCCTGCCAAAAGGATGACGGAGCGAAATTCACACCAGCCACTACCACCAAAAGGATGATAGGACAAACACTATCGCACAATCTGACATCAATTAGATGACAGACCTCCCACCAAAAGGATGACGAAGTGAAACTCACACCGGCCACTACCACCCAAAGGATGATAGGACAAACACTACCGCACAATCTGACAACAAGATGACAGTCCCCCCACCAAAAGTATGACAGAAAGAAACTCACACCGGCCACTACCGCCAAAAGGATGATAGGAAACACACTGTCGCACAATCTGACAACAATCAAGATGACAGACACCCCCACCAAATGAATGAAGAAGCGAAATTCACACCGGCCACTACCACCAAAAGGATGATAGGACAAACACTATCGCACAATATGACATCATGTAAGATGATAGAACCCCCACCAAAAGGATGACGAAGCGAAACTCACCTCGGCCACTACCACCAAAAGGATTATAGGACAAACACTATCGCGCAATCTAACATCAATTAAGATGACAGACCCATCACCAAAAGTATGACGGAGTGAAACTCACACCGACCACTACCACCATAAGGATTATAGGACACACACTATTGCACAATCTGACATCAATCAAGATGACAGACCCCCCACCAAAAGGATGACGGAGCGAAACTCACACCGACCACTACCACCAAAAGGATGATAGGACAAACACTATCACACAATCTAACATCAACAAGATGACAGACCCCCAACCAAAAGGATGACGGTGCTAAACTCATACTGGCCATTGCCATCAAAAGGATGATAGGAAAACACTATCGCACAATCCGACATCAATTAAGATGACATACCCCCCTACTAAAAGGATGACAGAGTGAAATTCACACCGGACACTACAACCAAAACGATGATAGGACAAACACTGTCGCACAATCTGACATCAATCAAGATGAGAGACCCCCACCAAAAGGATAACGGAGCGAAACTCAAACCGGCCACTACCACCAAAAGGATGATAGGACACACACTATTGCACAAACTGACATCAATAAAGATGACAGACCCCCTGCCAAAAGGATGACGGAGCGAAATTCACACCTGCCACTACCACCAAAAGGATGATAGGACAAACACTATCGCACAATCTGACATCAATTAGATGACAGACCTCCCACCAAAAGGATGACGAAGTGAAACTCACACCGGCCACTACCACCCAAAGGATGATAGGACAAACACTACCGCACAATCTGACAACAAGATGACAGTCCCCCCACCAAAAGTATGACAGAAAGAAACTCACACCGGCCACTACCGCCAAAAGGATGATAGGAAACACACTGTCGCACAATCTGACAACAATCAAGATGACATACACCCCCACCAAATGAATGAAGAAGCGAAATTCACACCGGCCACTACCACCAAAAGGATGATAGGACAAACACTATCGCACAATATCACATCATGTAAGATGATAGAACCCCCACCAAAAGGATGACGAAGCGAAACTCACCTCGGCCACTACCACCAAAAGGATTATAGGACAAACACTATCGCGCAATCTAACATCAATTAAGATGACAGACCCATCACCAAAAGTATGACGGAGTGAAACTCACACCGACCACTACCACCATAAGGATTATAGGACACACACTATTGCACAATCTGACATCAATCAAGATGACAGACCCCCCACCAAAAGGATGACGGAGCGAAACTCACACCGACCACTACCACCAAAAGGATGATAGGACAAACACTATCACACAATCTAACATCAACAAGATGACAGACCCCCAACCAAAAGGATGACGGTGCTAAACTCACACTGGCCATTGCCATCAAAAGGATGATAGGACAAACACTATCGTACAATCCGACATCAATTAAGATGACAGACCCCCCACCAAAAGGATGACAGAGTGAAATTCACACCGGCCACTACAACCAAAACGATGATAGGACAAACACTGTCGCACAATCTGACATCAATCAAGATGAGAGACCCCCACCAAAAGGATAACGAGGCGAAACTGAAACCGTCCACTACCACCAAAAGGATGATAGGACACACACTATTGCACAAACTGACATCAATCAAGATGACAGACCCCCTTCCAAAAGGATGATGGAAAGAAATTCACACCGGCCACTACCACCAAAAGGATGATAGGACAAACACTATCGCACAATCTGACATCAATTAGATGAAAGACCTCCCACCAAAAGGATGACGGAGTGAAACTCACACCGGCCACTACCCCCAAAAGGATGATAGGACAAACACTACCGCACAATCTGACAACAACAAGATGACAGTCCCCCCACCAAAAGTATGACAGAGTGAAACTCACACCGGCCACTACCGCAAAAAGAATGATAGGAAACACACTGTCGCACAATCTGACAACAATCAAGATGACAGACCCCCCACCAAACGAATGACGAAGCGAAATTCACACCGGCCACTACCACCAAAAGAATGATAGGACAAACACTATCACACAATATGACATCATGTAAGATGATAGAACCCCCACCAAAAGGATGACGAAGCGAAACTCACCTCGGCCACTACCACCAAAAGGATTATAGGACAAACACTATCGCGCAATCTGACATCAATTAAGATGACAGACCCATCACCAAAAGTATGACGGAGTGAAACTCACACCGACCACTACCACCAAAAGGATGATAAGACACACAATATTGCACAATCTGACATCAATCAAGATGACAGACCCCCCACCAAAAGGATGACGGAGCGAAACTCACACCGGCCACTACCACCAAAAGGATGATAGGACAAACACTATCGCACAATCTAACATCAACAAGATGACGATGCTAAACTCACACTGGCCATTGCCATCAAAAGGATGATAGGACAAACACTATCGCACAATCCGACATCAATTAAGATGGCAGACCCCCCACCAAAAGGATGACAGAGTGAAATTCACACCGGCCACTACAACCAAAACGATGATGGGACAAACACTGTCGCACAATCTGACATCAATCAAGATGAGAGACCCCCACCAAAAGGATAACGGAGCGAAACTCAAACCGGCCACTACCACCAAAAGGATGATAGGACACACACTATTGAACAAACTGACATCAATCAAGATGACAGACCCCCTGCCAAAAGGATGACGGAGCGAAATTTACACCGGCCACTACCACCAAAAGGATGATAGGACAAACACTATCGCACAATCTGACATCAATTAGATGACAGACCTCCCACCAAAAGGATGACGAAGTGAAACTCACACCGGCCACTACCACCAAAAGGATGATAGGACAAACACTACCGCACAATCTGACAACAAGATGACAGTACCCCCACCAAAAGTATGACAGAGTGAAACTCACACCGGCCACTACCGCCAAAAGGATGATAGGAAACACACTGTCGCACAATCTGACAACAATCAAGATGCCAGACCCCCCACCAAACGACTGAA
This sequence comes from Lathyrus sativus, assembly GCA_963859935.3. Taxonomy (NCBI): domain Eukaryota; kingdom Viridiplantae; phylum Streptophyta; class Magnoliopsida; order Fabales; family Fabaceae; genus Lathyrus; species Lathyrus sativus. Next base: position 329,221,351 of record OZ012737.1, on the reverse strand, counting down.
GAAGCGAAATTCACACCGGCCACTACCACCAAAAGGATGATAGGACAAACACTATCGCACAATATGACATCATGTAAGATGATAGAACCCCCACCAAAAGGATGACAAAGCGAAACTCACCTCGGCCACTACCACCAAAAGGATTATAGGACAAACACTATCGCGCAATCTGACATCAATTAAGATGACAGACCCATCACCAAAAGTATGACGGAGTGAAACTCACACCGACCACTACCACCAAAAGGATTATAGGACACACACTATTGCACAATCTGACATCAATCGATATGACAGACCCCCCACCAAAAGGATGACGGAGCGAAACTCACACCGGCCACTACCACCAAAAAAATGATAGGACAAACACTATCGCACAATCTAACATCAACAAGATGACAGACCCCCAACCAAAAGGATGACGGTGCTAAACTCACACTGGCCATTGCCATCAAAAGGATGATAGGACAAACACTATCGCACAATCCGACATCCATTAAGATGACAGACCCCCCACCAAAAGGATGACAGAGTGAAATTCACACCGGCCACTACAACCAAAACGATGATAGGACAAACACTATCGCACAATCTGACATCAATCAAGATGAGATACCCCCACCAAAAGGATAACGAGGCGAAACTCAAACCGGCCACTACCACCAAAAGGATGATAGGAGACACACTATTGCACAAACTGACATCAATCAAGATGACAGACCCTTTGCCAAAAGGATGACAGAGCAAAATTCACACCGGCCACTACCACCAAAAGGATGATAGGACAAACACTATCGCACAATCTGACATCAATTAGATGAAAGACCTCCCACCAAAAGGATGACGGAGTGAAACTCACACCGGCCACTACCACCAAAAGGATGATAGGACAAACACTACCGCACAATCTGACAACAACAAGATGACAGTCCCCCCACCAAAAGTATGACAGAGTGAAACTCACACCGGCCACTACCGCCAAAAGGATGATAGGAAACAGACTGTCGCACAATCTGACAACAATCAAGATGACAGACCCCCCACCAAACGAATGACGAAGCGAAACTCACCTCGGCCACTACCATCAAAAGGATTATAGGACAAACACTATCGCGCAATCTGACATCAATTAAGATGACAGACCCATCACCAAAAGTATGACGGAGTGAAACTCACACCGACCAATACCACCAAAAGGATGATAGGACACACACTATTGCACAATCTGACATCAATCAAGATGACAGACCCCCCACCAAAAGGATGACGGAGCGAAACTCACACCGGCCACTACCATCAAAAGGATGATAGGACAAACACTATCGCACAATCTAACATCAACAAGATGACAGACTCCCAACCAAAAGGATGACGGTGCTAAACTCACACTGGCCATTGCCATCAAAAGGATGATCGGACAAACACTATCGCACAATCCGACATCAATTAAGATGACAGACCCCCCACCAAAAGGATGACAGAGTGAAATTCACACCGGCCACTACAACCAAAACGATGATAGGACAAACACTGTCGCACAATCTGACATCAATCAAGATGAGAGACCCCCACCAAAAGGATAATGGAGCGAAACTCAAACCGGCCACTACCACCAAAAGGATGATAGGACACACACTATTGCACAAACTGACATCAATCAAGATGACAGACCCCCTGCCAAAAGGATGACGGAGCGAAATTCACACCGGCCACTGTCGCTACTGCGAAAATCGGCGCCGGCTGAACAGAAGAGTCACCACCGTGCGTTATTTATCCCACGGGAGGGAAAGGAAACGCTCAGAGTAAACCTCGCACAACACGGGAAAGGTATGGTCGTCGCAACCAAAACGTGGGTTCGGGAGTCGGTTACGCAAGGGGAAGGTATTAGCACCCCTCACGTCCGTCGTACTCGACGGGATCCACGCTTGTTTTCGGGTATGGATTGTTATTCTATCTAAACTAAGGGTTAAGGGTTAAAAAGAAAAGAAAATGAAAATAAAATGACTCAGCAAAGTATCGCACTTTATGCCTACGTATTCCCGTCTGGAACGAGAAATCAGAGTCAACGTAGTTCGCCTACCTACGGGAAAGGAGGGGAAGGTTGCTCGCTAGGATATCGCATCCTATGCCTACGTACTTTCATACAGCATGAAAGATCAGAGCAAACGTAGTTCGGGCCACGTAAGACGCAAGTCTGTCTTGATTGATTTTATTCCTTCTGAAAAAGGTTTTTCTGATTAGCAGTCCAAGCGGACAAAAATGGCGTCTTGATGAGTTCACATTCTTTTACGGAAGAAGTGTCTTTTATTGTGTTTGAAATCTTATTGTATTTTTCTGTTTGTTTTGAGGAAGAAGAGACAGAACTCTAACCTACGGTTGCAAAGGGAATCAAACTAAACTAATGTTATCATGCATGGGTTAAGACCTAGTGTCTATCATGCTCCTCTCTTGCACAGAGAGAAACAGAGATCCTAAGGGAATAGACGGAAACAGAAACAATAGCAGATATATACAGTAAAGCAGTAAAATGCATGAATGCAGCAATACAAGCGAGGCAAGGGAGTCCCACTCAACCTCGAACCTAGAAGACAATAGGCAAAAGTGAACAGAATTCACTCTCAACCCAACAGGTTAAACAGCAAACAATACAGTCAGGAAAACCAATCAATACATCAGAAATGAAATACAGCAAAAATAAACAGCCACAGCAGCTCTGCACCACATCAGTCTTCAAGTCATCTCCAATCAGCTACAAGCTTCAGCAAGCATCAATCTCCATCTCCACAGCCTTCAAGCAAGGGCTTTGGTCATCAATCTTCCATCTGCAATGGCTTTTCTTCAAGTCTCAATCTACAAGAGGAACATCAGTCAACAAGATGAAGTGAATGAATGTTAGACAGTCAATTACCTACCAAGGGTGGTTCATTAACTGTTAACATTATATAGACAATTTTCCCTCAAAAGTTCTATCTTTCAAATACATTCACTGATCCTTCCAAAGGAAGGAGGTGGATATTTGAAAGAGACTTTGAATCATAGAGAAAGGATGGATGCAGACAAGGCACTCCATGTTTGAGAAACAAGCTTTCTAATCTAGAGCTCTGCCTAGCTCCTAAACCCTAGTCTCCTCAACAGCTGCTAGCAAGAATCTCCTCTTCAACTCTAGAAGTTGGTCTTCAGTCTTTGGATCTCCAATGGCTTCATCATCACAAGTCTTCAGCTCCCCCAATCCCCAGACAATCCCAATACCCACACAGACAAACAATAATCCCCAGAGGGCATACCACACCAATCAATCAAGTAAAAACAGTAATATACTAATAGCAGTAGGGGAATCCTAGTGATTTCTAAGGGATCTAATAACTACCCATAGTCCCTATAGTCCCATACCCCAAATATTCAATCTCTAACTCCTAAGGGAAATGAACTAATTCACCTATGTTCTCTTAAAACCCTAGTTTTGTTCATGTTGTTCACACCTAAACTAATCACCTAAAATTAATTTCTAAAAATGTGAACTAAATTGTATGCACAAGATAAAGGTCCAAACTAATCAACCTAAAAATAATGGATTAAAAATGTTAAAGCATCTATTCAAACTAAAATTAACAAATTCATGTATCAAACTAAACAATATTTACACCTATTAAAAAGAAAAATATGCCAAAAAATATGAAAATAAAATGAAATATTAATTTTTTTATGTGATATTTTTCTTAACAAAGTTATGAACAATGTGCAAAAAGAACCAATTAAAATCATGCATTTTTCCATTTTTTTATGAATTTTCAAAGAATTAAGAAAAATGGAAGAAATAAAATGAATTGAACTTGGATGAGGGTGCAGAAAGCAGGTTAATTCAGTTAAGAAGCAAGGATGGGCCCAGACTGGGGGGCGCGCATAGCAAGCGCGTCTGGGCCGAATGCAATCAGAAAACTTAACAAAAATTAAAAAAACCCTGAACGGTGTAAAAAGCAATAGATTCAGTTCATTATTGGTTTGGGCCTGAGGATAGGGGTGTGCATAGCAATGAATTATTGAGCCCAGTCAGAAAACATTAATGAAACGATGCGTTTAGGTTGAGTCTCTCCCTCCGTTTTTCATTTTAAATCAGGGCCATTGGATCAGTCCCAAAGTCAAGGTCAAAACCCTGATCTTGTGGCTCCCAACCTTTCTTCAACCTCCAGCCAACCCTAATGCCTGAAAACCCTAGCCATGCATGCTCATTCAAGAGCTCTGTTCTCTCTCATTTCACCATTAATTCCCTCGACTCCAAGAGCAAAGTTGCTCTAAAAACTCGCCTCTACACAACCATAACCATAACTCCTCCTAAAACTCACTCACTCAACCAACCCGACAAGTGCAACAATCTGATTCCACCATTGATACCTGTGATCGAACCTCTCAATTCTCCATAATTCTGGTCCTAAATTAATCCATATCTTGCACTGATCATTACAAGCTATTCATTCAAGATTATCATGCAATATCCTAATAGTTACAAGCTTCAACAGTTCTTGCACTCCATGCTCAAACTCCATGAAAATTCTCCAAACTCATCAAACTCAGTCCTCTATCCTACCTTAACAATTCTACGCTATCAAAACCTAATAACTTTAACTAAAGCATGCAATTCGAATAGAAATCCAACCTGGTGCAATTGGTGAAAACAGGTACCAAATCCTCTTGATCCAAGGCTTGAAGTGAGTGGAAAATGATCCAAGAACTTGATGATGACTTCTGTATGCAACAAATATGACTCCAAAGCTTTGAATCTCTCAATTCCAAAATTTGTGCTTCTTGAATGGTGAACTTGCACAGCTCGAATCCACCTCAATTCTACCAAATGATTGTAGGATTTCTGATCTAGGGATGATGATGATGAATACCAGATCAAGAATGGGGAAAATTGATGAGAATTTGGAAGAGTTTGAATTGATTTTGCAAGTGGGAGAAAATGTATGAAACTTGTGTTTATGAGTAAAATGAGATCACCAACCATGGCATGGAGTTACTCATATCAATATATAGGTGAGGTTAGAACCTCCTAGAAGCTTGGAGAAACTTCCCTTGCACTTTTTTTCTTTGGATTTGGCTTATGTATCTTCCTTTACAAGTAACCATGAATAACTCCCAAAGTGTGAACCAAGCTCAAAATTCTACTTTAGCCAATGTTCTCAAAATGATTTTTCCATTCAAAATGACCTATAACTTTGCCCCATTTGGCCAAAATATGAAAAATCTCATTTTTAAGTCTATTTTTATTCATTAAATCCAACAATTTTGAAACCTTGTGCTATGAATCTTTCCAATCTCTCATGGTAACTTTTCTAGACTCAAAATGTCATTTGGAACAAGTTTGATGTTGTAACGTTTTCCATTTGAAGCTTCCTTGTATGAGTTTTGGGCATAGGTTGAAATGACCTGTAATTCTCAGATGACCAAAATACCCTTTGCTTGCCAAGACCATAAGTAGAGTTCCACAAATCATATGAAGGCATACTATACCATTCTAGAACGCTAAGACAATTAGGAACAACTCTTATGTTGACCAGAAATTCATTTGAAATCTCCTTGAGGGGTAAAAATTGCTTGGAATTCAAGTCACTTTCATAGACAAAATTTCAGATACCTCAGATGACCTGTAACTTGCAAGGACCATAACTTGAGTTCTATAAATCTACTTGATGTCTTCCACCACTAAAATTAAAGGTCTTGAGATCCTTTACAAGTTCCATGTTGGCCAAGGATCCCTTTGAAGCTTGCATTTTGACTTATCTTGCTTGGAAATTTGACCTAAACTAGGGGATTTTACACAGAAACCCTAATTTAGAAACTCCTCTTCTCCTTGATTTCTCTTGAATCCTTCTTGGCATATCACCATATCCTTATCCATGTGTCAAATTATGAACCCCCATCTCTCCAATAGACCTTAATGCCTTTCAATCAGTCAATTGACCTAGAGTTGACCCAGGGTTGACCCAGATGAAACCCTAGTTGACTGTCTTCATCCACAACTCTTGTGACTACACCAAGGACTTGTCTCCTTCTCCAAATGAATTTCTAAGTCTCCCATGATGCCCAGATACTCCCCATTCTCCATTCACAGCTCACAACTTACTTATTAATCACCAGATACCCTCAGTTAGGAGATAGATGAGTTGCTTGATCCATTGACTTGATAGCTTCCAAATTCTTTTCTGATGACTTGAATGAGATTGAATCAGGATAATAACCTCTTGATAGGCCTCTAGAGATGAAAATAATGATTGGTCCCCTGTTGGATGACTTGCTATGCTTATGCTATGCAGATGGTTAGGCTATGTACATGACTCTATATGCAACTGCTAATGATATTGAAACATAAACCAAATGAATAAGGTTGAGCAAATTTTAGGGTGCAAATTTTAGACATTCGCGGTACGAGACGGTTGAATACTAAGAACCCGGAAATTTGCCAACCGCAGAAATAAACTGTGCCCCTGCTTGGGGAACGACATTCATCGGCTGAATCTGACTGTTACGGCAACCCACTGATCTCGTGCTGGGGATTATTTTCATCAGCCTGAAAAAGATTTTATCATCGCAGAGATAGAACATTGTCCACGTCAGGACGCCTGCTCCGTCAATTCGGAAAACTTCAACAACTTTGCTGGGGATGGCTCGTCTGCCTTCTCGTCAGAAATAAATCGTCCACGTTAGGAATAAACTCTTCCACGTTAAGAATAACACCGTCCACGTAAGGAATAACACTGTCCACGTTAGGACTAAGACTTCGTCTGGATCTGTCCACGTCAGGACTAAACTCCCTGGGTTATGAATACTTCGTCCAAGTTAGGACTCACCCTTCCACATTAGGAATACATGTCCACGTTAGGACTCACCTTTCCACGTAAGGAATAACCGTTCCACGTTAGGAATAACACTGTCCACGTTAGGACTCACCTTTCCACGTTAGGAATGAATTTCTTCTTCGTCAAACTCTTCCACGTAAGGAATACGTCTTCTTTTGAATTTGTCCACGTCAGGACTAAACTTGCTTTTCCACGTAAGGAATACAATTTTCCACGTAAGGAATGCCATCTTCTTCCACGTAAGGAAACGAACTTCTTTTCTTTCCACGTAAGGAATGCAATCTTTCCACTTCAGGAATACAAGCCTCTTTCCACGTAAGGAATCACAATCTTTCCACGTAAGGAATCACATTTCGATTTGAATCTGTCCATGTAAGGACTAAACTTTCTACGTAAGGAATATAATCTCAATCGGTCCACGTTAGGACTCCAACTTGATATGTCCACGTAAGGACTCCATCTTTCCACGTAAGGAATCACATCTTTCCACGTAAGGAAACCACAATCTTTCCACGTAAGGAAACCACTCTTTCTGCTTTGTCCACGTAAGGACTCCCATCTTGATATGTCCACGTAAGGACTCAATCTTTCCATGTAAGGAACAAACTCATCTTTTCCACGTAAGGAATCAATCTTTCCACGTCAGGAATGCTATCTTTCCACGTAAGGCATAGATCGCTGTATCTGTCCACGTCAGGACTAAACTCTTCCACGTTAGGAATACATTTTCTTTTGAATTTGTCCACGTAAGGACTCACATGTCGACTTGCTGAGGAAATAAATTTCGTCCACGTCAGGACTCATGCACCTTCGACCCACTGGGGAAGTGAGACTTGTCCACATCAGGACTCACATCTTCATCTGATGAAATAATAGAACCTGTCCACGTCAGGACTTGCGCGTCTTCAACTTGCTGGGGGAATAAGACTTGTCCACGTCAGGACTCACACTTTGCCAACAGCCCGAAGAAGGATAAAATTGTCCACGTCAGGACTCTCGCATCTTGTCATCACAAAGAACTGCAAACTTGTCCACGTCAGGACACCCCTTTCACCATTACGAATAAAGCTATTTGCTGAAAATAAATGGTCCATGTCAGGACACTAGCATGAAGAGTAACCAATCTCGTCCACGTCAGGACTCCACCTTCGATCAATACCGAGAACTCGAATCAGTCCACGTTAGGACTAGCACATATCGTCAATTTGAGGAAATGTCCACGTTAGGACTCCACATTCCAACAATTATGAGAAATCGAACCTGTCCACGCTAGGACTAGCACATATCGTCAACTGAGGAAACCAATTTGTCCACGTTAGGACCCCACTTTTCTAGCAAAAAGAAAACCAGTCAAGAAAATTGTCCCCGTTAGGACTCATCTTTCCATTGGTCCCGGACCACAAAACTTCTTAGCACTAACGTTACAGCAGCTTTGAGGCTGACTCTACTGGGGATATTTGGAAACCAAACCACTGGATGCCGGTTCTGACAACCGGCGGTGGCCTCTGAAATTCTGGTCCATGAAACCTTTTAATGCTGACGTAACAACAACTTTGAAGGAAACAATTCGTTGGTCGGACTAGAGAAACTTCAACAAGAAACCCTGGCGGGGAAATAAGTAACTCTGCTTGGGGACAAAGAGAAACTTATCCTGCTGACTCTGTGGGGAGTAATGCCAAAGCTGACACTTCGTTGAATGTCTCATGCCGAGACTTCGAATGTTTATTGATTCACCTGAGCGAGGGCTCTCTCTACCTGCAAGGGAAACAATACTTGAAACAAAAGGTTAGCCAACCTGGTTTATGTTTCACAACGCATGCGTTTGTCAATGATGCAATGTTCCATTTGACATGGAAATGCTACGCTTTTTCATTTGGTGGATGCAAGTATGACACTATATGCCAATGCAAATGCGGACTTGAACTGTCGTGATACAGGAACTGGCTTCAGCAAAATAAATGCTGAAGATAATGCCAACTTCGCTGGGGATAGCCAGATGCTACAGAATTATTCCAGCAAAATAAATGCTGGAAGAGTGAAGTCGACTCAGCTGGGAAGTTAGGAACTTGAACCAAACACCTCATTGAAGTAATACGCTGCTGGGGAATATAACTCTGCTGGAGAATAACAGTTGCGCCTGGTATGATTGGACTTTTGCTGGAAAGTGAACGGATATCACACGGTATTCTGACAAGATAAATGCCAATGCGCCACACCAACTCTGCCGGGGAGAGCCTTAACCTTCGAGTTCCACTGGGAGGAATGAAAATACTTGCTGGAAAGAGAACTCCGCTGGGGACGAACGGTTCTCTTAGGGAAAATCAACTGACTCCGCTGGGAGAGAGTAAATGACCCTGCAGGGAAAGGTAAACTGTCTGAATACAGCTCACAAACACTAATCTTCTGCGGCTAAACCATTCTGCTTGAGATGCACTGTCTGAATACAGCCTCCGATCTAGGAATCGCCAAACTCTGCTGAGGATAAATGACTTTGCTGGAGCAAGTCCTTTGGATAAGCTACGACCAACCGGGGAATTCGATCCTTCTTCAGGAAGCACATGCATGACCTGCGTGGGGATCAAGTCTTTTGTTATTGCAATCTTTTGATCATCTTCCTCATACGGCTATGAAACTTGCAACAACACAAACAAGAAAAGACAAGCCTAGGCAACCAAATCGATTCAGGTTAGTGACGTTATTTTCAGTTAATTCAAAGCTTTAGCAATTGTTGGCAAGGGCCAGTGATGTTATACACCTGCTAGTTTCAGTAAACTTAGGCGTTTTATCATGCACAAAACAGTAAAGAACCAGCATCAAGTACTGAATAACATATTTTATTGATTGGGCCCCTGAATGGGCGGAATTTTTTTGTACACGGGATGTAACTCCTGAAAAGAGGAAGCTACGCAAAGCAAATACACAAGTATGCACAAGAAGCATAAATATTTTGACAAATTAAATTTTGTACACATGTCGGCAACGGGATGCAGACGAACACCACGAACTGATCCTCCTATGACTCGTCCGACTCTAATGCTTTCCCGGTATCCACACTTACGACGAGATTGTATCCGATAATCGCCCATTCAAGCGTATTCTCCCACGCTGATGCTCATTGTAATATCAAATTCGGACCGCAGTCATTTGCTTTTCCAATCCATAACTTTTGCGTGAACCGCCCTTTTCGGGTTTTCAGTTCACCGGGATACCCTTTTTTTGCCGAAGCCGCCCAGTGTAGGTTTTCAACTTCGCGGGTGTACATTTTTTCAATTTTATCCCTAACTTTTGCCCGAACCTTTCATTCTGTTTTTGGTTCGCCAGGATGCCCCATTTTTGCCTGGACTCTCTCTTTTTTTTCCAGCGGGTCAATTTTAAGCAAAGTATTTTTTAACTGCGTCCGAATTCACAAGTGACGTAAAGTCTTCACCGCCCATGGTGGACAACAATAACGCCCCTCCTAAAAAGACTTTCCTGACAACGTACGGCCCTTCGTAGTTGGGGGTCCACTTGCCCCTATGATCTGCCTGCGGCGGGAGAATCCTTTTCAGCACAAGGTCGCCCGTCTAAAAGCTCCGAGGATGTATCTTCTTATCATATGCTTTCTTCATTCGTCTCTGGTACAAACGACCGTATGCTAGAGAAGCTAGCCTCTTCTCATCCATCAAACTCAATTGGTTCAACCTGTCTTTCACCCATTCTGCCTCGTCCAGCTGAACGTCTCGCAATACCCTCAGAGAAGGGATCTCAACTTCCAATGGTAATACCGCTTCCATTCCGTATACTAACGAGAACGGGGTTGCCCCGATTGATGTGCGTACCGTCGTACGATAACCGTGCAAAGCGAAAGGTAGCATCTCATGCCAATCCTTATAGGTCACCACCATTTTCTGAACGATCTTCTTGATATTCTTATTGGCCGCCTCGACAGCGCCATTCATCTTGGGTCGGTAAGGGGAGGAGTTGTGATGTTCGATCTTGAAATTCTGACAGAGCTCCTTTATCATTTTGTTGTTCAGGTTTGAACCGTTGTCCGTGATTATCCGCTCGGGGATCCCATATCGGCAAATGATATCTCTCTTGATGAATGTGGCCACCACTTGCTTCGTTACATTTGCGTACGACGCCGCTTCCACCCACTTGGTGAAATAATCGATCGCTACTAGAATGAACCGATGCCCGTTAGAAGCTGTCGGCTCGATCTTTCCAATCATATCGATTCCCCACATCGAGAATGGCCATGGCGATGACATCACATTCAGAGGACTCGGAGGCACATGGATCCTATCAGCATAGATTTGGCACTTGTGGCACTTCCTCGCAAACTTGAAACAATCAGTTTCCATAGTCAGCCAAAAATAACCTGCCCTCAGCAGCTTTCTCGTCATAGCATACCCACCAGCATGCGTACCAAAGGTACCTTCGTGTATTTCCTCCATGAGCAACTTTGCCTCTCTTTCATCTACACAACGCAACAGCACCAAGTCGTGGTTTCTTCTGTATAAGACGCCATCCGGATTCAAATAGAAATTACCCGCTAATCTCCTGAGAGTCTTCTGATCTTGACTGGATGCCCCAGCCGGATACTCTTTGTTCTTCAGAAAATTAAGGATATCAAAATACCACGGTTTGTCGTCGGATGCTTCATCAATAGCAAATACGAAAGCTGGTCTGTCAAGCCGAGAGATAATGATTCAGGGAGCCTCGTTCCAGAAGTTGACTTTGTACATGGAAGACAACGTGGCGAGGGCGTCAGCCATTTGATTCTCTGCCCACGGCACATGATGCAATTCAACCTTGTCGAAGAAAGGCAACAATCTCCTTGCATAGTTCATGTAATGTATCAAGTTGGGCTGACGTGTCTCCCATTCCCCTTTTATCTGATTCACCACCAGAGCTGAATCTCCGTATACGTCTAGATGCTTGATTCGCAAATCAATGGCTTCCTCAAGCCCCATTATACAAGCTTCGTATTCGGCCTCATTATTGGTAACGACAAAGGTCAAGCGGGCAGTAAACGGGATGTGCGACCCGTGTGGCGTAGTGATGATTGCCCCTATTCCGCTACCGTAAGCATTCACAACTCCGTCAAATATCATCTTCCATTTGGAACCCAACTCCGGTCCTTCGTCTGGCAATGGCTCTTCACAATCTTTCATCTTTAGGTACATGATATCCTCGTCAGGAAAATCAAACCTCATCGATTGGTAATCTTCAATAGGCTGCTCCGCCAGATACTCAGACAGCACACTCCCTTTTATAGCCTTTTGCGAGACATATTGAATGTCATATTCAGTCAAGACCATCTGCCAACGGGCAATTCTCCCTGACAACGCCTGCTTTTCGAATACATATTTGATAGGATCCATCTTCGAGATGAGCATGGTTGTATGATTCAGCATGTATTGCCTCAAACGCTTGGCGGCCCAGGCTAGCGCGCAACAAGTTTTCTCCAACATTGAGTATCGAGATTCACAATCTGTAAACTTCTTACTCAAGTAGTAAATCGCATGCTCTTTTCTCCCTGTCTCGTCGTACTGACCGAGAACACAACCCATGCTTCCCTCCAGAACTGTCAAATACATAATCAAGGGTCTACCTGCCACTGGGGGTATCAAAATAGGAGGTTCCTGCAAATACTGCTTTATTTTATCGAACGCCTTTTGACAATTTTCGTTCCACGTTACAGCTTGATCTTTCTTCAACAGCTTGAATAATGGTTCACACGTAGCAGTTAGGTGAGATATGAACCGGGCGATGTAGTTCAACCTCCCTAAAAACCCGCGCACCTCTTTCTCTGTTTTAGGCGTCGGCATTTCTTGAATCGCTTTTACTTTAGCAGGATCGACCTCTATTCCTCTTTCGCTTACGATAAACCCCAGCAGCTTACCCGATCTCACCCCGAAGGTGCATTTGTTAGGGTTCAGTCTCAGCCTGAACTTCCTAAGCCTTTTAAATAACTTCAGCAGATTCACCAGATGCTCTTCCTCCGTCTGGGATTTGGCAATCATATCGTCAACATAAACTTCGATCTCTTTGTGCATCATATCATGGAAAAGAGTCGTCATCGCACGCTGATATGTTGCCCCAGCATTTTTCAAACCAAAGGGCATCACTTTGTAGCAAAATGTTCCCCAAGGCGTTATGAAAGTAGTCTTCTCCATATCCTCTGGCACCATTTTAATCTGATTATAGCCTGAAAAGCCATCCATGAAGGAGAATACGGAGTATTGAGCAGTATTATCAACTAGCACGTCAATATGAGGAAGCGGAAAATCGTCTTTTGGGCTTGCTTTATTCAAATCTCTATAATCCACGCACATTCGAACCTTGCCGTCTTTCTTTGGCACTGGTACGATGTTAGCAACCCATAAGGGATATTTTGTCACAGCCAGGAAACCAGCGTCCCACTGTTTTTGAACTTCCTCTTTGATCTTCACTGCCATATCTGGTCGAGTTCTGCGGAGCTTTTGTTTGACCGACGGGCATTCTTCTTTCAGTGGCAGACGGTGCACAACCATATCTGTATCGAGCCCTGGCATATCTTCATACGACCAAGCGAATACATCACTATACTCTCGGAGCATTTCAACCAGTCTTCGCTTGATATCGCCCTGCAGCGCGGCTCCGATACGAATATTCTTCTCAACTCCTTCCGACCCCAAGTTGATAATTTCGATGACCTCTTCGTGAGGCAGAATGACTCTTTCTTCTTGTTTCACCAACCAAGACAGTTCTTCAGGAATGTCACTATCTTCGACAACCTCTTCTTCGGCCTGAAATACCGGGTGCTCAAAGTCGGGACGAGTCATAGGTGGTTCAAGGATGTCATCTGAAAGTATTATCCTGCAAAAGGAATGGTTAAGTGCTTCAAAATGCGTATAAAGCGAATAACCATGTTGCCATTTTATTGAAAAATACAAAACAAGAAAGACAGAGATTACAGTATTTGCACATGAAAAAACGCCATTTATTTAATGATTAACACACAATGTTCATAACAACACAGCCCTAAGCAAATCACGATGCCTCGGGCAAGACATCAGATTAGTCAACAATTAATAAAACAAAGCATTACTGTTTAAGAGTCACAGGAACAAGCTCCTGAATAGACCAGTTGCACAGTCCTTGTCCTGGTGTGCTTGGCTGAATCCAGGCATCCACATCACAGTCACTGTCTCCTTCGTCAGACTCCGAAGCAGCGTTGACGGTTTCATGACATACCCCACTGGAAGAGATGGTTATTGGCCCTCTGAAACGGGGTGCCCCCACAGCAGGAGTTGATGACGACGGTTGGTACCCCAGCCCGAACCGGTCCATCTTTACAGGGATATCTAGCACTTTGCCCCAGCCCTTTGCTTCTCCTGCCTCCACTAGAGCTTGAGCTTCTTTATACGATGAGACGACTATCTCCGATACTTTGCTCGGCCCGGGACCTTTGTCCTTGATACGCAACCCTTCAAATGCCTGGCAGGGTGTTTCGTGGATCTCTCCGTCAACCTCCACATATTTAAATGACGACAGATGGCTGACCAGGATGTCTTCTTCTCCGCATACGGTGACTACGCTGTCTCCGACCATATATTTCAACTTCTGATGCAGGGTAGACGTGACTGCCCCAGCCCCGTGAATCCAGGGTCTTCCGAGCAGGCAGCTATATGTGGGCTGTATATCCATGATATAAAATTCGGTCGCAAATACCTCGGGCCCCACCTGTAGAGGCAATGTTATCGATCCAAAGACTGTTCTTCGCGTGCCATCAAACGCTCTGACTACCAAGTCACTGGGTGTGCACAAGATTCCTCTGACATCTAGCTTCATCATCGCTTTCTTGGGCATCACATTCAAAGACGATCCGGTGTCGACCAATACATGCGACATTACTGATCCTCTACACTCGACAGATATGTGCAGCGCCATATTATGATCTCTCCCTCTCGGGGTCAAATCGAAGTCGGTGAAGCCCAAGCTGTGGCCTGCATTCACATGTGCCAACACTCCTTCCAGCTGATTTACAGAGACGTCTTGGGGTACAAAGGAAGTATCCAGGACTTTCAACAAAGCATTTCTGTGAGCTTAAGAACACAGTAGTAATGACAGGATAGATATCTTGGAGGGCGTCTGTTGCAGATGCTCCACAATCTTATAATCACTTTTTCGAATCAAGCGCATGAACTCTTCTACATCCTCTGATGCCGATGCTTTTTCGCTTGCCTGCACTGGGCCATTCTCAACCATCTTCCCCTTTCCTTTCGCTAGTCTTTCGGCCTCCACTTCAGGTGACATAAAGATCCTACCACTCCTTGTCATACCTCCTGACCCAACAACGTTATCTACAGTCTCGGCTGGCTGCTTATTAACATCAATCTTTATCCCGTCACAATACACCTCCAACCCATATGACCATGGGACTGCTTTCGTGTTCTCGTACGGGATCGGTCCGGCCTTAGTTATGGTGATCGGTGGTCGCTGGACCGGTGCTGCAATAGTGATTGTCTTCCGAGGAATCGTTACAGTGGCCACATCACTCTGATCATCTGCTACTGCCCCTGCAGGCTCTTCAATTGCTGCTCGGTCAAACTGCAATGTGCCTCCATCAATTAAAGCCTGAATGCCTTTCTTCAAATCATCACACCCCCCAGCTAGGGTCCAGCATTCTAAGCAATACTCGTCACATCCTGGATAAACACCCCCTTGCAACAATCTGCTTTTTATCTCGTTCAGCGGCGTCTTTAAATCGTCGACATTCATAATCAGATTCAACCCTTCCTCAGTCAGAATGGCGTTTGCCCCATGATTAGGCATGGGTTTCTGCACTATATTCGGACCTGCCGTTCCGAAATTGATAGCCTTATTGTCCAAAAGATCCTGCACAACATTCTTAAAAGCATGGCAACCCTCTACATCGTGGCCCGGAGCCCCAGAGTGGAACTCGCAGTGCCTGCTTGCATTATAACCATACGGAGAAGTTCCCTTTATAGGTGCCAGAGTTCTCTTCTCTACCAGGTTCAAACCCAACAATGTCTGCAACAAATCAGCATACGTTGAGGGAGGCTTCTCAAACACTCTTCTTGGTTTACCGCCCTGGAATCTTCGCTGAGCCTGTTGTGCCCCTTGCTGTGGCTGCTGCTGCTGCTGCTGTTGTTGTTGCATTGGCTGCTGCTGAAACGGTTGTTGTTGATAAGGAATAGTAACACTCGCCACCTGTTGCGGCTGATGATATTGGTTTCGACCCCTGCCTCGGCCTCGGCCTCGGCCTCTAAATACTGCGCTTGCCTCGCCCTGACGGCGCCCACTAAAAGCCTTCCTATTACTGCCAGATGCAGTTGATTCCTCAGCCTGGAACCTGCCTTGCTTAATGTTGTTTTCAATCTTTTCTCCCATCAGAATTAAGTCTGAGAAGCTGGCCAAAGATGTGTGAAACAATTTGTCATAAAACATGCCTGTGAACGTGCCGATGAACATGTCGTTCATTTCCTTGTCTTCTAAAGGAGGACGGACCCTGGCAGCCATATCGCGCCACCTTTGCGCGTACTCTTTAAAGCTTTCACCCTTCTTCTAAGACAACCCTGTCAATTGGACCCGATTGGGCGCCAAGTCGCTGTTATACTTGTAGTGAGCTACAAATGCCTCTGCCAATTGCTTCCATGTCTTTATATTAGTCGGCTCCAACCCCATGTACCACTCTAAGGAAGGGCCCGACAGACTATCTTGAAAGAAATGCATTAGCATTCTCTCATCAGTTGAGTATGCAGACATCTTTCTGTAATAAGCCCGTACGTGCACTTTCGGACAGGTGTCCCCTTTATACTTATCAAAAGTAGGAGCTTTGAATTTGATTGGCACCCTCAAGCCAGGTACCAGACCCATTGTTGCCATGTCCAAGCCCACAGCACTTTGGTTCAGGACCCCCCTCATCTGCTCTTCTAGCATTCTGATCTTCTGGGAGTTATCCATCGGCCCTTCAAAGCCTCCGCCGGAGAAAGCGTCCTCCTGCTGATCTTCTTGCCACATACCATTCCCAGCTCCAAACCCATCATATTCATTATTGCGGCCAACTCTAATCTGATTCATCACCGGGCCTCGGCCTCTGTTGCCGTATCCCTGAACACCTCCAGCAGGCCCGAAAGCCATTAACCCAGCGCCGTTTCCATTTCCGCAACCTCCGTAACCCTGATTGGCCACACCATAACCATCTTGCCCAAAGCCTTGAGCATTGAAACCATATTTCCCAGCGTTATCGAATCCTTGATCGTTGAACCCGAATCCAGCATTGCCAAAGCCGTTGCCTCCCATATTATCACCCAAGTTGACATTACCAAGCCCAACGTTATGGACAGCAGTCTCGTTCCCAACTCCGATGTTACCGTTCCCAGCAGCGGTAGCGTTGTTGACATTAGCAGCAGGTATATTGACTACAGGTGGAGCCACCGGCGTGGGAGTGCCATCTCCATGAACAGTATCGACTCGTACAGACTGATGATCCTCGTTACCGTGACCGGCGTTTCTGACCAACAGAGGCTGCACCATGGCTTGCAAATTCTCCTGACCTTTTGCAATAGCTTCCATGGTCTGCATAAAGAGAGCTTGCTTCTCGCGTACATCTTGCATCTCGTTCTGCATTTGATCCATGATTCTTCGACAGTTGGTGCGAGTGGAATAGCGGTGCGGGTGCTGATCTGCAATCCTGGAAAGTACCTGGTACAGAGCAGGAAATAAGACACCATCCAAAGATTACCTGTAATGCAATATGAATATGAATGCAATGCAATGTGTGTCTGTGCATTGGGGAATTCATTCCCCGATTCTAGTGTGAAGGTGCCGGTGCAATGATAGTGCTAGCAATACAAAGATCGGAGTTGAATCACAGAAAGCCTCATATATTGCAGAGAAACCAATAAGCCCTGAATACAATATTACTGAGAGTACAATAAGAAGGCATGACCTCAACCAACAATCCTGGTGATGGTCAGCACTATGCAAATAAAGCATACAAGTTACTACGTGAAATGATCAAACACTCCCATAAGTCTGGTACTCTTCTAGCAACTTCTTGGTCTCCGGATGACTTGGTCGAGCAAGCAGCCCTTCAACAAGTTGGTTTCTTCTCTTGAGAACGCGTCGCACGTCTTCAGCAGTTTCCTCCCATGCCCCCTCTCCGAAGCGATCCTCTAGTTTACGCTTCTGAGACACAGCTTCATCCCTGCCTTTGATGGCCTTGTTTAGTGCATTCTGGAGACTATACCGGGTCATCACTTCTTCTTCACACTTCTTGATGTTGGACTTCAACTGCTCTTCGAGGTCGGAAATTTGCTGCTTCAACTTATCCTCCCTCTTCTTATTGTTGGTGAGCATAGCATTCCAAGTCTTATTGCAAGAAGAGATCTCTCGGTGTGCTGCGTCGAGCGCCTTCTTTTTGGATTCGAGCATGTCGTGGGAGCTTCTGAACTCTTGCCCCAGACATTCGCGCTTCCTCTTCTCCTCAATCAACTCAGCCCCTAGTCTGTTCATTAGCTCAATCTGCTGTTGGAAAGCATGCACGACCTTGTTTTTCTCACTACGTATCTGGGCTAGCTCCTGCTCTAACCCTTCGTTGATCTTCATCAAGGCTTCTTTTTCTTTCACAACTTGCTCGTAGGCCTCCCTAGAAACAGTAGTTGGCTCTGCTACCGGAATGGGAACAAGGACTGGTGCATCTGGAAATGGCATCCGTAACTGACTTGC
Organism: Lathyrus sativus; assembly: GCA_963859935.3. NCBI lineage: Eukaryota > Viridiplantae > Streptophyta > Magnoliopsida > Fabales > Fabaceae > Lathyrus > Lathyrus sativus. The sequence goes on along the minus strand of OZ012737.1, from coordinate 329,202,776 downwards.
TCTCTCCTGGATCCAAACTCTGTAAGGTGCATAGGCCTGACAGTCATTCTTCCCTAATAACGGCTTCCCTCTTCGGTTAATACGCGTCCAGGCATGCTACAGCTTGGCCAATAACTCCCCCTTCAAGTCTCCGGTGAAGTACAGAGATTCCTGTACTTCCTCCTCTGCGGGTGGGTTCTTCAGCGCATACCCGAACTGACGGACCAACAGCGATGGGTTGTAGTTGATACACCCTTTTCTTCCTATCAGCGGGACATTAGGGTACCCCGAACAACTGAATATAAGCTCAGCCCCTAGCAGGTCTCGATCAAACCACTCAACGTCTTCGGAAGATAGCCTCATCAGGCGCTCTGACCAGCTAGCGGTGGCTGCACTCTCCACAAAAGATCCATTCATGGGAAGATGACTCTTGAACCACATATTCAACAAAGGAGTACAGCAGTAAACAACCTTTCCCCTTCTGTTTTCGTTCTTGTAGTGCAATGAGTGGTAGAAGTCTCCGATCAACGTTGGCACTGGATTGTCGGCAGCAAATAGATGGAAAGCGTCCAAGTCTACGAAATTGGGAAAGCTAGGAAACAGCACAATCCCATAAATGCATAGAGCCAAAATAGCGTTGAAAACCACCCAACATCCGCTCTTGGCATACTCTTGAGCTTTGCCAACCAAGAAATCAAGAGAGAAACCTAAAACCCCAAGCCAAGAAGTCACTAACAGTTCTGCAGCGTCCATATGCAAGGCTTTGGCTAAGTCATCCAACTTGGGTTCAACAGCAGAGTGAATAAAGGGAACCTTGTTCTGCACGGGTAGCTCAGTAAACTCCACATACTCCTCAATGGTGGGCCCTAGAATGAAGTCAGCCAACGTAAAACATCTCAATGCGGGGTCGTAGAACTGCATCAAGGTGTACAGCCCGTTCATCTCATCAGTAGTGGGCTTGCAGACTAATCTAAGTAATCTCCCATGACTCATTCTGAAGCTTCTCCTAACCTCCTCATCAGCAAGAGATATCAGACCGAGCAAAGAAGTAATATCAGGTGCAGGCAGCTTATATGCAACTGTTTTCCTTAAACCAGCCATAATCAATACTCAGAAGTCTGGGCACTAGAATCGGAGGATATGCAAATGCACCTGCAGCACAGACACACGTTAATGGGATGCAATGATAATGGGTATGCAAACAATGCAATGAACCATATCAAGAAGTCTCAGACAGACTCTTTAGAAGTCCTCAAACCCTGGTCTCAGATAGACCTAAAACAAAGCTCCAACAATGGTCTCTGACAGACCTCAAACTATAACCCCAACTGGTCTCTGGTAGCCCTCAAATCGTATCTCCAACTGGTCTCTGACAGACCTCAGAACTCTCCAACTGGTCTCTGACAGACCTCAGAACTCTCCATAAATACCCAGGATCTCAGATCAAGAAATGAACCGGTAGTCTGAATGTCCAGTTACCTGCATAACCCCAAACCCTCTCACAGGTGGATGTCCTAGTAACTGACAAAGGTATGGCATCCTATTCGGTCGTCGGCGTCACAGACTTTCAGGGTTGATGATACGATTCCCAGAAGGAGTGGCATCATCAAATCCTGAAGAGGCCTCACTTAGCCAACTTCCAAATGATCGGTTCCCGGAGTCGACAATTCAGCTGACCAACAACCCCTTCGACCCAAAGGGTAGAAAAAGAAGCCAACCAGAAGAACCTCGTCCGAGTGTAGATTTCATGAGACACTAATGCAATCAAAGCCGGCACGCGCCCACTACTTTCTACTCTAATTCTAGGTGCACTCAAGCCCAGGTCCAGCTTATCTCTCAATCAAAGAACCCCGTCACACCCCACAATACAGCAATAATAACTAATATATATAATGCTGAAAATAAAGGTCAGAAATATAAATCCATACAAAATCCTCGACGGGGAAACAAGCGTTAGGATTGACTCTCTTAAGGGACGTTGGATCCCAAATGCATAAGAACTATCGCAGTCCTTAGCAGCCAGGGGACGTTGGATCCCCAGCAGAGTCGCCAGCTGTCGCTACTGCGAAAATCGGCGCCGGCTGAACAGAAGAGTCGCCACCGTGCGTTATTTATCCCACGGGAGGGAAAGGAAACGCTCAGAGTAAACCTCGCACAACACGGGAAAGGTATGGTCGTCGCAACCAAAACCTGGGTTCGGGAGTCAGTTACGCAAGGGGAAGGTATTAGCACCCCTCACGTCTGTCGTACTCGACGGGATCCACGCTTATTTTCGGGTATGGATTGTTATTCTATCTAAACTAAGGGTTAAGGGTTAAAAAGAAAAGAAAATGAAAATAAAATGACTCGGCAAAGTATCGCACTTTATGCCTACATATTCCCGTCTGGAACGAGAAATCAGAGTCAACGTAGTTCGCCTACCTACGGGAAAGGAGGGGAAGGTTGCTCGCTAGGTGTCGCTTGCGCGAAAATAAGGTGCCGGCATGACAGAAGAGTTGCCACCTTTCGTTATTTATCCCTCAGAGCGGGAAAGGAAACGATCGGAAAAACCTGACGAAAAAAGGGTAAGACAAGGTCATCGCAACCATTGTCTGGGTTCGGGAGTCGGTTACGCAAGGGGAAGGTATTAGCACCCCTCACGTCCGTCGTACTCGACGGGATCCTCGCTTGTTTGTTTACTTGGACGGGTTGGTTATAATCTATCTACCTATCAAGGCTGGCTGAAAAAGAAAAGAAAAATGACTCGGCAAAGCGTCGCACTTTATGCCTACGTATTCCCATCAGAGAATGAGAAATCAGAGTCAACGTAGTTCGGCTAACTACGGGGGAAGGTGGGGAAAGGTTGCTCGCTTGGATATCGCATCCTATGCCTACGTACTTTCATCTGGTATGAAAGATCAGAGTAAACGTAGTTCGGGAAACTACGGGTTAAGATGGCTCAACTAGGAGGGAGACTATCAAGTCCTACTGTTATCATGCCATGGATTCATCCTATGGTTGAGGTTTGAACAGGGAACTCCTAGAAGTTGTCATGCATAGGTTTCAACCTAAAAGTCTATCATCAAATCCTTGTCAAAGGAAATGAGAGTCCTAAGGGATCATGTCAATGATACACCAAAACAGACAAAAACATCAGCTTTAACAGTAAAATGCATGCAATGCAAGTGAGGGAGGAAATGTGTGTGGGGTTTCAGCCTCCACAAGCTCGTCTCAACCTCAAGCCAGTCATGAAATAACAGCAATCATACTGAAGATAAACAACATACTATCAAGCAATGAACAAATAGGAGAAGTGGAGTGCCCTTAGGCAAACAAACACACATGCTTGAGAAAGAAAGAATCTACTCTCTAATCCTAACCCTAATCACAGAATCTGAATCAAATCTAAGCAAAGCCCCAAAGCAAAACCCTAAACAAGAGAATTCAATCCCAGTCTTCAAGCTTCAGAACAAGCTTACCAAAGAAAGGGAGCTAAGCAAGCAGACTCATAGTGTCTTCCTCAGGAAAGCACTAGGAGGTGTATACTCAGGAGTCATACCCTATGTGGCTCAACCACTGTGATTAGTTTACATTCCTCCTCAGGAGAAATTAAACTCACAAGCAGGCTCCAACATCACTGGATATTTAGGAAATCCTATCTGAACTAGTGGAACTAAATGAACAGACTCATAGGACCTTCCTCAGGAAAGTACTAGGAGGCTTCCACTTAGGAGTTGTATCCTATGTGGCTCAACAACTGTGATCAGTTTACATTCCTCCTCAGGAGAAATTAAACTCACAAGTTGGCTCCAACATCACTGGATACTTGAGAAATCCTAAACAAACTAATGGAACTAAGTGAATAGACCCACAGGACCTTCCTCAGGAAAGTACTAGGAGACTTCCACTTAGGAATTGTATCCCATGTGGTTCAACAACTGTGATCAGTTTACATTCCTCCTCAGGAGAAATTAAACTCACAAGTTGGCTCCAACATCATTGGATACTTGAGAAATCCTAGACAAACTAATGGAACTAAGTGAATAGACCCCTAGGACCTTCCTCAGGAAAGTACTAGGAGGCTTCCACTTAGGAATTGTACCCCATGTGGCTCAACAACATGTGATCAGTTTACATTCCTCCTCAGGAGAAATTAAACTCACAAGTTGGCTCCAACATCATTGGATACTTAAGAAAGAGGTGAGAATAAAGAATGAAAGTCATTCATAGTGCCTTCTTCAGGAAAGTACCATGAACTTCCTTCAAACTTCAGGATCTCAAACCTCACAGGCAGGGAACAAGCCAAGCTCTGGGTCTCTGAGTCTTGATCTACAATCTTCACTTCATGATGCTCTCCATCAAGGTCTTCAAGACAACACAAACCCCACAACAAATTCCCCACAATGAACCCCAAAGATGAACAGATAACCACAGGGCAGACAAAATCAACAGGCAACTTCAGAAAATACCTAAAAATACTAAACCAAGGGGGAAAAATCTAACAATTATTCACAAGGGTCTACAACATCTACCCATAACATCCACATATGCCTCTACCCAAAAATCAAGACAAAACTATCTAAAGAAAATGAATTTCCTCACCTATGCACAACCTAAACCCTAATTAGGATACCCTAAATCTACCCTAATTAAACTAATCAAAATTTAATTCTAAAATTCTAGAATAAATCCTATGGGGAACTATGATTCATCATCTAATTGCACAAAAAAGAATGGATAAAAAAACCTAAGAGAAGGTCCTAAAACAATTCTTGCAAAATCATGATACCAAACTAAACATTATAAAAGCTATTTAAAAGAAAAATCTATTAAAAATACTAAACTTAAAAATAAAATCCCATTTTTATTTTTAACATTTTCTACACATTATTATCTACTCATAGAAAAAAGAATGGACAAAAAAGAATTATTTTTCAATTTTTAATGAATTTTCTAAAACAAGAAAAATATTAAAAGAATTAAAAGAAATTAAAACAATTAAAAGGGAGGGGGGTGTGACAAGTAACACGCGCCAGTTGGAATCAATTGGGCCAGATAGAAGGGGGGTGTGGATAGAAGCCAGCAAGCCCAAGCGCGTTTAAATGAAACGACCGCGTTTCACTTTTTTTGAATTTTTCTCCCCATCTTCAGATTTAATCACGGCCGTGCGATGAGATTAACTTGTCAAACTTGGGGACTAATCCAACGGACCACCTTCATCGTCCCCAACGATTCTAGGGTTTTCAGAAACCCTCCATCCATGCACCAATCTTCTAGCTACCCGTTCTCCCTGCTCAGGCCACGAAATGCCACGATTCCAAAACGAAAAATCTTCTACTACTCAAGAGGAACACAGCCATACGCGCACTTTCCCCTAACTCTCCCTAGATAATCCTAACAGAAGACATCAAGATCATGGTTCCACCATGTTCATCTGAGATCAACCATGGTGAAGCTTCAACCTAAGGATCTAAACTTGCTCTACATGCTACCCTAGTCAATCTAACCTAACTCATGCTAATTAAAACTCCCTAAACAGCTAGTTCTTGAAGATTAAAGAATCACTCACCTGCCATGGAACCTCACGCAGAGCTCTCAAACTCTCAGAAATTGATCCTCTACCCTAGCACATTAATTCTACACCTAAAGAATGAACTAAAACTAAATAAATTAAGAGGTATAGGGAGGAGAAACCAACCTGTCAAGTGATGATGGTAGGTGCTCGTGGAGGATGTTGCAAGCCTTGTAACTGCTTCAGGATGATCCTCCAATGGTGGAAATGCTTCTGTTTGCACTTGTTGGGAAGGAAATGGCTTGTAGATGTAGATTTCTTGAATTGCTTGAACTTGAAGAAAGAACTTCAATGGCTGTTTCTCTCTCTCTCTTTCCTGAAATCTCTCTCTATCACCAACCTTGAACTCTCTTCATGGCCCTCTTCTTATAATGATCATTAGATGCCTCTAGATTCATCTAGAATATGGTGGAAGGTTCTTGAAAATCTCATGTGATGACATATTGAAAATCTCACATTCCATGCCTTATGCCTTACCATTTGGTGCCAAAATACCTTTACATGAGATAATGAGAAGATATGCACAACTATAAGCCTTGGTTTTACCTTGTGTTAGGATTTCCCAAGTTGCCTTCTTTTTCAAGTAACAAATTTTCAAAGCATCACCCATTTTAAAGCTTCAAATCAAAATTATAGCTAAACCAATGTTCTCAAAATGATTTTTCCAATCAAAATGATATATTGGATGACCTATTTTGGATTTGTGGATCTCCCAAACCAATTTCCAATTTCAACTTTTCAAACTTATATGCCATTTTTAGTTCATTTTTGACCAATCATGTAACCTCATGCTATGAGCTTTTCCAACAATTTGTGACCTTCTTTCTAGACTTAAAATCACATTTTGAACAACTTTCATGTTTTGAGTTTTTCCATTTGAGGCTTGGAAATAGGAGTTTTAGGCATTGGATAAAATGACCTATAACTGACAAATGACCAAAATACCCCTGTCTTGTTCAAACCATAAGTTGAGTTCCACAATTCCAATCAAGGACTTCTACCACTACAATTAAAGCTAAGAAGATGCTCTTCAACATTCATGTTGACCAAGAAGTCATAGGAATCACCCTACTAGGGCAAAAGTTGTCTGCAAGTTGGGTGACTTTCAAGGACCCAGATTCACACATCTCTGCTGACCTGTAATTTGTCAAAACCATAACTTGGGCTTTGTAACTCCTATCAAGGACTTACACCACTCAAATTAAAGCTTAGAACAAACTCTACAACATTCACGTTATGGGGAATGTGAGATATCAATCATAACTTGAGCTAAAACTGCCTGGAAGATAGGGATCAAATTAGGGTTTTTCACTGACAATCCTTGGGGACCCTGACTTGAAACTTCTCAAACTCCTCACTCATGATGAGTTGGCCTAGGAATCATCTTTATATCATCTCTATGCATCATTCCATGATCTCATGGCCCTTGGATTGGTCTCAACCTTCTCCAAATCTTCAGTTATCCTAGGGTTGACCCAGTCAAAACCCTAATTCTATCATTCATGGTTGAATCTTCTGAACTCTTGCATAATGACTTCTCTGGGTTTCATGAAGGCTATCAAGACATCTCATAGGCTTTCCCAAAACATCAAGTTCACTCTCAAAGTCTCAGAACCACCTGAGGAGCACCCACAACTCTCAAGCTTTGAAGCACACAACCCTGGTTTCAAACCACTTCTTCTGAGGACCTCTTGAAATTTCTGATGAAGGTATCCACTTTCAAACACTCAATGAATAAATAATTGTTGGTCAAATTTTGGGGTGCAACAGCTGCCCCTATTCAAACGGCTTGAACCTGACTGGGTGAGGAGCGAACGGCTCTCATCCAATCAAGGTACGAGACGGTTGAATATCGGTAAACCCGAAAATTTGCCAACTGCATGAGCACACAGTACTCTGCGGGGAACAAATCTTTGAATCCTGCAACACTAGCTGCTCAACAACTGGCTGGAGAACCAAAGCTGACATCACCGTCGGACGATCGAAGTACTCTGCGTCACCACTGGAGAACTAAATCTGACATCACTGTCGGACGATCGAAATACCCTGCGTCACCGCTGGAGAAACATCTTCGACTTCAATCAGAAGACGTATCATTCACTTGATCGCAATCAATCATCGCCTCAGGATAACTGACTTGGTCTTCAGACTCACGCGAATCACTCTGTTGTATCTACAACTCTGGAACCTTGTCTTCAGCCACCCGTTGATTCTTCAACACGGAAATCTGGACTCACAGGAACCTTCTGATATCGCCTTCGGGTGCTTACGAAATCCATCTTCAGATTAGACATCATTGTTGGAGCAGACATATCATGCTGCTGAGGACTTCAAGAATCATCTTGACCAAACAGATCCGTCGGGCATCTTCAAGAATCGTCCTGAACTGATAACCTTTCCGGAGCAAACATTCTGTTGGGTATCCCCGAAATCTTCCTGGGAAACTCCTGCTGGAGACGCTATTGGGGAGCTCAAGTATCATACTAGGCGAACCACTCGGGAAGCTGTACTGGGGTCTTAAGAATCGTCTTAAGCAAATGGCCCTGCTGAGGGATTTGAGAATCATCTCGAACTGAAGACTTTGCTGGGGATCTCAAAAATCATCTTGAGCGAGCGACCGTGGGGATTACCCCGGGGTCTTTAAGAATCATCTCGCAAGCGATCTTGCTGGGGAGAACATCAAGAATCGTCCTGAGCAACCGGTCTTTTGGTGGTACACCTGTTCAACAAGGATGATAATGACCTAGAACATGCTTATGATGCGTATGCTTCGGCACCATGCCCCACACAGTGGAAATGCTATGCGTTTATGCTACATGCCATGCAATCATGCACAATGCTATGCAATCATGCACAATGATGCGATCCCGTCAGCAAAATAAATGCCGAAAGGGGGAAATCCTCCTGTCAAGGAGAAAGAACCACTCAGGTAGAGGAGTCATCCTGCTGAGGAGAATGTGAACATGCCAATATCAATCAGGCTCTGTATGGGGAATTGATCTTCCGCGAACTGCTGCAGGGGAACAACTTCAGCTGACTGCTGCAGGGGATGAAGCTCTACGAGAACTTGGATCTGCTGATATCAATTGCGAGAATGAACTGCGCGGCCGTTTCGGCTACTCTTCTGGGGATGACCACTTTGTGGGGAACCAACTTCAGCTGCTCAACACTCCACTGGGGAAAACCAATCATGATCTGATCAACCTCCAAGGATTCGGATCTCTTGGACATCTGCAAACTCGGCTGAGGAAGGAGAAATCATTCTGCTTCGATGGAGAGAGTACGATTCTGGGGAAACACAGCACTAGTTGCCCCACGCTCTACTGGGGAACATCGATCATGATCTGATCAATGTCCAAGGATTCTGCTTTTCAGCCGGGGAGAGAAATCATTCTACTTCGCTGGAGAGTGCAACTCCGATGAGGAAACTCAATTTCGCCGGGGAAGAAGGAATCATCTGACTTCGGGGGAGAGTACAACTCTGCAGGGGAATACAACATCAGCTGTTCCAACACTCTACTGGGGGAGAGGGAATCGTCGAACTTCAGGAGAGAGCATGACTCTGGTGAGGAATCCCCATTCCGCTGGGGACTTCAGTCTGGCACCATCAGTTACTGCATCCTTCGGCTAACGAACAACCTCCTGCGAAACCTGCACTTGTGACCCGGTGCGGGGAAGGACACCTGCCTTGGTGACTTTACTGGGGAAAACACGAGCTCCAGTACCCAAACATTTCTATGAACTCTGCACTTGTGACCCGGTGCTGGGGAGAGACGACATCATTCTTCGGTGCTTGACTCAGCCGACGATGTGACATTCCTTCAGGATGCGTCTGCTTGGGGAAGAGAATCACCTCTACCTGGGGAAGACATATCAATGCTCGCCGTCTTGCGTTCAAATTCTGCGGAGGAGAGACTACTGAACTCTGCTGGGGAAGGAGGACTCATCCTGCTTCGGGGATACGCACGACACATCTTCTGGCAAGGTGCTATACCTGCAACAGCACAAACAAACAGACAAGATACCCTCCTCAAAGGGGCCTATCAGGGTTATTATCTCGTGACAATATTTAGTTAATTAGTTGTTTTAACAATCGATGGGCCTAGGCCCGCAAGTTTATGTATGCGCATTTTATCAAAAATATCGGTGTTTTCATTCGCAAACAAAACAGATAAATGCTAAACAGACAAGTAGAATTGCTGAATAATGCATTTTATTGATGGTGAACCCCTGAACGGGCAAAAATGTTTTACAACAGAGGCAAGCTCCTGGAATGAGGAAGCCGCGCAAAAAGAAAACATAAATATACATCAGTATATACAAATGTCGGCAATCGAGGCGTAGACGAACACCATGAGTTGATCCCTCTAAGACCCACTCGACTTTGATACTTCTCCGATGCTTCAGCTTTGGAAGAGATTGATTCAGATAAACGACCCTCAGGTCTTCCGAACCACTAAACAATGAAAGTTCATACGTGGGACGCAGTCATTTGCTTATTCAAATCCCTAACTTTTGCGTGAACCGCCCTTCACGGGTTTTCAGTTCACCGGGATACCCTTTTTTGCCGAAGCCGCCCAGTGTAGGTTTTCGACTTCGCGGGTGTACATTTTTTCAATATATCCCTAATTTTTGCCCGAACCTTTTATTCTGTTTTTGGTTCGCCGGGATGCCCCTTTTTTGCCTGGACTCTTTCTTTTTTGTCCAGCGGGTCTCTTTCAAGCAAAGTATTTTTTAACTGCGTCCGCGTTCACCGGGGATGCAAAATCTTCACCATCCATCGTGGATAACAACAAAGCTCCTCCCGAGAAGACCTTGCTGACGACATACGGCCCTTCGTAATTCGGAGTCCACTTGCCCCGGTGATCGGAGTGTGGCAGAAGAATCTTCTTCAGGACGAGATCACCCGTCTGAAAGCTTCTGGGACGCACCTTCTTATCATAAGCTTTCTTCATTCGGCTTTGGTACAGGCGACCAAATGCAATCGATACTAACCTCTTCTCGTCCATCAGGCTGAGCTGGTTCAAACGATTCGCAACCCATTCTGCCTCATCAAGTTTCACATCAACCAAAACTCGTAAAGAGGGAATCTCCACTTCTAACGGCAGGACAACTTCCATACCATACACCAAGGAGAAAGGAGTTGCCCCGGTCGACGTACGCACCGTCGTACGATAACCGTGCAAGGCAAACGGCAGCATCTCGTGCCAATCTTTGTATGTCACAACCATCTTCTGAACAATCTTCTTGATGTTCTTGTTGGCCGCTTCAACAGCGCCATTCATCTTCGGCCGGTAAGGAGATGAGTTGTGGTGTTCAATCTTGAAGCTCTGGCACAGCTCTTTCATCATCTTATTATTCAAATTCGAACCATTATCAGTAATGATCCGCTCGGGAATTCCATAGCGACAGATGATGTCCCTCTTTATGAATTTAGCTACCACCTGCTTGGTCACATTAGCGTACGAGGCTGCCTCCACCCATTTGGTGAAGTAGTCGATAGCTACCAGGATAAAACGATGACCATTGGATGCGGTGGGCTCGATCTTGCCTATCATGTCGATGCCCCACATGGAGAACGGCCAAGGGGAGGACATGACATTCAATGGGCACGGCGGCACATGAACTTTATCAGCATAAATCTGGCATTTGTGACATTTCTTCGCGAATCTGAAGCAATCCGACTCCATAGTCAGCCAGTAATACCCTGCTCTCAGGATTTTTCTTGTCATGGCATGCCCGCCGGCGTGCGTACCAAATGTGCCCTCATGGACTTCTTCCATGAGCATACTTGCCTCTTTCTCATCTACACATCTGAGTAGCACGAGATCGTGGTTTCTCTTATACAGTACTCCATCAGGGTTGAGGTAAAAGTTTCCAGATAACCTCCTCAGAGTCTTCTTATCCTGGGTAGACGCACCCGCAGGATACTCCTTGGTCATAAGGAAGGTCTGGATATCGTGGAACCATGGCTTGCCGTCAGTGGCATCTTCGATTGCGAACACAAACGCTGGTCTATCAAGCCGCGAAAGCACAATTCTTGGAGCCTCATTCCAATAATTGACTTTATACATTGAAGCCAGCGTGGCTAAAGCATCAGCCATCTGATTTTCAGCCCGGGGTACATGATGAAGTTCTACTCGGTCAAAGAACGGAAGCAGCCTCCTGGCATAATTCATGTACGGTACTAGATTTGCTTGACGAGTTTCCCACTCCCCTTTAATCTGATTGATCACAAGCGCTGAGTCACCATATATGTCTAGATTCTTGATTCTCAAATCAATTGCCTCTTCTAGACCCATAATACATGCTTCATACTCGGCTTCGTTGTTGGTAACTGGAAACGTCAGTCTTGCAGTAAACGGGATGTGGGATCCGTGAGGGGTCTTAATGATAGCCCCGATACCACTTCCATAGGAATTAACCGCTCCGTCGAATATCAACTTCCACTGAGACTTCCTATCTGGCCCCTCATCGGGCAATGGCTCATCGCAATCCTTCGCTTTGAGAAACATAATGTCCTCGTCAGGGAATTCGAACTTCATCGGCTGATAGTCTTCGATTGGCTGTTCGGCAAGGTAGTCAGACAATACGCTTCCCTTGATGGCTTTCTGGGAGACGTACTGAATATCATATTCTGTTAACACCATCTGCCACCTAGCAATCCTGCCCGAAAGAGCCTGCTTCTCGAAGACGTACTTGATCGGATCCATCTTCGAAATCAGCATAGTAGTGTGGTTGAGCATATACTGTCGTAGACGTTTGGCAGCCCAAGCTAATGCACAACACGTCTTCTCCAACATCGAGTATCGAGATTCACACTCAGTGAACTTTTTACTCAAATAATAAATGGCATGCTCTTTTCTGCCCGTCTCGTCGTGCTGACCGAGAACACACCCCATACTATTCTCCAGAACTGTCAAGTACATGATTAATGGCCGTCCAGCCACTGGGGGTATCAAGATTGGAGGTTCTTGAAGATACTGCTTTATCTTATCGAATGCCTTCTGGCAATCTTCATTCCAAGTAATCGCCTGATTTTTCTTTAACAACTTGAACATCGGTTCACAAGTGGCCGTGAGCTGAGAGATAAACCTTGCAATGTAGTTTATTCGGCCCAAGAAACCACGAACTTCTTTTTCTGTTTTCGGCGCTGGCATTTCTTGGATAGCTTTTATTTTCGCAGGATCAACTTCAATACCTCGTTCACTAACGATAAACCCCAATAACTTTCCGGACCGCACTCCGAAAGTGCACTTGTTAGGATTCAGCCTCAGCCTGAACTTCCTAAGCCTTTCAAACAGCTTCAGCAAATTGACCAGATGCTCCTCCTCCGTTTGGGACTTTGCAATCATGTCATCAACATAGACCTCGATCTCATGATGAATCATATCATGAAACAAAGTTACCATTGCTCGCTGGTAAGTGGCCCCTGCGTTCTTCAGACCGAAGGGCATTACCTTGTAGCAAAACGTGCCCCAGGGGGTAATAAACGTCGTTTTCTCCATGTCCTCCGGCGCCATCTTAATCTGATTGTAACCGGAGAAGCCATCCATGAACGAAAACACGGAAAACTGGGCTGTATTGTCGACCAACACATCGATATGAGGCAAAGGGAAATCATCCTTAGGGCTCGCCCTATTCAAATCCCGATAATCGACGCACATGCGTACCTTACCGTCCTTCTTTGGTACAGGCACTATGTTGGCGACCCACGGAGGGTAAGTGGTAACGGCTAGAAATCCTGCGTCCAACTGCTTCTGGACTTCTTCTTTGATTTTTACAGCCATGTCTGGTCTCGTCCTCCTGAGTTTCTGCTTGACTGGAGGGCAATCTTCTCGCAACGGCAAGCGGTGAACCACGATATCAGTGTCAAGTCCGGGCATATCCTCATATGACCAAGCAAAGACGTCACTATACTCTCGAAGCATCTCGACCAGTCTATGCTTGACATCCTTCTGCAGCGCAGCCCCAACTCTGACATTTCTGACGAGCTCCTCAGAACCCAGATTTACAATCTCAATATCCTCCTCGTGAGGCAGAATAACCTTCTCCTCTTGTCTCAACAAGCGGGCCAACTCTTCCGGAAGGTCTTCGTCTTCGTCAATCTCATCCTCGGCTTGATAGATCGGGCAATCAAAGTCGTAGTGAGCCGTAGAGGGTCCAGAGTCGATGTCGTCTGTTACGTGGATCCTGCAATAACAAGGGTTAAGTTTAAAGCAAGAATATGCAGGTTAGCACGAACCTCGTTGCCATTTTGCTGTTTTTCGAAATAAACATAAAGCATGAATAACAGAGAACACAACATTTGATTACGAAGAAAACGCCTTTTATTTATTAACAAAATGCATACACATAATCCAACAAGGCCCTGACAGTAAAACCACTATGCCCCGGGCAGGACATAGGGTTGTACAAAGATTGTAAAAAGCAAATCATTACTCTTCACTTGTCAGCTTGATAATCTCCTTGATGGTCCAATTGTGGAGGTGCTCGCCTGGCTTGCTCGGTTGAATCCAGGCGTCAAGATCGCAATCACTGTCTCCGCTGTCCTCCGACGCAGCATTGATACTCTCGAAAATTACTCCTCCTTTGGTGAATAAGATCGGCCCTTTCCCATGAGACGAACGACCAGAAGAAGATGAAGCTTCAGCTTCAGGAGAATACCCTAATCCAAACTTATCCTGTTTGATTGGTATATCCAAGACATGCCCCCAGCCTGGGGTGGAACCAGCTTCGACAACAGCCCGAGCTTCCTTAAACGAGGAGAGGTTCAACTCTTGCTTCTCTGCAACAACGGGAGCTACCTCCTTCACCCTGACGGTTTCAAATGCTTGGCAAAGAGTCTCATGGATCTCACCATCCATTTCGACGTATTTAAAGGATGACAGGTGGCTTACCATGATGTCCTCCTCTCCACAGACTGTCACTATGCTGCCCCCAACAGCATATTTAAGCTTCTGATGCAGCGTGGACGTCACGGCACCAGCAGAATGGATCCACGGCCGGCCTAAGAGGCAACTATAGGCGGGCATGATATCCATGATATAGAACACCGCATTAAACGTCTCTGGACCAACTTGAATTGGCAGGGTCAATTCTCCGAAGACGTGGCGCTTGGTTCCGTCAAAGGCCTTCACGACCAGATCACTGGGCGTGCACAGCAGTCCACGGGTATCCAACTTCATCAGTGCTTTCTTCGGAAGCACGTTAAGCGAGGAGCCCGTATCCACTAGGACATGTGACATAATCGTGCTTCTGCACTCTATTGAGACGTGCAAGGCGCTGTTGTGATCTCTTCCCTTAGGAGTCAGCTCCAGATCTGTAAATCCCAGCCCATTACCAGCATTGACATGGGCTACTACTTCCTCGAGTTGATTCACTGATATCTCCTGCGGCACGTATGCAGCATTCAATACCTTCAGCAATGCGTTGCGGTGCGCTTCAGAACACAGCAACAGGTTAAGAATAGAGATCTTCGACGGAGTCTGATGAAGATGATCTACAATTTTGTAGTCACTCTTCCTGATTAGTCGCATGAACTCTTCAGCATCTTTAACCAGCAAGTCTTTCTCTGCCCCTGCAGGGACCTCTTCAACAGCTTTACCTTTGCCCTTATCCACAGCGTCAGCCCGGACCACTTTCTCTGCTGCACCCTCTGCTGGTGCGAATACTCTTCCGCTTCTAGTGATACCACTGACTTCGGTAAGATTCTGCACAGTTGATCCGGATGGCTCAAGCTCTATCTTCTGACCATTACAATAGACTTCGGCGCCATAATGCCATGGAACGGCATTGGTACTCTCGAACGGGATTGGTCCGGCCCTGGTGATGGTGATAGAAGGCGGACGGGGCGCAGAAATAGTAATAGGGTGACGAGGAATAGTAATGGTAGCAACTTCGTCCGCCTGCTTCAGCACAACTTCCCCTGACGCATTCTCAACGCTCCGACTGAATTGCAAAATACCCTCGGTCATCAGACTTTGGATACCTTCGATCAACTGCTCACACCCATCAGGAAGTGTAGCACAAGCCATACATAGCTCTCCACATCCAAGAAAGAAGCCCTTCTTCAGCAACTTAGCCTTAACAAAACTCAACGGCGTCTTCGGATCTTTGACATCGGTCAGCAAGTCTGAACTCTCTTCAGTGGTAACAGCATTCACTCCGCCCCCCTTATGATGAGGCATTGGATTTTTGGTGACGTTGGGCACGCTGTCAGAAAAGTTGATGACCTTGGCGTCGACCAAGTCCTGGACTTTGTGCTTAAAAGCTTTACAATTCTCAACCGTATGGCCAGGTGCCCCCGAATGAAATTCACAAGTAGCATTAGCATCATACTCTGGTGGGGGTGCCCCTGTTAAGGGAGCCATTGTCCTCTTATGAACCAATTGGAGCTGAAGCAACGTTTGCAGAAGCTGTGCATACGGCATAGGAGGAGTTTCCAAATGACGGTTTGCCAGGGGACCCCGATTCTGATATTTCTTATATCCCTGATTATTCTGTTGTTGGGGCTGCTGCTGCGGCTGCGGCTGCGGCGGAGCAGCTGGGATGTTTATGCTAGCAATATGAGACTGAGGGCCCTTGCCTTTTCTCCTAGCATTAGTGACAGCACTGGCATCTCCCTCTCGGCGCTTGCCAGTATAAGGTTTCTTGCTAGCTCCTCCAGCTGAGGATGATTCACCCTGAATTTTTCCAATCTTTATACCGTTCTCAACATGCTCGCCCAAAGTGATAAGAGCCGAGAACGTTCCAGACATGCCACTGATCAGCTTTTCATAATAGACTCCAGGAAGGGTAGCCACGAACATTTGTACCAACTCACTCTCAACCATCGGTGGTTGGACCCGAGCAGCCAATTCACGCCACCGCTGGGCGTACTCTTTGAAGCTTTCATTGCTCCGCTGCGAGAGATTCTGAAGCTGAACTCGGTTGGGAGCCAAGTCGCTATTGTATTGATAGTGGAGAACAAACGCTTCTGCAAGATCTTTCCAGGTGCGCACAGCAGCGGGTTCCAAACCCATATACCATTCGAGCGGTGGACCAGAAAGACTATCCTGAAAGAAGTGCATCAGCAGCTTCTCATCGTCAGAATAAGCGGACATCTTTCTATAATAAGATCGGAGGTGAACACGGGGACAAGTAGTGCCCCTATACTTCTCAAAGATAGGCACCTTAAACTTGTGAGGTACTTTAAAGTCAGCAATCAACCCGAGTTTGGCCATGTCAACGCCCAATGCGTTCTGATTTTCTATATCTCTCATCTTGTCTTCCAGCGCCTTGAACCTGAGTCGAGCTTCAGCAGTCAATTCAGCCTCTGCACCTCTCTGAGAGAATATGTCATCCTGATGGTCCTCCAGCCACGGTTGAGGCACCACCATATTTCCTGCACCAACATTGCCGTTGACCGGCCCCATGTTAACATTGGCTCCCAAACCACCATTGCCGGCGCCTGCCGCATTAAGTCCGAGATTAGTCATCAGATTGCCGTTAGCACTGCCGTTGCCCCCGGCAGCAGGAACAACGTTCTGTGGAGTATCCCCTTGAGGAGGAGTAGGCACAGCCCCGCCGTGAAGTATTCCATTACTGTCAACCCTGGAGATGAGAGGTTGAACCAAAGTACGAAGCTGGTCTTGCCCATTCGCAACTACTTGCATCAGCTCCATAAAACGATCCATCCGTTCACGAAGCTCTTGAACATCTGACTGTACCTGGTCCATGATTCTCGTTTGATTGGCGCGAGTTGAGTAGCGGTGGATGAGTCTTTGATCAATCCTGGAGATCGAAAACGGCTCGGAACCTGAGTACCTGAAAAACCTGTCAACATCAAAGGTTAGGAAAAGGTAACAGAATGTATGTCATGCAAAGATGCTTTATGCAGGTGCATGCGTGTGTCTGTGTGCTTGAGAGATCATCCCCCGATCCTGGCACCTGTTGGCAATAATAAGGAGAGGAATCTAGGCCCAATCATGGAAACAGCAATCTTACACATAGTATCAGCAATAGTCAGATTCGACACAACAAGGACCGAGAACTCGTACGCAACAGTCTTTCTGAGAGAGGCTGCAGTAACACAATAAGAGGCGAAAGATCCTGGATCGGGGAAACGGTACCTGTCACAGACACACGCTAATGGAATGATTATGCAAGCTAATGCAAAATGCAGGTATGCAACAATATATCCAGGTGGCTGCTGTGGAGATACGGTGTCAACAGTCACTGATGAGAAGGAAACCCCGGTGTAAAACCACTGATCTGATCTGCTGTGAATAACCATCTGGTAGGATCAAGATCAGCATTCTGCCCTGACAAGAACGAAGGCCTGATAATAAAGACCCCGGATGCAAGACCAAGGAGTATCTGTTGATGAAGTCTTCGGACCCCAAATCACAAATCTGCCCTCTCAAGAACAAACACACAGCTGCTGATGAGATCTTCAAACCCCACTCAAAATCTGCCCTATCAAGAACAAATATCAACCGCTGACGAGATCCTCAGACCCCACTCAAAAATCTGCTCCATCCAGAACAAACCTCTGATGACAATACTCTGATCGGAACCTGCTCTATCAGGAACAGACAAACACCCGATGATAAAATCCTCTGATCAAACCCTTGCTCTATCAAGAACAGTCACATCTGATACTGAGAACCCTGATACCAACGTAACTGATTCACTGTCAAGAAAACCAGGTAGTCTGGAGGTCAAAGTTTCCTGCAATATCCCAACCCCACTCACAGGTATGGACCTAATCCACGGACAAAGGTACGGCATCCTATGCGGTTGTCAGCGTCACAGACTTTCATGAGTGACGATACGATTCCCAGAAGGAGTGGCATCATCAAGTCATGAAGAGGCCTCTCTTAGCTGACTTCCAAATGATCGGTCCCCAGAGTCGACAATCCTCACGTCTGGACTCCCCTCAGATCCTCAGGACCGGAAAGGAGCACCTCTGCAAGAATCTCGTCTGAGCGCAGATTTTCGTAGGGAACTGTGCCTGCTCAACAGACAGGTTCGTCTACTACTTCTCCGCAACTATATCTAGGTGTGTACTCAAGCCCAGGTCCGGCTTTTCACTCACAGTAACATCCCTCTCCCACAGCAGCACAGATAATCATATCGAACTGGAAATAAAATGCGGGAAATAAAATGCGGGAAGTAAAGTGCGGGAAGTAAAAATGCGATAAATAAACGCAACCCAACAAGCAAACACACAAACGATAGGATTGACTCGCGTAGGGGATGGGAAACGGTCCCAGCGTAAGGGATGGGAAAAGTCCCTAGATGCTATAAGTCCCCAGCAGAGTCGCCAGCTGTCGCTTGCGCAAAAATAAGGTGCCGGCATGACAGAAGAGTCGCCACCTTTCGTTATTTATCCCTCAGAGCGGGAAAGGAAACGATCGGAAAAACCTGACGAAAAAAGGGTAAGACAAGGTCATCGCAACCATTGTCTGGGTTCGGGAGTCGGTTACGCAAGGGGAAGGTATTAGCACCCCTCACGTCCGTCGTACTCGACGGGATCCTCGCTTGTTTGTTTACTTGGACGGGTTGGTTATAATCTATCTACCTATCAAGGCTGGCTGAAAAAGAAAAGAAAAATGACTCGGCAAAGCGTCGCACTTTATGCCTACGTATTCCCATCAGAGAATGAGAAATCAGAGTCAACGTAGTTCGGCTAACTACGGGGGAAGGTGGGGAAAGGTTGCTCGCTAGGATATCGCATCCTATGCCTACGTACTTTCATCTGGTATGAAAGATCAGAGCAAACGTAGTTCGGGAAACTACGGGTTAAGATGGCTCAACTAGGAGGGAGACTATCAAGTCCTACTGTTATCATGCCATGGATTCATCCTATGGTTGAGGTTTGAACAGGGAACTCCTAGAAGTTGTCATGCATAGGTTTCAACCTAAAAGTCTATCATCAAATCCTTGTCAAAGGAAATGAGAGTCCTAAGGGATCATGTCAATGATACACCAAAACAGACAAAAACATCAGCTTTAACAGTAAAATGCATGCAATGCAAGTGAGGGAGGAAATGTGTGTGGGGTTTCAGCCTCCACAAGCTCGTCTCAACCTCAAGCCAGTCATGAAATAACAGCAATCATACTGAAGATAAACAACATACTATCAAGCAATGAACAAATAGGAGAAGTGGAGTGCCCTTAGGCAAACAAACACACATGCTTGAGAAAGAAAGAATCTACTCTCTAATCCTAACCCTAATCACAGAATCTGAATCAAATCTAAGCAAAGCCCCAAAGCAAAACCCTAAACAAGAGAATTCAATCCCAGTCTTCAAGCTTCAGAACAAGCTTACCAAAGAAAGGGAGCTAAGCAAGCAGACTCATAGTGTCTTCCTCAGGAAAGCACTAGGAGGTGTATACTCAGGAGTCATACCCTATGTGGCTCAACCACTGTGATTAGTTTACATTCCTCCTCAGGAGAAATTAAACTCACAAGCAGGCTCCAACATCACTGGATATTTAGGAAATCCTATCTGAACTAGTGGAACTAAATGAACAGACTCATAGGACCTTCCTCAGGAAAGTACTAGGAGGCTTCCACTTAGGAGTCGTATCCTATGTGGCTCAACAACTGTGATCAGTTTACATTCCTCCTCAGGAGAAATTAAACTCACAAGTTGGCTCCAACATCACTGGATACTTGAGAAATCCTAAACAAACTAATGGAACTAAGTGAATAGACCCACAGGACCTTCCTCAGGAAAGTACTAGGAGACTTCCACTTAGGAATTGTATCCCATGTGGTTCAACAACTGTGATCAGTTTACATTCCTCCTCAGGAGAAATTAAACTCACAAGTTGGCTCCAACATCATTGGATACTTGAGAAATCCTAGACAAACTAATGGAACTAAGTGAATAGACCCCTAGGACCTTCCTCAGGAAAGTACTAGGAGGCTTCCACTTAGGAATTGTACCCCATGTGGCTCAACAACATGTGATCAGTTTACATTCCTCCTCAGGAGAAATTAAACTCACAAGTTGGCTCCAACATCATTGGATACTTAAGAAAGAGGTGAGAATAAAGAATGAAAGTCATTCATAGTGCCTTCTTCAGGAAAGTACCATGAACTTCCTTCAAACTTCAGGATCTCAAACCTCACAGGCAGGGAACAAGCCAAGCTCTGGGTCTCTGAGTCTTGATCTACAATCTTCACTTCATGATGCTCTCCATCAAGGTCTTCAAGACAACACAAACCCCACAACAAATTCCCCACAATGAACCCCAAAGATGAACAGATAACCACAGGGCAGACAAAATCAACAGGCAACTTCAGAAAATACCTAAAAATACTAAACCAAGGGGGAAAAATCTAACAATTATTCACAAGGGTCTACAACATCTACCCATAACATCCACATATGCCTCTACCCAAAAATCAAGACAAAACTATCTAAAGAAAATGAATTTCCTCACCTATGCACAACCTAAACCCTAATTAGGATACCCTAAATCTACCCTAATTAAACTAATCAAAATTTAATTCTAAAATCTAGAATAAATCCTATGGGGAACTATGATTCATCATCTAATTGCACAAAAAAGAATGGATAAAAAAACCTAAGAGAAGGTCCTAAAACAATTCTTGCAAAATCATGATACCAAACTAAACATTATAAAAGCTATTTAAAAGAAAAATCTATTAAAAATACTAAACTTAAAAATAAAATCCCATTTTTATTTTTAACATTTTCTACACATTATTATCTACTCATAGAAAAAAGAATGGACAAAAAAGAATTATTTTTCAATTTTTAATGAATTTTCTAAAACAAGAAAAATATTAAAAGAATTAAAAGAAATTAAAACAATTAAAAGGGAGGGGGGGTGTGACAAGTAACACGCGCCAGTTGGAATCAATTGGGCCAGATAGAAGGGGGGTGTGGATAGAAGCCAGCAAGCCCAAGCGCGTTTAAATGAAACGACCGCGTTTCACTTTTTTTGAATTTTTCTCCCCATCTTCAGATTTAATCACGGCCGTGCGATGAGATTAACTTGTCAAACTTGGGGACTAATCCAACGGACCACCTTCATCGTCCCCAACGATTCTAGGGTTTTCAGAAACCCTCCATCCATGCACCAATCTTCTAGCTACCCGTTCTCCCTGCTCAGGCCACGAAATGCCACGATTCCAAAACGAAAAATCTTCTACTACTCAAGAGGAACACAGCCATACGCGCACTTTCCCCTAACTCTCCCTAGATAATCCTAACAGAAGACATCAAGATCATGGTTCCACCATGTTCATCTGAGATCAACCATGGTGAAGCTTCAACCTAAGGATCTAAACTTGCTCTACATGCTACCCTAGTCAATCTAACCTAACTCATGCTAATTAAAACTCCCTAAACAGCTAGTTCTTGAAGATTAAAGAATCACTCACCTGCCATGGAACCTCACGCAGAGCTCTCAAACTCTCAGAAATTGATCCTCTACCCTAGCACATTAATTCTACACCTAAAGAATGAACTAAAACTAAATAAATTAAGAGGTATAGGGAGGAGAAACCAACCTGTCAAGTGATGATGGTAGGTGCTCGTGGAGGATGTTGCAAGCCTTGTAACTGCTTCAGGATGATCCTCCAATGGTGGAAATGCTTCTGTTTGCACTTGTTGGGAAGGAAATGACTTGTAGATGTAGATTTCTTGAATTGCTTGAACTTGAAGAAAGAACTTCAATGGCTGTTTCTCTCTCTCTCTCTTTCCTGAAATCTCTCTCTATCACCGACCTTGAACTCTCTTCATGGCCCTCTTCTTATAATGATCATTAGATGCCTCTAGATTCATCTAGAATATGGTGGAAGGTTCTTGAAAATCTCATGTGATGACATATTGAAAATCTCACATTCCATGCCTTATGCCTTACCATTTGGTGCCAAAATACCTTTACATGAGATAATGAGAAGATATGCACAACTATAAGCCTTGGTTTTACCTTGTGTTAGGATTTCCCAAGTTGCCTTCTTTTTCAAGTAACAAATTTTCAAAGCATCACCCATTTTAAAGCTTCAAATCAAAATTATAGCTAAACCAATGTTCTCAAAATGATTTTTCCAATCAAAATGATATATTGGATGACCTATTTTGGATTTGTGGATCTCCCAAACCAATTTCCAATTTCAACTTTTCAAACTTATATGCCATTTTTAGTTCATTTTTGACCAATCATGTAACCTCATGCTATGAGCTTTTCCAACAATTTGTGACCTTCTTTCTAGACTTAAAATCACATTTTGAACAACTTTCATGTTTTGAGTTTTTCCATTTGAGGCTTGGAAATAGGAGTTTTAGGCATTGGATAAAATGACCTATAACTGACAAATGACCAAAATACCCCTGTCTTGTTCAAACCATAAGTTGAGTTCCACAATTCCAATCAAGGACTTCTACCACTCAAATTAAAGCTAAGAAGATGCTCTTCAACATTCATGTTGACCAAGAAGTCATAGGAATCACCCTACTAGGGCAAAAGTTGTCTGCAAGTTGGGTGACTTTCAAGGACCCAGATTCACACATCTCTGCTGACCTGTAATTTGTCAAAACCATAACTTGGGCTCTGTAACTCCTATCAAGGACTTCCACCACTCAAATTAAAGCTTAGAACAAACTCTACAACATTCATGTTATGGGGAAGGTGAGATATCAATCATAACTTGAGCTAAAACTGCCTGGAAGATAGGGATCAAATTAGGGTTTTTCACTGACAATCCTTGGGGACCCTGACTTGAAACTTCTCAAACTCCTCACTCATGATGAGTTGGCCTAGGAATCATCTTTATATCATCTCTATGCATCATTCCATGATCTCATGGCCCTTGGATTGGTCTCAACCTTCTCCAAATCTTCAGTT
Organism: Lathyrus sativus; assembly: GCA_963859935.3. Classification (NCBI taxonomy): domain Eukaryota; kingdom Viridiplantae; phylum Streptophyta; class Magnoliopsida; order Fabales; family Fabaceae; genus Lathyrus; species Lathyrus sativus. The sequence continues at coordinate 329,179,372 of OZ012737.1, read as the reverse complement.
ATCCTAGGGTTGACCCAGTCAAAACCCTAATTCTATCATTCATGGTTGAATCTTCTGAACTCTTGCATAATGACTTCTCTGGGTTTCATGAAGGCTATCAAGACATCTCATAGGCTTTCCCAAAACATCAAGTTCACTCTCAAAGTCTCAGAACCACCTGAGGAGCACCCACAACTCTCAAGCTTTGAAGCACACAACCCTGGTTTCAAACCACTTCTTCTGAGGACCTCTTGAAATTTCTGATGAAGGTATCCACTTTCAAACACTCAATGAATAAATAATTGTTGGTCAAATTTTGGGGTGCAACACTAGGATATCGCATCCTATGCCTACGTACTTTCATACAGCATGAAAGATCAGAGCAAACGTAGTTCGGGCCACGTAAGACGCAAGTCTGTCTTGATTGATTTTATTCCTTCTGAAAAAGGTTTTTCTGATTAGCAGTCCAAGCGAACAAAAATGACGTCTTGATGAGTTCACATTCTTTTACGGAAGAAGTGTCTTTTATTGTGTTTGAAATCTTATTGTATTTTTCTGTTTGTTTTGAGGAAGAAGAGACAGAACTCTAACCTACGGTTGCGAAGGGAATCAAACTAACCTAATGTTATCATGCATGGGTTAAGACCTAGTGTCTATCATGCTCCTCTCTTGCACAGAGAGAAACAGAGATCCTAAGGGAATAGATGGAAACAGAAACAATAGCAGATATATACAGTAAAGCAGTAAAATGCATGAATGCAGCAATACAAGCGAGGCAAGGGAGTCCCACTCAACCTCGAACCTAGAAGACAATAGGCAAAAGTGAACAGAATTCACTCTCAACCCAACAGGTTAAACAACAAACAATACAGTTAGGAAAACCAATCAATACATCAGAAATGAAATACAGCAAAAATAAACAGCCACAGCAGCTCTGCACCACATCAGTCTTCAAGTCATCTCCAATCAGCTACAAGCTTCAGCAAGCATCAATCTCCATCTCCACAGCCTTCAAGCAAGGGCTTTGGTCATCAATCTTCCATCTGCAATGGCTTTTCTTCAAGTCTCAATCTACAAGAGGAACATCAGTCAACAAGATGAAGTGAATGAATGTTAGACAGTCAATTACCTACCAAGGGTGGTTCATTAACTGTTAACATTATATAGACAATTTTCCCTCAAAAGTTCTATCTTTCAAATACATTCACTGATCCTTCCAAAGGAAGGAGGTGGATATTTGAAAGAGACTTTGAATCATAGAGAAAGGATGGATGCAGACAAGGCACTCCATGTTTGAGAAACAAGCTTTCTAATCTAGAGCTCTGCCTAGCTCCTAAACCCTAGTCTCCTCAACAGCTGCTAGCAAGAATCTCCTCTTCAACTCTGGAAGTTGGTCTTCAGTCTCTAGATCTCCAATGGCTTCATCATCACAAGTCTTCATCTCCCTCAATCCCCAGACAATCCCAATACCCACACAGACAAACAATAATCCCCAGAGGGCATACCACACCAATCAATCAAGTAAAGACAGTAATATACTAATAGCAGTAGGGGAATCCTAGTGATTTCTAAGGGATCTAATAACTACCCATAGTCCCTATAGTCCCATACCCCAAATATTCAATCTCTAACTCCTAAGGGAAATGAACTAATTCACCTATGTTCTCTTAAAACCCTAGTTTTGTTCATGTTGTTCACACCTAAACTAATCACCTAAAATTAATTTCTAAAAATGTGAACTAAATTGTATGCACAAGATAAAGGTCCAAACTAATTAACCTAAAAATAATGGATTAAAAATGTTAAAGAATCTATTCAAACTAAAATTAACAAATTCATGTATCAAACTAAACAATATTTACACCTATTAAAAAGAAAAATATGCCAAAAAATATGAAAATAAAATGAAATATTAATTTTTTTATGTGATATTTTTCTTAACAAAGTTATGAACAATGTGCAAAAAGAACCATTTAAAATCATGCATTTTTCCATTTTTTATGAATTTTCAAAGAATTAAGAAAAATGGAAGAAATAAAATGAATTGAACTTGGATGAGGGTGCAGAAAGCAGGTTAATTCAGTTAAGAAGCAAGGTTGGGCCCAGACTGGGGGGCGCGCATAGCAAGCGCGTCTGGGCCCAATGCAATCAGAAAACTTAACAAAAATTAAAAAAACCCTGAACGGTGTAAAAAGCAATAGATTTAGTTCATTATTGGTTTGGGCCTGAGGATAGGGGTGTGCATAGCAATGAATTATTGAGCCCAGTCAGAAAACATTAATGAAACGATGCGTTTAGGTTGAGTCTCTCCCTCCGTTTTTCATTTTAAATCAGGGCCATTGGATCAGTCCCAAAGTCAAGGTCAAAACCCTGATCGTGTGGCTCCCAACCTTTCTTCAACCTCCAGCCAACCCTAATGCCTGAAAACCCTAGCCATGCATGCTCATTCAAGAGCTCTGTTCTCTCTCATTTCACCATTAATTCCCTCGACTCCAAGAGCAAAGTTGCTCTAAAAACTCGCCTCTACATAACCATAACCATAACTCCTCCTAAAACTCACTCACTCAACCAACCCGACAAGTGCAACAATCTGATTCCACCATTGATACCTGTGATCGAACCTCTCAATTCTCCATAATTCTGGTCCTAAATTAATCCATATCTTGCACTGATCATTACAAGCTATTCATTCAAGATTATCATGCAATATCCTAATAGTTACAAGCTTCAACAGTTCTTGCACTCCATGCTCAAACTCCATGAAAATTCTCCAAACTCATCAAACTCAGTCCTCTATCCTACCTTAACAATTCTACGCTATCAAAACCTAATAACTCTAACTAAAGCATGCAATTCGAATAGAAATACAACCTGGTGCAATTGGTGAAAACAGGTACCAAATCCTCTTGATCCAAGGCTTGAAGTGAGTGGAAAATGATCCAAGAACTTGATGATGACTTCTGTATGCAACAAATATGACTCCAAAGCTTTGAATCTCTCAATTCCAAAATTTGTGCTTCTTGAATGGTGAACTTGCACAGCTCGAATCCACCTCAATTCTACCAAATGATTGTAGGAATTCTGATCTAGGGATGATGATGATGAATACCAGATCAAGAATGGGGAAATTGATGAGAATTTGGAAGAGTTTGAATTGATTTTGCAAGTGGGAGAAAATGTATGAAACTTGTGTTTATGAGTAAAATGAGATCACCAACCATGGCATGGAGTTACTCATATCAATATATAGGTGAGGTTAGAACCTCCTAGAAGCTTGGAGAAACTTCCCTTGCACTTTTTTTCTTTGGATTTGGCTTATGTATCTTCCATTACAAGTAACCATGAATAACTCCCAAAATGTGAACCAAGCTCAAAATTCTACTTTAGCCAATGTTCTCAAAATGATTTTTCCATTCAAAATGACCTATAACTTTGCCCCATTTGGCCAAAATATGAAAAATCTCATTTTTAAGTCTATTTTTATTCATTAAATCCAACAATTTTGAAACCTTGTGCTATGAATCTTTCCAATCTCTCATGGTCACTTTTATAGACTCAAAATGTCATTTGTAACAAGTTTGATGTTGTAAAGTTTTCCATTTGAAGCTTCCTTGTATGAGTTTTGGGCATAGGTTGAAATGACCTGTAATTCTCAGATGACCAAAATACCCTTTGCTTGCCAAGACCATAAGTAGAGTTCCACAAATCATATGAAGGCATACTATACCATTCTAGAAAGCTAAGACAATGAGGAACAACTATTATGTTGACCATAAATTCATTTGAAATCTCCTTGAGGGGTAAAAATTGCTTGGAAGTCAAGTCACTTTCACAGACAAAATTTTAGATACCTCAGATGACCTGTAACTTGCAAGGACCATAACTTGAGTTCTATAAATCTACTTGATGTCTTCCACAACTCAAATTAACGTTCTTGCGATCCTCTACAAGTTCCATGTTGGCCAAGGATCCCTTTGAAGCTTGCATTTTGACTTATCTTGCTTGGAAATTTGACCTAAACTAGGGGATTTTACACAGAAACCCTAATTTAGAAACTCCTCTTCTCCTTGATTTCTCTTGAATCCTTCTTGGCATATCACCATATCCTTATCCATGTGTCAAATGAAGAACCCCCCATCTCTCCAATAGACCTTAATGCCTTTCAATCAGTCAATTGACTTAGAGTTGACCCACGGTTGACCCAGATGAAACCCTAGTTGACTGTCTTCATCCACAACTCTTGTGACTACACCAAGGACTTGTCTCCTTCTCCAAATGACTTTCTAAGTCTCCCATGATGCCCAGATACTCCCCATGCTCCATTCACAGCTCACAACTTACTTATTGATCACCAGATACCCTCAGTTAGGAGATAGATGAGCTGCTTGATCCATTGACTTGATAGCTTCCAAATTCTTTTCTGATGACTTGAATGAGATTGAATCAGGATAATAACCTCTTGATAGGCCTCTAGAGATGAAAATAATGATTGGTCCCCTGTTGGATGACTTGCTATGCTTATGCTATGCAGATGGTTAGGCTATGTACATGACTCTATATGCAACTGCTAATGATATTGAAACATAAACCAAATGAATAAGGTTGAGCAAATTTTAGGGTGCAACAGCCACTACCACCAAAAGGATGACGGAGTGAAACTCACACCGGCCACTACCACCAAAAGGATGATAGGACAAACACTACCGCACAATCTGACAACAACAAGATGACAGTCCCCCCACAAAAAGTATGACAGAGTGAAACTCACACCGGCCACTACCGCCAAAAGGATGATAGGAAACAGACTGTCGCACAATCTGACAACAATCAAGATGACAGACCCCCCACCAAACGAATGACGAAGCGAAATTCACACCGGCCACTACCACCAAAAGGATGTTAGGACAAACACTATCGCACAATATGACATCATGTAAGATGATAGAACCCCCACCAAAAGGATGACGAAGCGAAACTCACCTCGGCCACTACCACCAAAAGGATTATAGGACAAACACTATCGCGCAATCTGACATCAATTAAGATGACAGACCCATCACCAAAAGTATGACGGAGTGAAACTCACACCGACCACTACCACCAAAAGGATGATAGGACACACACTATTGCACAATCTGACATCAATCAAGATGACAGACCCCCCACCAAAAGGATGACGGAGCGAAACTCACACCCGCCACTACCACCAAAAGGATGATAGGACAAACACTATCGCACAACCTAACATCAACAAGATGACAGACTCCCAACCAAAAGGATGACGGTGCTAAACTCACACTGGCCATTGCCCTCAAAAGGATGATATGACAAACACTATCGCACAATCCGACATCAATTAAGATGACAGACCCCCCACCAAAAGGATGACAGAGTGAAATTCACACCGGCCACTACAACCAAAACGATGATAGGACAAACACTGTCGCACAATCTGACATCAATCAAGATGAGAGACCCCCACCAAAAGGATAATGGAGCGAAACTCAAACCGGCCACTACCACCAAAAGGATGATAGGACACACACTATTGCACAAACTGACATCAATCGAGATGACAGACCCCCTGCCAAAAGGATGACGGAGCAAAATTCACACCGGCCACTACCACCAAAAGGATGATAGGACAAACACTATCGCACAATCTGACATCAATTAGATGAAAGACCTCCCACCAAAAGGATGACGGAGTGAAACTCACACCGGCCACTACCACCAAAAGGATGATAGGACAAACACTACCGCACAATCTGACAACAAAAAGATGACAGTCCCCCCACCAAAAGTATGACAGAGTGAAACTCACACCGGCCACTACCGCCAAAAGGATGATAGGAAACACACTGTCGCACAATCTGACAACAATCAAGATGACAGACCCCCCACCAAACGAATGACGAAGCGAAATTCACACCGGCCACTACCACCAAAAGGATGATAGGACAAACACAATCGCACAATATGACATCATGTAAGATGATAGAACCCCCACCAAAAGGATGACGAAGCGAAACTCACCTCGGCCACTACCACCAAAAGGATTATAGGACAAACACTATCGCGCAATCTGACATCAATTAAGATGACAGACCCATCACCAAAAGTATGACGGAGTGAAACTCACACCGACCACTACCACCAAAAGGATTATAGGACACACACTATTGTACAATCTGACATCAATCAAGATGACATACCCCCCACCAAAAGGATGACGGAGCGAAACTCACACCGGCCACTACCACCAAAAGGATGATAGGACAAACATTATCGCACAATCTAACATCAACAAGATGACAGACCCCCAACCAAAAGGATGACGGTGCTAAACTCACACTGGCCATTGCCATCAAAAGGATGATAGGACAAACACTATCGCACAATCCGACATCAATTAAGATGACAGACCCCCCACCAAAAGGATGACAGAGTGAAATTCACACCGGCCACTACAACCAAAACGATGATAGGACTTACACTGTCGCACAATCTGACATCAATCAAGATGAGAGACCCCCACCAAAAGGATAACGAGGCGAAACTCAAACAGGCCACTACCACCAAAAGGATGATAGGACACACACTATTGCATAAACTGACATCAATCAAGTTGACAGACCCCCTGCCAAAAGGATGACGGAGCGAAATTCACACCGGCCACTACCACCAAAAGGATGACAGGACAAACACTATCGCAAAATCTGACATCAATTAGATGAAAGACCTCCCACCAAAAGGATGACGGAGTGAAACTCACACCGGCCACTACCACCAAAAGGATGATAGGACAAACACTACCGCACAATCTGACAACAACAAGATGACAGTCCCTCCACCAAAAGTATGATAGAGTGAAACTCACACCGGCCACTACCGCCAAAAGGATGATAGGAAACACACTGTCGCACAATCTGACAACAATCAAGATGACAGACCCCCCACCAAACGAATGACGAAGCAAAATTCACACCGGCCACTACCACCAAAAGGATGATAGGACAAACACTATCGCACAATATGACATCATGTAAGATGATAGAAACCCCACCAAAAGGATGACTAAGCGAAACTCACCTCGGTCACTACCACCAAAAGGATTATAGGACAAACACTATCGCGCAATCTGACATCAATTAAGATGACAGACCCATCACCAAAAGTATGATGGAGTGAAACTCACACCGACCACTACCACCAAAAGGATGATAGGACACACTCTATTGCACAATCTGACATCAATCAAGATGACAGACCCCCCACCAAAAGGATGACGGAGCGAAACTCACACCGGCCACTACCACCAAAAGGATGATAGGACAAACACTATCGCACAATCTAACATCAACAAGATGACAGACTCCCAACCAAAAGGATGACGGTGCTAAACTCACACTGGCCATTGCCATCAAAAGGATGATAGGACAAACACTATCGCACAATCCGACATCAATTAAGATGACAGACCCCCCACCAAAAGGATTACAGAGTGAAATTCACACCGGCCACTACAACCAAAACGATGATAGGACAAACACTGTCGCACAATCTGACATCAATCAAGATGAGAGACCCCCACCGAAAGGATAATGGAGCGAAACTCAAACCGGCCACTACCACCAAAAGGATGATAGGACACACACTATTGCACAAACTGACATCAATCAAGATGACAAACCCCCTGCCAAAAGGATGACGGAGCGAAATTTACACCGGCCACTACCACCAAAAGGATGATAGGACAAACACTATCGCACAATCTGACATCAATTAGATGAAAGACCTCCCACCAAAAGGATGACGGAGTGAAACTCACACCGGCCACTACCACCAAAAGGATGATTGGACAAACACTACCGCACAATCTGACAACAACAAGATGACAGTCCCCCCAACAAAAGTATGACAGAGTGAAACTCACACCGGCCACTACCGCCAAAAGGATGATAGGAAACACACTGTCGCACAATCTGACAACAATCAAGATGACAGACCCCCCACCAAAGGAATGACGAAGCGAAATTCACACTGGCCACTACCACCAAAAGGATGATAGGACAAACATTATCGCACAATATGACATCATGTAAGATGATAGAACCCCCACCAAAAGGATGACGAAGCGAAACTCACCTCGGCCACTACCACCAAAAGGATTATAGGACAAACACTATCGCGCAATCTGACATCAATTAAGATGACAGACCCATCACCAAAAGTATGACGGAGTGAAACTCACACCGACCACTACCACCAAAAGGATTATAGGACACACACTATTGCACAATCTGACATCAATCAAGATGACAGACCCCCCACCAAAAGGATGACGGAGCGAAACTCACACCAGCCACTACCACCAAAAGGATGATAGGACAAACATTATCGCACAATCTAACATCAACAAGATGACAGACCCCCAACCAAAAGGATGACGGTGCTAAACTCACACTGGCTAATGCCATCAAAAGGATGATAGGACAAACACTATCGCACAATCCGACATCAATTAAGATGACAGACCCCCCACTAAAAGGATGACAGAGTGAAATTCACACCGACCACTACAACCAAAACGATGATAGGACAAACACTGTCGCACAATCTGACATCAATCAAGATGAGAGACCCCCACCAAAAGGATAACGAGGCGAAACTCAAACCGGCCACTACCACCAAAAGGATGATAGGACACACACTATTGCACAAACTGACATCAATCAAGATGACAGACCCCCTGCCAAAAGGATGACGGAGCGAAATTCACACCGGCCACTACCACCAAAAGGATGATAGGACAAACACTATCGCACAATCTGACATCAATTAGATGAAAGACCTCCCACCAAAAGGATGACGGAGTGAAACTCACACCGGCCACTACCACCAAAAGGATGATAGGACAAACACTACCGCACAATCTGACAACAACAAGATGACAGTCCCCCCACCAAAAGTATGACAGAGTGAAACTCACACCGGCCACTACCGCCAAAAGGATGATAGGAAACACACTGTCGCACAATCTGACAACAATCAAGATGACAGACCCCCCACCAAACGAATGACGAAGCGAAATTCACACTGGCCACTACCACCAAAAGGATGATAGGACAAACACTATCGCACAATATGACATCATGTAAGATGATAGAACCCCCACCAAAAGGATGACGAAGCGAAACTCACCTCGGCCACTACCATCAAAAGGATTATAGGACAAACACTATCGCGCAATCTGACATCAATTAAGATGACAGACCCATCACCAAAAGTATGACGGAGTGAAACTCACACCGACCACTACCACCAAAAGGATTATAGGACACACACTATTGCATAATCTGACATCAATCAAGATGACAGACCCCCCACCAAAAGGATGACGGAGCGAAACTCAAACCGGCCACTACCACCAAAAGGATGATAGAACAAACATTATCGCACAATCTAACATCAACAAGATGACAGACCCCCAACCAAAAGGATAACGGTGATAAACTCACACTGGCTAATGCCATCAAAAGGATGATAGGACAAACACTATCGCACAATCCGACATCAATTAAGATTACAGACCCCCCACCAAAAGGATGACAGAGTGAAATTCACACCGACCACTACAACCAAAACGATGATAGGACAAACACTGTCGCACAATCTGACATCAATCAAGATGAGAGACCCCCACCAAAAGGATAACGAGGCGAAACTCAAACCGGCCACTGCCACCAAAAGGATGATAGAACACACACTATTGCACAAACTGACATCAATCAAGATGACAGACCCCCTGCCAAAAGGATGACGGAGCGAAATTCACACCGGCCACTACCACCAAAAGGATGATAGGACAAATACTATCGCACAATCTGACATCAATTAGATGAAAGACCTCCCACCAAAAGGATGACGGAGTGAAACTCACACCGGCCACTACCACCAAAAGGATGATAGGACAAACACTACCGCACAATCTGACAACAACAAGATGACAGTCCCCCCACCAAAAGTATGACAGAGTGAAACTCACACCGGCCACTACCGCCAAAAGGATGATAGGAAACACACTGTCGCACAATCTGACAACAATCAAGATGACAGACCCCCCACCAAACGAATGACGAAGCGAAATTCACACCGGCCACTACCACCAAAAGGATGATAGGACAAACACTATCGCACAATATGACATCATGTAAGATGATAGAACCCCCACCAAAAGGATGACTAAGCGAAACTCACCTCGGTCACTACCACCAAAAGGATTATAGGATAAACACTATCGCGCAATCTGACATCAATTAAGATGACAGACCCATCACCAAAAGTATGACGGAGTGAAACTCACACCGACCACTACCACCAAAAGGATGATAGGACACACTCTATTGCACAATCTGACATCAATCAAGATCACAGACCCCCCATCAAAAGGATGACGGAGCGAAACTCACACCGGCCACTACCACCAAAAGGATGATAGGACAAACACTATCGCACAATCTAACATCAACAAGATGACAGACTCCCAACCAAAAGGATGACGGTGCTAAACTCACACTGGCCATTGCCATCAAAAGGATGATAGGACAAACACTATCGCACAATCCGACATCCATTAAGATGACAGACCCCCCACCAAAAGGATGACAGAGTGAAATTCACACCGGCCACTACAACCAAAACGATGATAGGACAAACACTGTCGCACAATCTGACATCAATCAAGATGAGAGACCCCCACCAAAAGGATAATGGAGCGAAACTCAAACCGGCCACTACCACCAAAAGGATGATAGGACACACACTATTTCACAAACTGACATCAATCAAGATGACAGACCCCCTGCCAAAAGGATGACGGAGCGAAATTCACACCGGCTACTACCACCAAAAGGATGATAGGACAAACACTATCGCACAATCTGACATCAATTAGATGAAAGACCTCCCACCAAAAGGATGACGGAGTGAAACTCACATCGGCCACTACCACCAAAAGGATGATAGGACAAACACTAACGCACAATCTGACAACAACAAGATGACAGTCCCCCCACCAAAAGTATGACAGAGTGAAACTCACACCGGCCACTACCGCCAAAAGGATGATAGGAAACACACTGTCGCACAATCTGACAACAATCAAGATGACAGACCCCCCACCAAACGAATGACGAAGAGAAATTCATACCGGTCACTACCACCAAAAGGATGATAGGACAAACACTATCGCACAATATGACATCATGTAAGATGATAGAACCCCCACCAAAAGGATGACGAAGCGAAACTCACCTCGGCCACTACCACCAAAAGGATTATAGGACAAACACTATCGCGCAATCTGACATCAATTAAGATGACAGACCCATCACCAAAAGTATGACGGAGTGAAACTCACACCGACCACTACCACCAAAAGGATTATAGGACACACACTATTGCACAATCTGACATCAATCAAGATGACAGACCCCCCACCAAAAGGATGACGGAGCGAAACTCACACCGGCCACTACCACCAAAAGGATGATAGGACAAACATTATCGCACAATCTAACATCAACAAGATGACAGACCCCCAACCAAAATGATGACGGTGCTAAACTCACACTGGCCATTGCCATCAAAAGGATGATAGGACAAACACTATCGCACAATCCGACATCAATTAAGATGACAGACCCCCCACCAAAAGGATGACAGAGTGAAATTCACACCGGCCACTACAACCAAAACGATGATAGGACAAACACTGTCGCACAATCTGACATCAATCAAGATGAGAGACCCCCACCAAAAGGATAACGAGGCGAAACTCAAACCGGCCACTACCACCAAAAGGATGATAGGACACACACTATTGCACAAACTGACATCAATCAAGATGACAGACCCCCTGCCAAAAGGATGACGGAGCGAAATTCACACCGGCTACTACCACCAAAAGGATGATAGGACAAACACTATCGCACAATCTGACATCAATTAGATGAAAGACCTCCCACCAAAAGGATGACGGAGTGAAACTCACATCGGCCACTACCACCAAAAGGATGATAGGACAAACACTAACGCACAATCTGACAACAACAAGATGACAGTCCCCCCACCAAAAGTATGACAGAGTGAAACTCACACCGGCCACTACCGCCAAAAGGATGATAGGAAACACACTGTCGCACAATCTGACAACAATCAAGATGACAGACCCCCCACCAAACGAATGACGAAGCGAAATTCACACCGGCCACTACCACCAAAAGGATGATAGGACAAACACTATCGCCCAATATGACATCATGTAAGATGATAGAACCCCCACCAAAAGGATGACAAAGCGAAACTCACCTCGGCCACTACCACCAAAAGGATTATAGGACAAACACTATCGCGCAATCTGACATCAATTAAGATGACAGACCCATCACCAAAAGTATGACGGAGTGAAACTCACACCAACCACTACCACCAAAAGGATTATAGGACACACACTATTGCACAATCTGACATCAATCAAGATGACAGACCCCCCACCAAAAGGATGACAGAGCGAAACTCACACCGGCCACTACCACCAAAAGGATGATAGGACAAACATTATCGCACAATCTAACATCAACAAGATGACAGACCCCCAACCAAAAGGATGACGGTGCTAAACTCACACTGGCCATTGCCATCAAAAGGATGATAGGACAAACACTATCGCACAATCCGACATCAATTAAGATGACAGACCCCCCACCAAAAGGATGACAGAGTGAAATTCACACCGGCCACTACAACCAAAACGATGATAGGACAAACACTGTCGCACAATATGACATCAATCAAGATGAGAGACCCCCACCAAAAGGATAACGAGGTGAAACTCAAACCGGCCACTACCACCAAAAGGATGATAGGACACACACTATTGCACAAACTGACATCAATCAAGATGACAGACCCCCTGCCAAAAGGATGACGGAGCGAAATTCACACCGGCCACTACCACCAAAAGGATGATAGGACAAACACTATCGCACAATCTGACATCAATTAGATGAAAGACCTCCCACCAAAAGGATGAAGGAGTGAAAGTCACACCGGCCACTACCACCAAAAGGATGATAGGACAAACACTACCGCACAATCTGACAACAACAAGATGACAGTCCCCCCACCAAAAGTATGACAGAGTGAAACTCACACCGGCCACTACCGCCAAAAGGATGATAGGAAACACACTGTCGCACAATCTGACAACAATCAAGATGACAGACCCCCCACCAAACGAATGACGAAGCGAAATTCACACCGGCCACTACCACCAAAAGGATGATAGGACAAACACTATCGCACAATATGACATCATGTAAGATGATAGAACCCCCACCAAAAGGATGACGAAGCGAAACTCACCTCGGCCACTACCACCAAAAGGATTATAGGACAAACACTATCGCGCAATCTGACATCAATTAAGATGGCAGACCCATCACCAAAAGTATGACGGAGTGAAACTCACACCGACCACTACCACCAAAAGGATTATAGGACACACACTATTGCACAATCTGACATCAATCAAGATGACAGACCCCCCACCAAAAGGATGACGGAGCGAAACTCACACCAGCCACTACCACCAAATGATGATAGGACAAACATTATCGCACAATCTAACATCAACAAGATGACAGACCCCCAACCAAAAGGATGACGGTGCTAAACTCACACTGGCCATTGCCATCAAAAGGATGATAGGACAAACAATATCGCACAATCCGACATCAATTAAGATGACAGACCCCCAACTAAAAGGATGACAGAGTGAAATTCACACCGGCCACTACAACCAAAATGATGATAGGACTTACACTGTCGCACAATCTGACATCAATCAAGATGAGAGACCCCCACCAAAAGGATAACGAGGCGAAACTCAAACCGGCCACTACCACCAAAAGGATGATAGGACACACACTATTGCACAAACTGACATCAATCAAGATGACAGACCCCCTGCCAAAAGGATGACGGAGCGAATTTCACACCGGCCACTACCACCAAAAGGATGATAGGACAAACACTATCGCACAATCTGACATCAATTAGATGAAAGACCTCCCACCAAAAGGATGAAGGAGTGAAACTCACACCGGCCACTACCACCAAAAGGATGATAGGACAAACACTACCGCACAATCTGACAACAACAAGATGACAGTCCCCCCACCAAAAGTATGACAGAGTGAAACTCACACCGGCCACTACCGCCAAAAGGATGATAGGAAACACACTGTCGCACAATCTGACAACAATCAAGATGACAGACCCCCCACCAAACGAATGACGAAGCGAAATTCACACCGGCCACTACCACCAAAAGGATGATAGGACAAACACTGTCGCACAATATGACATCATGTAAGATGATAGAACCCCCACCAAAAGGATGACTAAGCGAAACACACCTCGGCCACTACCACCAAAAGGATTATAGGACAAACACTATCGCACAATCTGACATCAATTAAGATGACAGACCCATCACCAAAAGTATGACGGAGTGAAACTCACACCGACCACTACCACCAAAATGATGATAGGACACACTCTATTGCACATTCTGACATCAATCAAGATGACAGTCCCCCCACCAAAAGTATGACAGAGTGAAACTCACACCGGCCACTACCGCCAAAAGGATGATAGGAAACACACTGTCGCACAATCTGACAACAATCAAGATGACAGACCCCCCACCAAACGAATGACGAAGCGAAATTCACACCGGCCACTACCACCAAAAGGATGATAGGACAAACACTATCGCACAATATGACATCATGTAAGATGATAGAACCCCCACCAAAAGGATGACAAAGCGAAACTCACCTCGGCCACTACCACCAAAAGGATTATAGGACAAACACTATCGCGCAATCTGACATCAATTAAGATGACAGACCCATCACCAAAAGTATGACGGAGTGAAACTCACACCGACCACTACCACCAAAAGGATTATAGGACACACACAATTGCACAATCTGACATCAATCAAGATGACAGACCCCCCACCAAAAGGATGACGGAGCGAAACTCACACCAGCCACTACCACCAAAAGGATGATAGGACAAACATTATCGCACAATCTAACATCAACAAGATGACAGACCCCCAACCAAAAGGATGACGGTGCTAAACTCACACTGGCCATTGCCATCAAAAGGATGATAGGACAAACAATATCGCACAATCCGACATCAATTAAGATGACAGACCCCCAACTAAAAGGATGACAGAGTGAAATTCACACCGGCCACTACAACCAAAACGATGATAGGACTTACACTGTCGCACAATCTGACATCAATCAAGATGAGAGACCCCCACCAAAAGGATAACGAGGCGAAACTCAAACCGGCCACTACCACCAAAAGGATGATAGGACACACACTATTGCACAAACTGACATCAATCAAGATGACAGACCCCCTGCCAAAAGGATGACGGAGCGAAATTCACACCGGCCACTACCACCAAAAGGATGATAGGACAAACACTATCGCACAATCTGACATCAATTAGATGAAAGACCTCCCACCAAAAGGATGAAGGAGTGAAACTCACACCGGCCACTACCACCAAAAGGATGATAGGACAAACACTACCGCACAATCTGACAACAACAAGATGACAGTCCCCCCACCAAAAGTATGACAGAGTGAAACTCACACCGGCCACTACCGCCAAAAGGATGATAGGAAACACACTGTCGCACAATCTGACAACAATCAAGATGACAGACCCCCCACCAAACGAATGACGAAGCGAAATTCACACCGGCCACTACCACCAAAAGGATGATAGGACAAACACTGTCGCACAATATGACATCATGTAAGATGATAGAACCCCCACCAAAAGGATGAATAAGCGAAACACACCTCGGCCACTACCACCAAAAGGATTATAGGACAAACACTATCGCACAATCTGACATCAATTAAGATGACAGACCCATCACCAAAAGTATGACGGAGTGAAACTCACACCGACCACTACCACCAAAATGATGATAGGACACACTCTATTGCACATTCTGACATCAATCAAGATGACAGTCCCCCCACCAAAAGTATGACAGAGTGAAACTCACACCGGCCACTACCGCCAAAAGGATGATAGGAAACACACTGTCGCACAATCTGACAACAATCAAGATGACAGACCCCCCACCAAACGAATGACGAAGCGAAATTCACACCGGCCACTACCACCAAAAGGATGATAGGACAAACACTATCGCACAATATGACATCATGTAAGATGATAGAACCCCCACCAAAAGGATGACAAAGCGAAACTCACCTCGGCCACTACCACCAAAAGGATTATAGGACAAACACTATCGCGCAATCTGACATCAATTAAGATGACAGACCCATCACCAAAAGTATGACGGAGTGAAACTCACACCGACCACTACCACCAAAAGGATTATAGGACACACACAATTGCACAATCTGACATCAATCAAGATGACAGACCCCCCACCAAAAGGATGACGGAGCGAAACTCACACCAGCCACTACCACCAAAAGGATGATAGGACAAACATTATCGCACAATCTAACATCAACAAGATGACAGACCCCCAACCAAAAGGATGACGGTGCTAAACTCACACTGGCCATTGCCATCAAAAGGATGATAGGACAAACAATATCGCACAATCCGACATCAATTAAGATGACAGACCCCCAACTAAAAGGATGACAGAGTGAAATTCACACCGGCCACTACAACCAAAACGATGATAGGACTTACACTGTCGCACAATCTGACATCAATCAAGATGAGAGACCCCCACCAAAAGGATAACGAGGCGAAACTCAAACCGGCCACTACCACCAAAAGGATGATAGGACACACACTATTGCACAAACTGACATCAATCAAGATGACAGACCCCCTGCCAAAAGGATGACGGAGCGAAATTCACACCGGCCACTACCACCAAAAGGATGATAGGACAAACACTATCGCACAATCTGACATCAATTAGATGAAAGACCTCCCACCAAAAGGATGAAGGAGTGAAACTCACACCGGCCACTACCACCAAAAGGATGATAGGACAAACACTACCGCACAATCTGACAACCACAAGATGACAGTCCCCCCACCAAAAGTATGACAGAGTGAAACTCACACCGGCCACTACCGCCAAAAGGATGATAGGAAACACACTGTCGCACAATCTGACAACAATCAAGATGACAGACCCCCCACCAAACGAATGACGAAGCGAAATTCACACCGGCCACTACCACCAAAAGGATGATAGGACAAACACTATCGCACAATATGACATCATGTAAGATGATAGAACCCCCACCAAAAGGATGACTAAGCGAAACACACCTCGGCCACTACCACCAAAAGGATTATAGGACAAACACTATCGCGCAATCTGACATCAATTAAGATGACAGACCCATCACCAAAAGTATGACGGAGTGAAACTCACACCGACCACTACCACCAAAAGGATGATAGGACACACTCTATTGCACATTCTGACATCAATCAAGATGACAGACCCCCCACCAAAAGGATGACGGAGCGAAACTCACACCGGCCACTACCACCAAAAGGATGATAGGACAAACACTATCGCACAATCTAACATCAACAAGATGACAGACCCCCAACCAAAAGGATGACGGGGCTAAACTCGCACTGGCCATTGCCATCAAAAGGATGATAGGACAAACACTATCGCACAATCCGACATCAATTAAGATGACAGACCCCCCACCAAAAGGATGACAGAGTGAAATTCACACCGGCCACTACAACCAAAACGATGATAGGACAAACACTGTCGCACAATCTGACATCAATCAAGATGAGATACCCCCACCAAAAGGATAATAGAGCGAAACTGAAACCGGCCACTACCACCAAAAGGATGATAGGACAAACACTATCGCACAATCTAACGTCAGTTAGATGACATACCTCCCACCAAAAGGATGACGGAGTAAAACGCACACCGGCCACTACCACCAAAAGGATGATAGGAAAAACACTACCGCACAATCTGACAACAATAAGATGATAGACCTCCCCACCAAAAGTATGACGAAGTGAAACTCACACCGGCCACTACGACCAAAAGGATGATAGGAAACACACTATCGCACAATCTGACAACAATCAAGATGATAGACCCCCCCACCAAAAGGATGATGAAGCGAAATTCACACCGGCCACTACCACCAAAAGGATGATAAGACAAACATGTTGCACCCCAAAATTTGCCCAACATTTCTTCACCTAGCTTGTGTTTCATTTCATTCACATTAGCATTATAATTTGCATCTCATTGACATGTATGCAGGAGATCAAGAGGTATGATTACCAATCAAGGACTATACAAGATTATGAAGCTAGCTTGGAGGCTTCTTCAGGTGCTCAAGGGTTGATATTCTTACCAGAGAAGTTAAAAGATCCTCAGAGAGAGTGATTGAAGCCAAATGTGTAGGTCTCCTAACTTGAGAGTTGTGGAGAGCCATCAGATGATTCTGAAGCCATGAAGTTGGACTTGAGGTCTTGAGAGAGCTCATGAGAAGTGTTAAAGATCACCTTGAGGCCTAGACAGGTCATTGTGCAAGATTAAGAAGGCTCAGCCATGAGTGGTGCAGCTAGGGTTTGACTGGGTCAACCCTAAGTCAACTGATGATTTGAAGAAGGTTGAGACTTAATTCAAGACCCATGTGATCATGGATGAATGCATTAAGATGTTCTAAGAATGATTCCAAGGTTAACTCATCATGATTTAAGAGTTTGAGAAGTTTCAAGCTAGGGTTTCTAAGACTTGACAGTGTAAAATCCCCTAGTTTGACCCCTATCTTCAAGGCAATTTAGCCCAAGATATGATTGTCATCTCATCCTGACCCCAACATGATTGTTGTAGAGCATGAGCTCAGCTTTAATTTGAGTACTAGAAGTCCTTTATAGGGTTTATAGAACTCAAGTTATGAGCCAGACAAGTTACAAGTCATCTGAGGTATGTGAATTTGGAGCTTGAAAGTTACCCAACTTGCATGAAACTTTTTCCCAAGAAGGATGATTCCTATGAACTTTTGATCAACATGAATGTTGTTCCTTATTCTCTTAGATTTCTATAGAGTACTAGAAGTCCTTGATAGGATTTGTAGAACTCAAGTTATGGCTTTGACAAGTCAAGGGTATTTTGGGAAGTTACGATTATAGGTCATTTTCACCAACTTAGACACCTCAAATGAAATTTTGTTCAACTTGAAAGTTGCTCAAAATGGGGTTTTAAACTTGAACATGTACCAAGGAGACATTGAAATGGCTCAAGGAAAGACTTGGTTCAAGAAGTGGTGAAAAAGGAAGGATTAAAATGGATTAAATGACCAAAAATTCAAATAAATCATTTTGTGTGCAAATGGAGCAAAGTCATATCATTTTTTGAATGGAAAAAGCATTTTAGAAACTTTGGCAATGTTAGAATTTTGGTTTGAGTCCCATATCATGCCCTTTTTCTTTGTTTCTTCATGATGAAGTAACATGACATACACAAGCCATTGGATGAAAACAAGGAGGGAAACATCACAATTCATGTTCAAAATCTCATGAGAAGTTGAATGCAAGCTTGCTAAGGCCAAAACAGAGTGGGAATCATGCACCGAAGGGTATGTTCATCCCCAGCGTTGGGTCAATGTGCAGTTTTCGTAGAAGACTACTCGCAAGTATGCAGCTTCCGGTAATCCAAACTGAGGTCTCCTGGAGAATTGAAATTCCCCACAGAGTTGTATTCCCCCATTAAGCAGGATGATTCCTTCTACCCCAGCCGAGTTGGCAAATCCCCAAGAAAGTCGAGTCCACGAAAGTCGTGCGGGCCATGATTGGTTCTCCCCAGTAGAGTGTTGAATAGCTGATGTTGTATTTCCCCATCGGGAGTCGTTATCTCCAGGAAAGTTTTAGCCGCGAAGGCCGTGCAGTTTATTTCTGCCATTGACTTTGTTTTTCTCAGCAGTTGTGGTTCGCATACCTAGCTGAGCAGGTCCAAGTTCTCGTAGAACTTTGTTCCCTTGCAGCAGTCTTCTGGAGTTCGTTTCCCCAGGTTTAGTCCAATTGAGATTGGCGTGACTTCTTCTCCTTGGCAGGATGATTCCTTCCTCCACCAGAGCAGTCCTTGCTCCTTGACAGGAGGATCCTCCCTTCAGCTTTTATTTTGCTATTGGGGTCATAGCATTTTGCATGATTGCATAGCATTTACCCTAAGATACGTAGCATTTCCACCGTGTGGAGCATTGCGCCATTGTCAAAACATATGCATATGAAACATGAGCTAGGTCGATACCATATTTGTTTTGCAGATGTTCCTACGCAGAATGGTTTGCTCAAGATGATTCTTGAATTCCCCAGCGAAGTTGATTGCTTAAGATGATTCTTAAAATCCCCAGCAGAGTGGTTGCTCCGGATGATTCCTGAATTCTCCCGCAGAGCTATTTGTCCAAGATGATTCCTGAAGTCCTTAGCAGAGTTGATTCACCCAAAATGATTTCTAAATTCCCGAAGCAGAGTTACTTGATAGTTCTCCAGAATCCCCAACGGAGATGTGTCATCCCCAACAGGTTCTAAACAGAGAAATTGAAATTTCCTTGAAGACTTGATGATTGAAGTCTGGAAATAGTGCCAAATTCCCGACTTACTGACGAAGTCCAACTGTGATGTCAAAGCAGTGCTCTCAGCTGATGCGGAGTGCCTGATGGCAGAAGAATAGATGTCCTTATTGGGTTCATGATTGACCAAGGATTCTATTTCAGACTTGCTAATGAAGTCCGACTGACGCCCGAGATATTCTTTGAATGCCCGACGTTATAATTAACTTGATTGTTAAAAAGTCCCTAATGACCTGATGTGTCCCGAGGAATCCTTCTGCCGCAGTGTCGCAGAACACCTGACGGCAATATCAGCTATGTATCACCGGTTACCGAGTGACCAGTGATCCCTTGATGATTTGAGGAAGCAGCTGCAACGAAATTTGATAATCATCCCGAAGGATATTTGAGATTAGACCCTTCACCAATTACCATGTGACCAATTCCCCCAGCAGAGTTGCCATGCAACTGTCATGCTAAGTTTTGAAAGACGTTCCTACCAATTAGAGTATCGTTTACCTGTGCGGTTGGCAAATCTCCAGTTACCGTGTAAGCGGTGATCCCTCGATGATTTGAGGACGCAATGATATCAGATAAATCAGAGAATCATCCCGAAGGAGGTTCAAGTCAGTATTTCTCCAGCTAGTTGCCGTGCAACTATTATTTCGGTTTCCGAAGATTTGTCCCCATCAGAGTACCTTGTACTTGTGCAGTTGGCAAATTTCCGGGTTTGTTGGTATTCAACCGTCTTTTACCTTGATTGTTTAAGAGCCGTTCGCGTCTCACCCAGTCAGGTCCAAGCCGTTTTAATAGGGGCAGATGTTGCACCCCAAAATTTGCCCAACATTTCTTCACCTAGCTTGTGTTTCATTTCATTCACATTAGCATTATCATTTGTATCTCATTGACATGTATGCAGGAGATCAAGAGGTATGATTACCAATCAAGGGCTATAAAAGACTATGAAGCTAGCTGGGAGGCTTATTCAGGTGCTCAAGGGTTAATATCCTTACCAGAGAAGTTAAAAGATCCTTAGAGAGAGTGATTGAAGCTAAGTGTATAGGTCTCCTAACTTGAGAGTTGTGGAGAGCCATCAGATGATTCTGAAGCCATGAAGTTGGACTTGAGGTCTTGAGAGAGCTCATGAGAAGTTTTGAAGATCACCTTGAGGCCTAGATAGGTCATTGTGCAAGATTAAAAAGGCTCAGCCATGAGTGGTGCAACTAGGGTTTGACTGGGTCAACCCTAAGTCAACTGATGATTTGAAGAAGGTTGAGACTTAATTCAAGACCCATGTGATCATGGATGGATGCATTAAGATGTTTTAAGGATGATTCCAAGGTTAACTCATCATGATTGAAGAGTTTGAGAAGTTTCAAGCTAGGGTTTCTAAGACTTGACAGTGTAAAATCCCCTAGTTTGACCCCTATCTTCAAGGCAATTTAGCCCAAGATATGATTGTCATCTCATCTTGACCCCAACATGATTGTTGTAGAGCATGAGCTCAGCTTTAATTTGAGTACTAGAAGTCCTTGATAGGGTTTATAGAACTCAAGTTATGAGCCAGATAAGTTACAAGTCATCTGAGGTAAGTTATGGCTTTGACAAGTCAAGGGTATTTTGGGAAGTTATGATTATAGGTCATTTTTGGTTATAGGTCGTTTTCACCAACTTAGACACCTCAAATGAAATTTTGTTCAACTTGAAAGTTTCTCAAAATGGGGTTTTAACCTTGACCATGTATCAAGGAGACATTGAAATGGCTCAAGGAAAGACTTGGTTCAAGAAGTGGTGAAAAAGGAAGGATTAAAATGGATTAAATGACCAAAAATTCAAATAAATCATTTTGTGTGCAAATGGAGCAAAGTAATATCATTTTTTGAATGGAAAAAGCATTTTAGAAACTTTGGCAATGTTAGAATTTTGGTTTGAGTCCCATATCATGCCCTTTTTCTTTGTTTCTTCATGATGAAGTAACATGACATACACAAGCCATTGGATGAAAACAAGGAGGGAAACATCACCATTCATGTTCAAAATCTCATGAGAAGTTGAATGCAAGCTTGCTAAGGCCAAAACAGAGTGGGAATCGTGACTGGTGTAAGTGAGATTTTGGAGAGAATTTGAAAATCCAATTTCTCATTCTGAGGCTTTGAGAGAGTTCTAGATGATTCTAATGAGTTCTATATAAGTGGTTGAGTGTGTTCAACCATTTTTTTTGGAAGAGATTAAAGCCTGAAGCAGAGAGTGAGGTTGAAATTTCATAGCTGCAAGTTGAAATCGAGTTCTGAGTTCAAGACCAATTCAGGAGAAATTGAAGATTGCATTAGCTTTGGAAGGAGTTTTGGAGTGTATCTGCATCATCTTGGAGGCTGAAGTGATCAAGAACACCTTCTGTTACACCTCTGAACACAGGTTGGTACATTTTGTTTTTGTGCATAATCTAGGAGGAGATAGATAGAAATCTATAGGTGGTTAGGATATGGATGATGTATAGATGGATTTGAGCTGATCAATTTGAGCATTAGAGACAAGTTAGGATGTGGATCATTTTCTGTTGAAGCTGAATTCTTGCAATTCTTGGATTAATAATCAAGATTAGATAGGGGAAATTGATCACCATGAGATAAGGATCATTTATGTGCATTTAATTGAAGTTCTGATGAGATTCAAGATTGAGGTGTATTTTGGAATGGCTATCGGGTTTGAAAATCCATGGAGATTTAGATGATTCTAAGGCTGGATTCATGATCAGCATGAAAAACTGGACAAGATGATGTATCATTTTGTAATTTTTAATGAACTGTGTGTTGGTCTTCACCGGAGAAGACGGTGGCACCACTGTTCAGGCCACCGTTTGTAATTTCCCTCCACCTGAACATTTGAATGAAGAAGATGAGCTGTGAGTGTTGGATCATTACTGAAGCTTGACCAAGTCCATGGAATGAATGGCCACAATTGAGTTCGAAAGTCAGCCTTGGACTCCTTCATTAATACGCACCGTTTCACTTAACTGAAGTGAATGGGCCTAGTGTTTGAATTGATATCCACACCCCCCATCTGGCCCAACCCAGGATTTGAACTGATGTTATTTGCTATTTGCCACGCAAGTTTATTAATTTCTTTTGTTTTACCTTTAATTTCATCATTTCATGTTAGTTTGAAAATAATTCATGAAAAATAGAAAAATAGGTCAATTAATTCCAAGTTTTTTTTCCCTGATTCATGATCGAATCTAGAATTTTATTGAATAAAAGTATTAGGAAAATCATGAATTTTCAATTTTTGTGCATTTTTTACATTTTATTTGATAATAAAATTGCCATGGTTGATACCTCTGTTTGATGATTTTAGTGTGAGCATTTGGTGATGAGTTTTGGCTTGATTTTGTGTGTGTCATTAGCTTAGACATGTATTCTCTCATAGTATTTTTATCACATTTTTGTGATGAAATTAGGTGTTGTTTCTAGGTTGAAACTTTAGGTGCTTCCTTTTAGGGTTTAAGTTTAGTACCTTGTAGTGTAAAATTTATTTCTAGGTCTTATTTGAGGATTTCATCTCTGGAATTAACATGGTAGAGTCATGATTGACATAGGTTCCTGTAGTCATTTTTGTAGGATTTTATAATTGATTTTAGTATTTTAGTTAGAATTAACTTTAATACTAGGTTTTAGGTGATCCTAACTTGCTAACTCAACTAGAATGATTTCATTAGTTCCCTTAGAATAAGGTTTTGCTTCTCTTGCTCTTGGATGATGGTGAAGACTTGTGGGAGCTGCTGTGGAATGCATGGTGGAGCTTGGACTTGAAGATTTCTCTCCTTTTGGTGTAGTTTTGTTTAGGGTTAAGGATTAGGGTTTAAGGAGATCTCTTAGAATAGATTTTCTTCCTTCATGAAACATGGAAGGTGTTGATCACTTCCATTCCTCCCTATGATGTAAGGTCCCATTGTGAAGGCCCCATCCCTACTTTGGTAGGATGTGTGGCTCCTCAAAAATTGGTAGAACCTTTGAGGGTTCCCTTCCTTGATGGTGGAGTGCCTAGAGGTGACCTTTGGTCTTCACTTTGCTTCTCCCTATCCCCATTTTGCTCTTGTTAGATGAATCTTTCTCCCTTGCTAGAGGATGGAGTTCCTTGATAGAAGATTGAAGATGCTAGAGGTTACACTTCCCCTTTGTTTGAAGACTGCCCTTGGAGCTGAAGCTTGAAGATCCAGAAGAACAAGTTGACACTTGTGAGAAGGAGATCAAATTGAGAGCTGAAGCTTGAAGAATATGGAGAACAAGTTGATACCTGTGTTTGATGCATTGAAAGCTTGAAGAAGCAAGTTGATACTTTCTATTGAAGATGAGAGCCTTGAAGAACAATTATAGACTGAAGACTGAGTTGATGTCAGAGGATGGCTTTGTTGTGAAGTTGTGGAAGTTGTTGATCTGCTTTCTTTCCTGTCTGTTTGTTTTCTGTGCAACTGTATTGATGTGACTTGTGTGATTTGCTTGATGCATTAGAATAAGTTCATGTTTAGATTGTGTTAAGCTAGGAGCATGATTGCTGTAGAGGTTGAGTTGCTCCCTCTGCTTGTATTTTTACTGTATGGCTTTGCTTGCGGGTATTCGGTAGAGCCATGCTCCCTTGCCTATGTGGTTTATGATTTTCTTGATGGCATTTTATTCTCTTCTGTCTGATTGCAGTTATTCATATCTGGCTTGAGGTTGAGACGAGCTTGTGGATGCTGATGCCCCACACACATTTCCTCCCTCACTTGCATTGCATGCATTTTACAGTTGTTTCCTGTACTGTATCTCTGTTTACTGTTTAAGCTGATGCTTTATCTGTTTCTGTATCCCATTGACATGATCCCCTAGGAATCTTACTTCCTTTGATAAGGAAGTGATAATTAGAACGTTAGGTTGAAACCTATGCATGATAACTTGTAGGAGTTCCCTGTTTCAAACCTCAACCATAGGATGAATCCTTGGCATGACAACATTAAGACTTGATAGTCTCCCCGTAGTTGAGCCTGTTCTCTCTTCTCATCTCAAACAACAGTAAAAAACGTAATAAAGGCAAGTTAGTATAAGCGCGTTACGAGCCTTAAGCTACTTGGGTAATGATAATTGAGCGGCCTCCTCTCAATCGTCTAGAATGTTCAGTATACGTCCTTTAGACGATATGCGACGCATTCGTTCCCAGGTCATAGTCTCTAGTGTTGTACGAACTACAAATAACCATAAAAAACAGTTCTTCCATAAAAAAAAGAAAACAAACGTCAAACCTTTTTTCCCCGTGGGCCCATAATTCAAAGGAAGATTTTCTGAAGAAAAGAGTGTCGTTAACTCCCAGTTCTACCGCAAACGGTAACGCCTAACTCTCCAAGGGTCGAGCCGCGTACACCAAAATGCTGGAATTGTTTGTTAACCCTACTCGAAAAACAGATGAATCTGAACTCCCGTAATCTATATTATCCCGAACTACGTAAGCTCTGATCTCTTATATTTGTTGAGAGTACGTAGGCACAATACTGATTTATTGGCGAGCCACCTCCCCCGTAACCCGTAGTTAGCTGAACTACGTTGACTCTAATTTCTCATTCTCTGATGATAATACGTAGGCATAAAGTGTGATGCTTTACCGAGTCATTTTCTTTTCTTTTTAGACCAGCCTTGATATGTAGATAGATAAAACCAACCCGTCAGAGAAACACAACAAGCGTGGATCCCATCGAGTACGATGGACGTGAGGGGTGCTAATACCTTCACCTTGCGTAACCGACTCCCGAACCCAGGCAACAGATGCAATGACCTTGTCTTATACCTTTTCGTCAGGTTTCTCCGATCGTTTCCTTTCCCGTTCTGAGGGATAAATAACGAAAGGTGGCGACTCTTCTGTTTTGTCGGTACCCTATTTTCGCGGAAGCGACAGCTGGCGACTCTGCTGGAGACTCTGTTTCTCTAAGTGAGTCTTGTCTTGGATTCTCTTCCTAGCTGCCTGGGCAATCCCCAACAGGTGGCGACTCTGCTAGGGACTTGATAGTTTCCTGGGATCCAACGTCCCTTATGCGAGTCAATTTGGGGATCCAACATCCCCTGCGAGAGTCAATCCTAGCGCTTGTATGATTACTTGTTGGGTTGTGTTTATTTATCGCATTTTATTTCCCGCACTTTATTTTCAGTATGATATGATTATCTGCATTATTGTGGGAGGGGCATTCTGATGAGTGAGAAGCCAGACCCAGGCTTGAGAGCTACATAGTATTAGAGTGGGTTAGTGGAGGACGTGCTTGCTTTGCTTGCATCAGTTCCCATGTAATCCACACTCAGACGAGGTTCTCTTTGATGGCTTCCTATCGATCCTTTGGACTCGAGGGGTTGTTGGATCTGAGGATTGTCGACTCTGGGAACCGATCATTTGGAATTCAGCTAAGTGAGGCCGTTTCAAGAGATGATGATGCCACACCTCCAGGGTATCGCATCATCGTTTCTTGAAAGTTTGTGACGCTAATGACCGCATAGGATGCCAAACCTTTTTCGTGATTAGGTCCATACCTGTGAGCAGGGTCGGGATATCGCAGGAAACCTTAACCTTCAGATTACTTGGTTTTCTTGATAGTGAATCAGTTTTGTTGGTATCAGAGGTTCTCATCATCAGATATATGGTTGTTCTTGATAGAACAAATTTTTGGTCTGGTATAAGGGGTTCTTCTCATCAGAGATATGGTTGTTCTTGACAGAGCAGTGTTGTGGTTTTGTTGATACAGATCCTTCATCTCCTCAATAGCACAGTCATCTTAATCTCCTGCTGCATGATTGCATTTTGCATTACTTGCATCCTCATTTGCATATCATTTGTAAGAACACAAATTGTTTCTTAGTTATATCTCTATATTTTGATGATAACACTTATGAATTTTGTATTCAAGAATTATATACTCTAAATTTGTTCTAGACTGTTTGCTACAGGTACTAAAGAAAATATTCTTAAAAGAGCAAATTTGCATCTGAACAATAATATTATGAAAGGCTTCAAAGGTTCAAGAGCATCTTAAATGAAGATCTGAACGCTGCTCGCAGAAAATCTGAATGCTGTCTACTGAAGATTCTGAAGCAGGTGCATCTAAAGAATAGAAGACTCTGAGAGATCAGAAGCTTAGTCATTAGAAGACTCTGAAGATACTGCGCTGCTTAAGTATTGAGAATCTGATATAGAAGACTCTGCTCTGATAGATTTACACGCTCAAGCACACAAGCTGCACATACTCTGATTCAGCTCAATCTGAAGAACATCCAAGACTCTGAAGATCCAGAAGATCTCTACTCTGGAGATTCTGAAGATTCAGACTCTAATGTTGAAAGCTGAACTTACTTAGTGAAGAAGATTTTAATATGTACGTTGGCATATCTCAACAGCTCTTTCCTCTTTTGTGCTAGACACAAGAACACAGGCAAAAAGGTTTTATTTGTGCATTCCATTCTAAGGAAAGTTTCTGCAAAGTGAAGACAAAAGACATCAGGCTTTTTCAGCACAGCCTCCAATGTAAAGACAAAAGGCTCCAGGCTTTTCAGCACAGCCTTCAACGTTGAGAAGACTTCATGGATCTAAGTGCCTATATAAAGAAGTCCACTCCATCTTCTTCAGTAACGAATCACTTGCAAAAATCTCTTATCAAAGCAAAACTCTCAAAGCTCTTATAATTTTATTTTGCTATAACATTGTTCTTAACTTAAGAGAAATATCACAGTTGTGATAACAGCTTCTTAGAAGCATTCTTACTCTTGTAATAGTTTTACATTGTTTGTAAAAGGTTTTCCTTAAGAGGATCTAGTTGGGATCAGTAGCTCTTGAGAAGACTAAGAATAGTTGTTCTTAGGTGTTACTATTGTAATCTGTTTGATTAAATAGTGGATTAAGTCCTTGACAGAGAAAGGCAAATCACTCTTGAGAGGGTGGACTGGAGTAGTTGAGTTCAACGAACCAGGATAAAAATAACTGTGTTTAAATCTCTGATTATTTGTCATTCTTATTCAACCCCCCCCCCCTTCTAAGTAATTTTCTCACCTTCAGTTGGCATCAGAGCTCCGGTTCTGCGTGTGCTACCACTTAACCGTGTCAGTAAAGATCCAGTGAGAAAAGTTACTTTGTTAAATATCTGTTTGTCATTATGGGTGACACATCTACATCTAACTGTAACAAATATGAAGGGGATAGAATCAGCACAAAGCCTCCCATGTTTGATGGAGAAAAATTTGATTACTGGAAGGACAGGATAAAAAGTTTCTTCCTGGGGTATGATGCTGATTTGTGGGACTTGGTTATTGATGGCTATGAACATCCTACAAATGAGGATGGCAAGAAAGTTGACAGAAAATCAATGACAGAAGTCCAGAAGAAGGATTTCAAAAATCATCATAAAGCTAGGACAATATTGCTTAATGCAATCTCTCATACTGAGTATGAAAAGATTACTAACATAGAAACAGCTCATGGAATGTTTGAGTCACTTAAAATGACTCATGAAGGAAATTCTCAAGTGAAGGAGACCAAGGCTCTGGCGCTTATACAGAAGTATGAAGCGTTCAAAATGGAAGAATCTGAAAATATAGAAACTATGTTTTCTAGATTCCAGATCCTTACTGCTGGTCTAAAGGTTCTAGACAACGGATACTCTACATCAGATCATGTAAAGAAAATGATCAGAAGTCTACCTACCAGATGGAGACCAATGGTGACTGCCTTGAAGATGGCTAAAGATCTGAACAAGATCTCTTTAGAAGAACTCATCAGCTCACTGAGGAGCCATGAAATTGAGCTTGAGGAAGATGAACCTCAGAAGAAAGAAAAAGGTAAATCTATTGCTTTAAAATCTAATAAATCTGCTAAAGCTTTACAGGTTATTGAAGAAAGCTCTGAAGGATCTTCTTCTGAAGAAGAAGATGAATTATCCATGCTGTCCAGAAGGATCAAGAGGCTCTGGAAGCACAAGGGAAAGAAGTTCAACAACTTCAGAAAATCTGATCATAGAAAGGAATCTTCTGGGCACAGAAGTTCTGGCAAGAAAGAAGTTGTATGCTATGAGTGCAAAGAGCCTGGGCATTATAAGAATGATTGCCCCAAACTTCAAAGAGAAAAACCTAAGAAGAAGGTTGACAAAAAGAAGAAGGTTCTGATGGCAACATGGGATGACTCAGATGATTCTGAATCATCTTCTGAATCAGAAGAAGAATGTGCTAATGTTGCACTGATGGCCAGCACAGAAGATCAAGAAGAAGGAACCTCAGGATATGAATCAGATTCTGAATCTGATGATGACGCAGAAGAGGTAATGGCTAAACTTTCCAAAGAAGAACTTACAAAAGTTTTAACAGAAGTTCTTAAAAGTTATAACAATATCAAACTCAAATACAAGAAGCTGAAAAGCAATCTTGAATCTGAGATTGATCTTCTGAAGACAGAACTTGTTGAGCAAAAAGAAATTAATCTGAAAATCAAAAATGACTTTGAAATAACTCAACAAGAATCTGAATCTGAGACTAAGTCATGTGAAAACATTTTAGAAAAATATGACTCTAGCTTTCAGAGATTCCTTACTAAGAGCATAGACAGAAGCAAGATGGCTTCTATGATCTATGGTGTTAGTGGAAACAACAGAAGAGGTATTGGATATGAATCTTCATCTGGAAGTAATCCAAAATCTGTTGACAAACTTTTCATCAAGAAGACACCTCTATATTCTCAATTTAAATTTGGTCACTTAAATGATATTAAACACACAAGCTCTGAGAAGAATACTTATGTGTTTAAACCCAAGGCAAGTCAGAATAAACATTATGTTGAAAAACAGAAGTTTAGACAAACCTACAAACCAACTAACCCCAAAGGACCCAAGAAGATCTGGGTACCTAAAAACAAAATAATTCCTGTTGCAGATGTTCTTAGCAGCAAGATCCGGACGCCAATCATGGTACCTGGACTCTGGATGCTCACGACACATGACAGGAGAAAGGTCTATGTTCCAAAGCCTGGAACTTAGATCTGGAGGTGACGTGAAGTTTGGAGGGAACCGGAAAGGCAAGATCATTGGATCTGGCACTATAGGAAACGGTAAACTTCCCTCTATAACTAATGTCTTACTTGTTGAAGGTCTAAAACATAACTTATTGTCCATAAGTCAATTAAGTGACAATGGTTATGATATTACCTTTAATCAAAAATGTTGTAAAGCTATATGTCAAAAGGATGGCTCTATCCTATTTAGTGGTAAGAGGAAAAACAACATTTATAAAATAAATCTTTCAGAACTTAAAGTTCAAAATGTTAAATGCCTCTTGTCTGTTAATGAAGAGCAATGGGTCTGGCACAGAAGATTGGGCCATATTAATATGAGACGTATATCTCAGATTAGTAAACTTAATCTTGTCAGAGGACTCCCTAATCTGAAGTTCACTTCAGATGCTCTTTGTGAAGCATGCCAAAAGGGGAAGTTTTCAAAAACATCTTTTAAATCAAAAAATGTTGTTTCTACTTCCAAACCACTAGAACTACTTCATATTGATCTGTTTGGACCAGTGAAAACTGCATCCATCAGAGGCAAGAAGTATGGATTAGTCATTGTTGATGACTATAGTAGATGGACATGGGTAAAGTTCTTAAAACACAAGGATGAGTCACATTCTATGTTCTTTGACTTCTGCAAGCAAGTCCATATTGAAAAAGATTTCAAAATTATAAAAGTCAGAAGTGATCATGGCGGTGAATTTGAAAATAAATATTTTGAAAAATATTTTTCTGAAAATGGCATTGCTCATGATTTTTCCTGTCCTAGAACTCCACAACAAAATGGGGTTGTAGAGAGGAAAAATAGGACTCTGCAAGAAATGGCCAGAACCATGATCAATGAGACAAATCTGGCAAAACACTTTTGGGCATAAGCAATCAACACAGCGTGTTACATTCAGAACAGAGTGTCTGTAAGACCTCTTTTGAAAAAGACTCCATATGAACTGTGGAAGAACAGAAAGCCTAACATTTCATATTTTCATCCTTTTGGATGTACTTGTTATATACTTAACACTAAAGAAAATCTTAACAAGTTTGATTCCAAAGCACAGAAGTGTTTCATGCTTGGTTATTCTGAACGCTCTAAAGGCTACAGAGTATTCAATACTGAAACACAGATTGTGGAAGAATCTATTCATGTA
Source organism: Lathyrus sativus (assembly GCA_963859935.3). Taxonomy (NCBI): domain Eukaryota; kingdom Viridiplantae; phylum Streptophyta; class Magnoliopsida; order Fabales; family Fabaceae; genus Lathyrus; species Lathyrus sativus. The sequence continues at coordinate 329,147,480 of OZ012737.1, read as the reverse complement.
AGATTTGATGATAAGTTTGGCTCTGAAAAGCCAGAGCAGTTTGAGAATTCTGCAAATAGAGAAGTGATTCTCACAGACTCTGAAGGATCAGAGGCAGAAAAGGCTAAAGAAAAGGAATCTGAAGCAACTCTAGATGCTATTCGCCTATCTTCTCAATTGGACAACTTACACATTTCTGAAAGATCAAATGTCAGAGGATCTTCTTCCAGAATCAAGGCATCTCACCCAGAAGATGTGATTATTGGAAAGAAAGATGATCCAATCAGGACAAGATCCTATCTCAGAACATCTGAATCTTCATTGTTTGGCTTAGTGTCAATAATTGAACCAACATCTGTGGATGAGGCTCTGAAAGATAATGAATGGATTATTTCCATGCAAGAAGAGCTAAATCAATTCACCAGAAATGAAGTTTGGGATCTGGTTCCTAGACCTAAAGGATTCAATGTTATTGGAACAAAATGGGTCTTCAGGAATAAGTTGAATGAAAAGGGAAAAGTTGAAAGGAATAAGGCAAGGCTGGTTGCTCAAGGATACAGTCAACAAGAAGGTATTGATTACACTGAGACATATGCTCCAGTGGCAAGGTTAGAATCTATACGTCTTCTTATTTCATTTGCTGCACAGAATAACATCACTCTGTATCAGATGGATGTTAAAAGTGCCTTTCTTAATGGTATTGTAGAAGAGGAAGTATATGTCCACCAACCTCCTGGTTTTGAAAGTGAAAACTTTCCAGATCATGTTTTTAAACTAAAGAAATCTCTTTATGGATTAAAACAAGCTCCCAGATCTTGGTATGAGAGGTTGAGCAACTTCCTTATGAAGAAAAATTTTATCAGAGGAAAAGTGGATACAACTTTATTCTGTAAAAGTGTTAAGAAAGATTTGTTGATTTATCAAATTTATGTAGATGATATTATTTTTGGATCAACAAATATTACGCTTGGAAAGGAGTTTGCTAAATGTATGCAGGAAGAGTTTGAAATGAGCATGATGGGAGAATTGAGATTCTTCTTGGGAATCCAAGTCAACCAGACTCCAGAGTGCACCTACGTACATCAAACCAAATATGTTAAAGAGCTTCTGAAGAAGTTCAACATGGTTGATAGTAAAATGGCAAAGACTCCAATGCACCCTACAAGCACTCTAGGTAAGGAAGAGGTAAGTAAGAAGGTAGATCAGAAACTCTACAGAGGTATGATAGGATCTCTTCTATATTTGACTACTTTTAGACCAGATATTCTGTTTAGTGTCTGCTTATGTGCAGGATTCCAATCAGATCCTAGAGAATCACACTTAACAGCTGTTAAGAGGGTTCTAAGGTATCTGAAAGGTACTACTAACATGGGTCTGTGTTACAGAAGATCTGATGAATTTTCATTAGTTGGATTTTGTGATGCTGATTATGCTGGAGACAGAGTTGAACGTAAAAGCACTTCTGGAAGCTGTCAGTTTCTTGGAAGTCATCTGATCTCATGGTACAGCAAGAAGCAACCCACTATTGCACTATCAACTACAGAGGCAGAATACATTGTTGCTGCTGGATGTTGTACTCAGATGCTCTGCATGATGAGTCAATTAGAAGATTATCAGATCTATGAGAGTAACCTTTCTATCTTCTGTGATAATACTTCTGCTATATGTTTGTCAAAAAATCCTATCTTGCATTCTAAGGCTAAACATATAGAAATTAAACATCACTTCATCAGAGACTATGTTCAGAAGGGTGTAATCAATCTAGCCTTTGTTGATACAGATCATCAATGGGCTGATATTTTCACAAAACCCCTTGCTGAAGATAGATTTAAGTTCATTCTGAAAAATATTTGTATGGATTTTTGTCCAGAGTAATATTTATCATAGGCAACTTCTCAGATGCAAAATGTTTAATGATCTGAAGTATTTCATCTGATTTTTGTTCATTTATCTTTAATTAATTTATTTGTGTGAAACTCTGAACTAACAAGCTTAGAAGATCTGAAAGTTGAAAACGTTTCATTTCTTGAGAGACATCAGATGCACATACAAAGCAAACACGTGTCACTCAGTATCTGAAACGATGGAGTGCTCAACTGAATTGACGTTTGAGGTATTGCTTTGAAAATCTCATTTTTCTTGGTTTTTCCCCCCAGCTGTCATAAATTTAATGTGAAATGATTACTTTCATTAAATGTTGTACAAACGTGCGTATGTGTCTTTTGTTGTGCCCAATGTTTGATTTTTTGGCTCTCTATATATACCACCTATCACACTATTTTCACACTTTTCACATTCACTACACTCATGCGTTTTTGCTCTCTCTTCAATCTCTACCAAAACCCTAAACCCAAATCAAGATCTTCTTCATCAATGGCTTCTGCATCAAATACTGCTGGAAAATCCAACAAAACTATAATGTACAAGAAACCAGAACGCACCCTATTTACTCCAGTAGCAGATCTTGAAGTTTTGTGTGAGAGCTTCGTTGATCTTGAATCATTAAAGGAAAATGGGTTTGACCTAACACCTGCCATTAAAGCTCAAGGATGGGAGAAATACTTTGAAAGATTGATGGGTCCTGTGTATCCAACTCTTGTAAAGGAATTCTGGATTCACGCTAGCGCTGGTCCTAAGTTTATTCACTCATCTGTTCTTGGGATGGAGATAGTGATTACTGAGAAACTGATCAGGCAACTATTCAGTTATACCGAATCTGATGGAGTTTCAAACCTTGCTTCTTCACGTATTGATATGGCTAAGGTTTATGAAGAAATCACTGTAGCTGGAACACCAACGAGTAAGGTTAAAGATCTGAAACCCATCTATAGGATCTGGGCAAAGATATTTATGAGTACATTTTTTCACAGAAAGTCATCCAACTCACCAGACTATGTGATTTCAGAACATTTGTATTTCATGTACTGCATCAGCCAGAATATTAAGGTGGATCTACCGTATCTGATCTTCAGTCATCTTCTGACTCATGTCAAAGAAACTAGAGAAGAGGTCAGATCTAAAGCTGGGAAAGTTAGAACTTGGATACCTCTAGGAAGATTGATTTCAGACATCCTTGTTGAAAACAAGCTGGTAAAGCATCTGACAGATGCAAAGATAACAGAAGATCTGTCTTACATCATTGGATCTGAGATAAATGGACTCAACCTGAAAAGGATGAAAATCATTTCAGAGTTGAATGGAAAACTAAGGAAGATAAACTCTGAGGAGGTCCAAGGCAGAAGAATACCCTTGGAAGACTTTCCAATGTTCAGTGCAGATGAACCAAAGGAATTTGTCTGGATGTACATTGCAGAATGTCTAAAGGAGGGAATTCCTCTACCTGCTAATCTTGTTCAGAAACCAGGAGAAGAAATGCCCAATCTGATGAAGGAAAGGTGTAGTAAGAGGAAAGCTGAAGAAGGATCAGTTCAGAAGAAAAGGAAAGTATCTGAAGTTTCAAGGAAGAAGAAGAAAGAAGGAAAGAAGGCCAGAATCAGCTCTAGAGAAGCCACTCTGGAAGAGGTTAGAGACACTATTCATCAGGTATTAACATCTGATCCTACACCTGCTGTTCATTCACCCTTTTCATCACCACAACTTTCTCCAAACCTTAGTCAAAGATCTTCAACACCCAAACAATCTGAAAATCCTTTATCTGAACCACCCTCATCTGAACCAGTTCATTCACAACCATCTCCTGTACCAATTCCTTCTGAACCACAACCTCAAAAAAATTCAATCAGAAATTCCACAAACAGAAACAACTCAACCAGAAAATACTCAAACAGAAATTCCTCAACCAACAATGTCACAACCAGAGAATCCCCAATTAGAGACTCTCCAACCAGAAACAATCATTTTAGAACCAAACCAACCAGAGAATGTTCAAACTGAACACTCTGAACAACCAATTCCATCAGAAGATCCAAATCTTTCTGACAATATTCTTGATATAGAACCCCTCAATCAATCAATTATAATTTCTTCAACATCTGTTCACTCAGATGAATCTTCTGATTCATCTGATTCATCTGATTTTGAATCAGAATCACTCAAACAAGCTCGTTCTGAAAGTGTTATGAAGGAACATCTTAACATTTCCATATTTCATACTCCACCAAACTCTCCACCTCAACCTCATCCATCTGAAATTCAACTATCTGACACTCAAACATTTGGAACCCAAACCATTCCTCAACCACCTGAAACCAATCCATCTGAAACTCAAACCATTCCTCAACCATCTGAACTCCCTCAATCTGACATCCAAACATCTCAACCACCATCACCTCAACCACAACCATCTGAACCTACTCCTGTTAACACCCCTAATCCTAATTCCTCTGAACAGTCTGAACAGTCAGATCTAGGATCATGTGTTAATTCTATGTTTGAAATTTTCAAAAAGGAGATATATTCGGAATACACTCGTGTTAAGGATGTGTGCATGTCTAGTTTGGATCCAACTGTTTCAAATGCTGCTTAGAAGCGCTTCATCTGGATGTTCAACAAAGCTGCCTTAAAAGTTAGAGCTAAATGCTTTAAGCTTGCTAAGACTAAGTTTGCAGAATTAATCAAGGTAACTCTGATGAACATGCCTCCTCCTCCTCCTGTGTTACTTTTGGAAGTTGCTCCTCTAGTAGTTCCTGAATCTGAAATGGTTGAACAAGCTTCTGAAGAAAACCAATCTGAAGGGAACCCTGCTGCTACTGCATCTGCTCCGTCTTCATCTGTGGTTGCAGAACATGTGAATGATGTGAAGGATATAAAGGATTGGATGATCAAGCAAGAGAAGACAACTGATGAAATCAAGACCTGGATGTCTAAGCAAGAAGAGTCAGCTGCCAAGATGACAGAGCTTCTGACCCTTATTGCCTCTCGCCGGACTTAGTTTTATTTGTTGTTTTTTTTTGCACATGAACTGCTTTTGCTGTTTACTTTTTGTTGTGTTATGCGTTTTGGCTTCTGCCTGTTTGACTGTGAACTTTGGTATGGTTAATTGCATGCTAATATTTTTTGCTTCTATATGCTTCTTTTCTTCTGTATCTTTCTGTCTTTAAAAATCTTTTTGATTATGACAAAAAGGGGGAGAAAAAGAGAAATTGAGTGTTCAATCTATAAGCAATTACTAAAACTGAAATTCAGACATTTTATTTTACTTTGAATTTAAGTCTTTCAGATTACATTGATATATCTGACATAATTCATTGAAGTTACCCTGAGACTTTTCCAACCAGAACCTGATCTTCCAAAGAAAATCTGAGTATTCAATCAACTCTGATAACTCTGATATCTTACTCTGACACCTTTATTCTGAAAGAGAATTCAAGCAAGATGATAACCAGGCGCTCTGACTGAAGGAAGTCATAATTATCTGGCATCAAGATTTGATTCTGAAAGTCAAACCTTTTTCATCAGGCTCTGAATCTGAAATATACTTAATAAAAAAAAGGGAAGTATTCTCTTCTAGTAGAATATTTATTTCAGGGGGAGATTGTTAATCTCAGGGGGAGTTATAATTCATACTTTTTATTGAACAAAATTTCTCATGTTTTGTCATCATCAAAAAGGGGGAGATTGTAAGAACACAGATTGTTTCTTAGTTATATCTCTATATTTTGATGATAACACTTATGAATTTTGTATTCAAGAATTATATACTCTAAATTTGTTCTAGACTGTTTGCTACAGGGACTAAAGAAAATATTCTTAAAAGAGCAAATTTGCATCTGAACAATAATATTATGAAAGGCTTCAAAGGTTCAAGAGCATCTTAAATGAAGATCTGAACGCTGCTCCCAGAAAATCTGAATGTTGTCTACTGAAGATTCTAAAGCAGGAGCATCTAAAGAATAGAAGACTCTGAGAGATCAGAAGCTTAGTCATCAGAAGACTCTGAAGATACTGCGCTGCTTAAGTATTGAGAATCTGATATAGAAGACTCTGCTCTGATAGATTTACACGCTCAAGCACACAAGCTGCACATACTCTGATTCAGCTCAATCTGAAGAACATCCAAGACTCTGAAGATCCAGAAGATCTCTATTCTGGAGATTCTGAAGATTCAGACTCTAATGTTGAAAGCTGAACTTACTTAGTGAAGAAGATTTTAATATGTACGTTGGCATATCTCAACAGCTCTTTCCTCTTTTGTGCTAGACACAAGAACACAGACAAAAAGGTTTTATCTGTGCATTCCATTCTAAGGAAAGTTTCTGCAAAGTGAAGACAAAAGGCATCAGGCTTTTTCAGCACAGCCTCCAATGTAAAGACAAAAGGCTCCAGGCTTTTCAGCACAGCCTTCAATGTTGAGAAGACTTCATGGATCTAAGTGCCTATATAAAGAAGTCCACTCCATCTTCTTCAGTAACGAATCACTTGCAAAAATCTCTTATCAAAGCAAAACTCTCAAAGCTCTTATAATTTTATTTTGCTATAACATTGTTCTTAACTTAAGAGAAATATCACAGTTGTGATAACAGCTTCTTAGAAGCATTCTTACTCTTGTAATAGTTTTACATTGTTTGTAAAAGGTTTTCCTTAAGAGGATCCAGTTGGGATCAGTAGCTCTTGAAAAGACTAAGAACAGTTGTTCTTAGGTGTTACTATTGTAATCTGTTTGATTAAATAGTGGATTAAGTCCTTGACAGAGAAAGGCAAATCACTCTTGAGAGGGTGGACTGGAGTAGTTGAGTTCAACGAACCAGGATAAAAATAACTGTGTTTAAATCTCTGATTATTTGTCATTCTTATTCAACCACCCCCCCCCCCTTCTAAGTAATTTTCTCACCTTCATCATTAACGTGTGTCTGTGTTGCAGGTGCATATTTCTCCCCTGGTTCTAGTGATCTTGATCCTTATGGCAGATATGGCATCTCTGAAGAAGACTGTGGCTTACAAGCTACCAACACCTGACATCCGAGAGTTACGAACTTTGATTTCTTTGGCTGATAAGACAGTGATGGAGAGTTTCAGACAGAGTTATGGGATACTTCTGAGTATTGTGTATAAGCTTCCTACGTACGAGTTGAATGGCCTCTACGCCCTGCTGTAGTTTTACGACCCACAGCTCAGATGCTTCGTGTTTCCAGACTATGTCCTCGCCCCGACCTTGGAAGAGTACTCTGACCTGTTGAGGGTGCCTTTGATGAATCAAATGCCTTACTACCGTGTTGAGGGTGAACCCAAATTGAGTAAGTTGACTGACGCTCTTCATGTAGATGAGTCTGAATTGGAAGGGATGGTATCCAGGAAGATTGGAGTTCATGGTTTCCCTTTGCCTTTCCTGATGGAAAAAGCCCAAAATTTTGCCGAGAAGGGTCGTTGGGATGTATTCAATGCCTTCTTAGCCCTCTGTATCTATGGGATCGTGCTATTCCCAAGTCACCCGGACTTCATCAGTATGGATGCTTGCCATATATTTGCCTTCGGGAATCCAGTGCCCACTCTCCTCGGAGACGTCTATCATTCAATTCACAGCAAGAACGAAAACAGAAAGGGGATGAACGTGGCATGTTATGCTCCTTTAATGTATAAGTGGTTTGCTAGCCATCTTCCTAAGTCGGGGCCGTTCATTGATTCTGCTGAGACTTCGCCCTGGTCTGCATGTTTGATGGGTTTGACTGCTGACAATATCATCTGGTTTGATAGAGATCTGCTGGGCAAAGATATCGTGTATAGCTGCTGTGGCTTTCCAAACGTCCCCCTGGTCGGAAGGAATGGATGTGTCAACTACAATCCATCTCTGCTGGTACGACAATTTGGGTATGCACTACGAGGTCCTCCTGAAGAGGAAGAGATACGAGAATCTCTGTATCTAACAGGGTTGCTTGAAGGTGACACTTTGATCAAGGTACAGAATGCTTGGAGCAAAATTCACCGAAAGGGAAAGGTCCTGCTGGGAAAGAGCAACGACAAGGCCTTTGATCCGTACGTGACTTGGGTTCGAGAAAGAGCCGCCAAGTTTCTAATGTCGTTTCCTGCCGTGGAACCATTGTATCCTCTTATGCACAAAGAGCCTACTACAGTTGATATTCAGAAATTCAACCAGGTACTCCGAGAGAAGGAAGAGCTACGAAAGGCCAACGAAGAGTTGGAGAAAGAGATCGCTCAACTTCAGAAAGAGAAAAGCGAAGCCGTTTATACCTGCAAGAAGCAGACTGAGATGATCAGCCATCTAGGCTCCAACCTGACCAAAGAAACTAATGCTAGGGAACGTTTGGGGTTGGATCTAAAGTCAGTGCATGGCGTGTTGACAACCAAGAAACAGGATCTGGACAAAGTGTACCGGAAGCTAACCCAATACGAGAGGGTCTGGAGCAGCACCCTAGCCAAGTACAAAGAGCGGGAAGAAAAGCTGAAGCAGCGAGTAGCCGAGCTAAAAGCTCAGATTATGGTGAAAGACGAGAAGACAGAGGTTGACACCTCACTGCGACGTGACGTCCAATATAGATTGGCTGAGGCCGAGGCGGATTTGCAAGATTCTCAACTCCGGGCTGATGCTAAAAGGAGAAGAGTCGAGAACCATTCTGAAGAAGGTGTTTCTAGGAGCGTTACCGAGAACCTCCTAGAGTCCATCAGGCAGAGGGACCTGATGGCCCGGGGTTTGCTTACTCAGTCAGATCACCCTGCTACAAAGAAGTTGATTGAAGATTTTCGTACCCTTGACCGCACTTGATCTCTTTGTATTTTCTTTGTACATTTTATGCATTGATATGCTGATCACCACCAGGTCTGTTGGTTGGGGTCATGCCTTATTGCTTCAGTTGTATGTGATTACAGTTGTACGCTACCCGAGCGGGCTTTTCAGATGAATATATGATGATTTCTTTTCCATGATTGGATCATAGACTTTATTTGTCTCGGAAGCTAGGATCGGGGGGGATCTCCCCAAGGAACAGACACACGTTTGCATTTGCATGAAGCATTTGCATAACGAGCACCTTGTCGTTTTTTCTTCTAACCCTCTGTGTAGGCAGGTTGTTCCAGGATTGATCGAAGACCGATCCACCGATATCCGACCAGAGCGAATCAAGCTAGAGTAATGAAACAAGTGCAAACTGACGTCCAGGAACTCCGGGAGAGGATGAACCGCTTCATGGAGCTCATGCAAGTGGTTGCCAACGGCCAAGACCAGCTCAGAACATTGGTCCAGCCTCTGATCTCAAGGGTTGACAGCAACGGTGTACTCCATAGTGGGAATGTTCCAACCCCTCCACCTGTTGAAACTCCTCAGGGTGGCATACCCGTGACCGGGGGGAATGGAAGTGGCAACGGCAATGTGATCACTAACATCGGGCTCAATGGTAATACGACTGGCGTCGGCAATGGAAACTTTAAGGCTAATGGCAACGCTGGATTGGGCAATGGCAACACAGGTGCTGGAAATCTGTATGGGCCTCAACCATGGCTAGAAGATCGACAAGAAGATTTGTTCTCACACAGGATTGCTGAAGGAGAACTGACTGCTGAAGCACGTCTGAGGTTTAAGGCGCTCGAGGACAAAATGAGGAATTTCGAGAACCTGAACACTATGGGGGTCGACATGACTAAATTGGGGTTGATTTCTGATTTCAAGGTGCCTCCTAAATTCAAGGTACCCGACTTTGAGAAATACAAGGGCACCACTTGCCCTCGTGTCCACTTAAGGTCATACTACCGGAAGATGTCTGCTCACTCTGAAGACGAGAAGCTGCTGATGCACTTCTTTCAGGATAGCTTGTCCGGGCCATCCCTAGAGTGGTACATGGGTTTGGAACCCACCAGTATGCGCACATGGAAGGAACTGGCTGAGGCCTTTGTACACCATTATCAGTATAACAGTGACTTGGCTCCGAACCGGGTTCAACTGTAGAACTTGTCATAGAGGAACAACGAGGGGTTCAAAGAATACGCCCATCGATGGCGTGAATTAGCATCTAGAGTTCAGCCGCCGATGGTTGAACAAGAGCTTGTTGAAATGTTTTTAGCCACTCTCTCGGGGGTCTATTACGAGAAACTAGTTAGCGGTATGTCAGGGAGTTTCTCAGATCTCATCATTACTAGCGAGCACGTTGAAAATGGGATCAAATTGGGAAAAATTCAAGGTGGTGATCTATCCTCAGCTGGAGGAGGAAAGAAACCATATGGTAGCAAAAGGCGTGAAGGGGAGACGAGCATCGTGTCCAACGCTCGAAGGAAAGGTAAAATCCAGCGCCAGCAGGTGGCTAGAATAACCATCCCTGCTGTCCAACAACCCCAGCCACAGCAGCAGCAGCAGCCAAATCAGCAAGGGTACAGAAAGTATCAGAACAGGGCACCTCTATCAAGTCGTCACCTTGAGACACACCCATGTTATATGCACAACTATTACAAACTCTGCTTCAGTTACAGCTAGTCCAGAAGAGAACCCTGGCTCCCTTGACAGGGGCACCTCCGCAGGGTTATGATACGAATGCAACATGTGATTTTCACTCAGGGGCACCTGGCCACACGATAGAAAACTGCAAAGCCTTCAAGCACAAGGTGCAAGATATGGTGGATGCTAAGATGATCAATTTCTTAGATAATGTTCCGAATGTCACAAAGAACCCTATGCCAAACCATAGGGGAGGTGGGGTGAATGCCATTATTGAAGAAGAGGATTTAGATGTGCTGACTGATGTCAAGGATCTGAAGACAACGCTTAGCTTCTTTAAAGCCAAGCTAATGAAGAGAGGCTTCTTTCCGGGCTGTGGAGAACTGTGTATGGGTTGTGCGACTCGTCCTGATGGATGTGAACAGTTGATAGAAGGGATTCAGAGTCTGATGACCGAAGGAATCTTGCAGTTTAGCCGAAGGGCCGAATATGGATCCGGAGAGGTAATGCTGAAGCAAGATGATGAGGTTGCCACCATCACCATCCCTCGCCAGACGATAACCATTTCTGCACTCAGGCCGCCCACAATTACCATCACCAAAGCTGGGCCGATACCTTTTGAAAGCACCAATGTTGTCCCGTGGCATTATGAGGCAGACGTCTACTGTAACGGACAGAAATTGGAACTAGAACCATCTGGGCAGTCTGTGGATAACCTAGTAGGGATTGGCGGAATCACGCGCAGCGGAAGAGTATTTGCTCCACCTGAGATTGTGGGGGAAAAAGCAGATAAAGCTGAGGAAACTGATAAGGGAAAGAGTAAAGTCGTTGAGGAAACCCCTCGTGGGGTAGAGAAGGACTTACTTGTGAAGGACGCTGAAGAGTTCATGAGGTTGATCAAGAAGAGTGATTACAAGATCGTGGATCACCTCCATCAAACACCCTCGAAAATTTCCATCCTGAATTTGTTGCTGTGTTCGGAGTCACATCGCAACGCGCTGTTAAAGGTTTTGAATGCCACGTATGTACCGCAGGAAATCTCGGTCAACCAGTTGGAAGGGGTGGTAGCCCACGTGAATGCTGGAAACGGGTTAGGGTTCACTGACCTGGAGCTGACGTCGAAGGGAAGAAACCACAACAGCGCCCTGCACGTCTCGATAGAGTGTAGGGGAACAGTTATGTCTCATGTGTTGGTGGACACCGGGTCATCGCTCAATGTTCTTCCGAAGAAAGAATTGATGAAGTTAGACACTCGAGGATTGATTTGCACACCCAGTGATCTGGTTGTGAAGGCTTTCGATGGAACCAAGCGTCATGTCTTTGGAGAGGTAACTCTGCCAATCCAAGTCGGGCCGGAAACTTTCGACGCAGTCTTCTACATTATGGACATCATGCCTGCCTACATCTGTCTCTTAGGCCGGCCATGGATCCACTTTACTGGTGCCGTGACCTCCACGTTGCACCAGAAACTCAAGTATGCTGTAGGGGGCAGCATTGTAACTGTATGTGGTGAGGAAGATATAATGGTGAGCCATTTGTCATCCTTCAAATATGTTGAGATGGTTGGGGAAATCCACGAAACCCTATGTCAGGCATTCGAAGTTGTTAAGGTCAAGGACGTGACTCCTGTAATGATTGAGAAACCAGAGATGACTCTCTCTTCCTTCAAGGAAGCCCGGGCCGTTGTTCAAGCTGGATCTACCCCAGGCTGGGGGCAAGTTCTAGAAATACCTAACAAACGAGACAAGTTTGGGTTAGGATATTCTCCTACGGCTGAAGCCTCCTCTTCTCACAGTGCGTCGCGAGGTAAAGGGCCGATCCAGTTTACCAGTGGAGGGGTGATATTTGGAAGTGTCAACGCAGTGTCTGAAGACGGCGAAGACAGCGATTGCGACCTAGACTCTTGGACCAAGCCAAGCAAACCAGGCCAGAGCCTCACCAACTGGTCCATCAGGGATACCATCCAAGTGACGGGCAAAGAGTAATGATTTACTTTCTCCAATTATTGTACAACCCTATGTCCTACCCGGGGCATAGTGGTTTTATTGTCAGGTCCTTGTTTGATTATGTACATGCATTTTACCAATAAATCAAAAGGCATTTTTCTTCGTGTTCAAATGTTGTGATCTCTGTTATTCCTGTTTTATATTTGTTTTGAAAAACAATAAAATGACAATAGGGTTTGTGCTAACCTGCATATCCTTGTTTTAAGCTTAACCCTTGTTATTGCAGGATCCACATCGCAGATGACATCGACTCTGGACCTTCTACGACTCACTTCGACTTCGATTGCCTGATCTATCAAGCCGAAGGGGAGATTGATGAAGACGAAGACCTTCCCGAAGAGTTGGCCCGCTTGTTGAAACAAGAGGAGAAAGTTATTCTGCCTCACGAGGAAGAGATTGAGATTGTGAATTTGGGTTCTGAAAAACTGGTTAGGAACATCAGGATAGGGGCCGCATTGCAGAGTGATGTCAAGCAGAGATTAGTCGAGATGCTTTGAGAGTATAGTGACGTCTTTGCTTGGTCTTACGAAGATATGCCCGGACTTGACACTGACATCGTGGTCCATCACTTACCGCTGCGAGAAGATTGTCCTCCCGTTAAGCAGAAGCTTAGGAGGACGCGACCAGATATGGCCGTTAAGATCAAAGAAGAAGTGCAGAAACAGCTTGATGCTGGCTTCTTAGCGGTCACTACTTACCCTCCGTGGGTCGCCAATATAGTGCCTGTACCGAAGAAGGACGGTAAGGTGCGAATGTGCGTCGATTATCGGGATTTGAATAGGGCGAGCCCTAAAGATGATTTCCCGCTCCCTCATATTGATGTGTTGGTCGACAATACAACTCAGTTCTCCGTATTTTCGTTCATGGATGGCTTCTCCAGCTACAATCAGATCAAGATGGCGGCGGAGGACATGGAGAAAACTACGTTTATTACACCTTGGGGAACATTTTGCTACAAGGTAATGCTTTTCGGTCTGAAGAACGCAGGGGCCACTTACCAACGAGCAATGGTTACTTTGTTTCATGATATGATTCATCATGAGATTGAAGTCTATGTTGATGACATGATTGCGAAGTCCCAAACGGAGGAGGGACATCTGGTCAATTTGCTGAAGCTTTTTGAGAGGCTTAGGAAGTTCAGGTTGAGGCTGAATCCTAACAAGTGTACTTTCGGAGTACGGTCTAGAAAACTACTGGGGTTTATCGTGAGTGAAAGAGGCATCGAGGTTGATCCTGCGAAGATAAAAGCAATACAAGAAATGCCAACGCCAAAAACCGAGAAAGAAGTTCGTGGCTTCCTGGGCAGAATAAACTACATTGCAAGGTTTATTTCTCAGTTCACGGCCACGTGTGAACCGATGTTCAAACTGTTAAAGAAAGATCAGACGATTATCTGGAACGAGGATTTCCAGAAGGCATTTGATAAGATAAAACAGTATCTGCAGGAACCTCCGATCTTGATACCCCTAGTGGCCGGAAGACCCTTAATCATGTACTTGACAGTTCTTGAGAATAGTATGGGGTGTGTTCTCGGTCAGCACGACAAGACGGGCAGAAAAGAGCATGCCATTTACTATTTGAGTAAGAAGTTCACATACTGTGAATCTCGTTACTCGATGCTGGAGAAAACGTGTTGTGCACTAGCCTGGGCTGCCAAACGTTTACGACAGTACATGCTCAACCACACAACCATGATAATTTCGAAGATGGATCCGATCAAGTACGTCTTCGAGAAACAAGCGCTTTCAGGCAGGATTGCCAGATGGCAAATGGTGTTGACAGAATATGACATTCAGTATGTTTCCCAGAAGGCCATCAAAGGAAGCGTATTGTCTGATTACCTTGTCGAACAGCCGATCAAGGATTATCAGCCGACAAGGGGCCAGATAGGAAATCCCAGTGGAAATTGATATTTGACGGGGCGGTTAATTCTTACGGAAGTGGCATTGGGGCGATCATCACGACTCCCCATGGATCCCACATCCCGTTCACTGCTAGACTGACGTTTTCGGTCACCAATAACGAAGCGGAGTACGAAGCATGAATCATGGGTCTAGAAGAAGCAATTGATTTGAGAATCAAGAACCTAGATGTATATGGTGACTCGGCACTTATGATCAACCAGATTAAAGGGGAGTTGGAGACTCGTCAATCGAATTTGGTGTCGTACATGAATTATGCCAGAAGGCTACTTCCGTTCTTTGATCCAGTGGAACTCCATCATGTACCCAGAGCTGAAAATCAGATGGCTGATGCCCTAGCCACGTTGGCTTCGATGTATAAAGTCAATTTTTGGAATGAAGCTCCAAGAATTGTCCTTTCTCGTCTTGATAGACCTGCATTTGTCTTTGCGATCGAGGAAGCCTTCGATGGCAAGCCCTGGTTCCATGACATCCAGACTTTCCTTATGACTAAGGAGTATCCTGCGGGAACGTCAACCCAGGATAAGAAGACTCTGAGGAGGCTGTCTGGAGATTTTTATCTCAATCCTGATGGAGTTTTGTATAAAAGAAACCACGATCTCGTGCTACTCAGATGTGTAGATGAGAAAGAAGTGAGTATGCTCATGGAAGAAGTCCACGAAGGCACATTTGGTACGCACGCCGGCGGGCATGCTATGACGAGAAAGATCCTGAGAGCAGGATACTACTGGCTGACGATGGAATCAGATTGCTTTAAATTCGCGAAGAGATGTCATAAATGCCAGATTTATGCTGATAAGATTCATGTGCCGCCGTGCCCGTTGAATGTCATGTCCTCCCCGTGGCCGTTCTCCATGTGGGGCATCGACCTGATAGGCAAGATCGAGCCCACTGCGTCTAATGGTCATCGCTTCATTTTGGTAGCCATCGACTACTTCACCAAGTGGGTGGAGGCAGCCTCGTATGCTAACGTGACCAAGCAGGTGGTGGCTAAATTCATAAAGAGGGACATCATCTGTCGATACGGAATTCCCGAGCGGATCATTACTGATAATGGTTCGAATCTGAATAACAAGATGATGAAGGAGCTGTGCCATAGTTTCAAGATTGAACACCACAACTCATCTCCTTACCGGCCGAAGATGAATGGCGCCGTTGAAGCGGCCAACAAGAACATCAAGAAGATTGTACAGAAGATGGTTGTCCTAGAAGCTTTCAGACGGGTGACCTCGTCCTGAAAAAGATTCTTCCCCCACACTCCGATCACCGGGGCAAGTGGACTCCCAATTACGAAGGTCCGTACATCGTCAGCAAGGTCTTCTCGGGAGGAGCCTTGTTGTTATCCACAATGGACGACGAAGATTTTGCATCCCCGGTGAACGCGGACGCAGTTAAAAAATACTTTGCTTAAAACTGACCTGCTGGAAAGAAAAAGAATATCCAGGCAAAAAGGGGGCATCCGGGCGAACCATAAAAAAGGAAAAAGGTTCGGGCAAAAATTAGGCATATAAATGGAAAAAATGTGCACCCGCAAAGTCGAAAACCTGGAAGGGCGACTTTGGCAAAAAAGGGTATCCCGGTGAATCGAAAACCCGAAAGGGCGATTCAGGCAAAAGTTAGGGATTTGAAAAAGTAAATGACTGCGTTCCGCGTATGGACGTTCATTGTTTAGTGGTTTGGAAGACCTGAGGGCCGTTTATCTAAATCAATCTCTTCTGAAGCTGAAGCGTCGGAGAAGTATCGAAGTCGAGTGGGTCATAGAGGGATCAACTCATGGTGTTCGTCTACGCCGCATTGCCGACATTTGTGTATATACTGATGTATATTTATGTTTTTATATTTGCGCAGCTTCCTCATTCCAGGAGCTTGCATCTGTTGTAAAACATTTTTGCCCATTCAGGGGTTCGTCATCAATAAAATATATACTATTCAGCAATTCTGTTTGTTTGTTTAGCATCTATCTGTTTTTTTTTTTGCGAAAAAGAACGCCGATGTTTTTGATAAAATGCGCATACATAAATTTACTGGCCTAGGCCACTGATTGTTGAAACAATGAATTACTTGAACATTGTCACAAGATGATAACCTTGATAGGTCATTTGAGAAGGGTATCTTGTCTGTTTGTTTGTGTTGTTGCAGGTATAGCATATTCCAGGCCGTACGCCGTATGCGTCCCCAAGCAGGATGATTCCTTCTTCCCCAGCAAGTGTAGCAGCATCTCCCCACGGAGTCTGAACATAGGACCAAGAGCATTGATATGTATCCCCCAAGCAGAGAAGATTCTCCCCAATCAGATGTATCCTGAAGGATCATCATTTCCCCCAGCTGAGTCATGCACCGAAGGGTATGTTCATCCCCAGCATTGGGTCAATGTGCAGTTTTTGTAGAAGACTACTCGCAAGTATGCAGCTTCCGGTAATCCAAACTGAGGTCTCCTGGAGAATTGAAATTCCCCACAGAGTTGTACTCCCCCCAGTAAGCAGGATGATTCCTTCTACCCCAGCCGAGTTGGCAAATCCCCAAGAGAGTCGAGTCCATGAAAGTCGTGCGGGCCATGATTGGTTCTCCCCAGTAGAGTGTTGAATATCTGATGTTGTATTTCCCCATCGAAGTCGTTATCTCCGGGAAATTTTTAGCCGCGAAGGTCGTGCAGTTTATTTCGGCCATTGACATCATTTTTCTCAGCAGTTGTGGTTCGCATACCTAGCTGAGCAGGTCCAAGTTCTCGTAGAACTTTGTTCCCTTGCAGCAGTCATCTGGAGTTCGTTTCCCCAGGTTTAGTCCAATTGAGATTGGTGTGACTTCTTCTCCTTGGCAGGATAATTCCTTCCTCCACCAGAGCGGTCCTTGCTCCTTGACAGGAGGATCCTCCCTTCAGCATTTATTTTGCTGATGGGGTCGTAGCATTTTGCATGATTGCATAGCATTTACCCTAAGATACGTAGCATTTCCACCGTGTGGAGCATTGCGCCATTGTCAAAACATATGCATATGAAACATGAGCTAGGTCGTTACCATATTTGTTTTGCAGATGTTCCTACGCAGAATGGTTTTCTCAAGATGATTCTTGAATTCCCCAGCGAAGTTGATTGCTTAAGATGATTCTTAAAATCCCCAGCAGAGTGGTTGCTCCGGATGATTCCTGAAAATTCTCCCGCAGAGTTATTTGTCCAAGATGATTCCTGAAGTCCTCAGCAGAGTTGATTCACCCAGAATGATTTCTGAATTCCCGAAGCAGAGTTACTTGATAGTTCTCCAGAATCCCCAACGGAGATGTGTCATCCCCAACAGGTTCTAAACAGAGAAATTGAAATTTCCTTGAAGACTTGATGATTGAAGTCTGGCAGTAGTGCCAAATTCCCGACTTACTGACGAAGTCCAACTGTGATGTCGAAGCAGTGCTCTCAACTGATGCGGACTGCCTGATGGCAGAAGAATAGATGTCCTTATTGGGTTCATGATTGACCGAGGATTCTATTTCAGACTTGCTAACGAAGTCCGGCTGACGCCCGAGATGTTCTTTGATTGCCTGACGGAATAATTAACTTGATTGTTAAAAAGTCCCTAACGACCTGATGAGTCCCGAGGAATCCTTCTGCCGCAGTGTCGCAGAACGCCTGACGACAATATCATCTATGTATCGCCGGTTACCGAGTGACCAGTGATCCCTTGATGATTTGAGGAAGCAGCTGCAACGAAATTTGATAATCATCCCGACAGAGATTTGAGATTAGACCCTTCACCAATTACCATGTGACCAATTCCCCCAGCAGAGTTGCCGTGCAACTCTCATGCTCAGTTTTGAAAGATGTTCCTACCAATCAGAGTATCGTTTACCTGTGCGGTTGGCAAATTGCCAGTTACCGTGTAAGCGGTGATCCCTCGATGATTTGAGGATGCAATGATATCAGATAAATCAGAGAATCATCCCGAAGGAGGTTCAGATCAGTATTTCTCCAGCTAGTTGCCGTGCAACTATTATTTCGGTTTCCGAAGATTTGTCCCCATCAGAGTACCGTGTACTTGTGCAGTTGGCAAATTTCCGGGTTTGTTGGTATTCAACCGTATTTTACCTTGATTGTTTGAGAGCCGTTCGCGTCTCACCCAGTCAGGTCCAAGCCGTTTGAATAGGGGCAGCTGTTGCACCCCAAAATTTGCCCAACATTTCTTCACCTAGCTTGTGTTTCATTTCATTCACATTAGCATTATCATTTGCATCTCATTGACATGTATACAGGAGATCAAGAGGTATGATTACCAATCAAGGGCTATACAAGACTATGAAGCTAGTTGGGAGGCTTATTCAGGTACTCAAGGGTTGATATCCTTACCAGAGAAGTTAAAAGATCCTTAGAGAGAGTGATTGAAGCCAAGTGTGTAGGTCTCTTAACTTGAGAGTTGTGGAGAGCCATCAGATGATTCTGAAGCCATGAAGTTGGACTTGAGGTATTGAGAGAGCTCATGAGAAGTGTTGAAGATCACCTTGAGGCCTAGACAGGTCATTGTGCAAGATTAAGAAGGCTCAGCCATGAGTGGTACAGCTAGGGTTTGATTGGGTCAACCCTAAGTCAACTGATGATTTGAAGAAGGTTGAGACTTAATTCAAGAGCCATGTGATCATGGATGGATGCATTAAGATGTTCTAAGGATGATTCCAAGGTTAACTCATCATGATTGAAGAGTTTGAGAAGTTTCAAGCTAGGGTTTCTAAGACTTGACAGTGTAAAATCCCCTAGTTTGACCCCTATTTTCAAGGCAATTTAGCCCAAGATATGATTGTCATCTCATCTTGACCCCAACATGATTGTTGTATAGCATGAGCTAAGCTTTAATTTGAGTACTAGAAGTCCTTGATAGGGTTTATAAAACTCAAGTTATGAGCCAGACAAGTTACAAGTCATCTGAGGTATGTGAATTTGGAGCTTGAAAGTTACCCAACTTGCATGAAACTTTTTCCCAAGAAGGATGATTCCTATGAACTTTTGGTCAACATGAATGTTGTTCCTTATTCTCTTAGATTTCTAGAGAGTACTATAAGTCCTTGATAGGATTTGTATAACTCAAGTTATGGCTTTGACAAGTCAAGGGTATTTTGGGAAGTTATGATTATAGGTCATTTTTGGTTATAGGTCATTTTCACCAACTTAGACACCTCAAATGAAATTTTGTTCAACTTGAAAGTTGCTCAAAATGGGGTTTTAACCTTGACCATGTATCAAGGAGACATTGAAATGGCTCAAGGAAAGACTTGGTTCAAGAAGTGGTGAAAAAGGAAGGATTAAAATGGATTAAATGACCAAAAATTCAAATAAATCATTCTGTGTGCAAATGGAGCAAAGTAATATCATTTATTGAATGGAAAAAGAATTTTAGAAACTTTGGCAATGTTAGAATTTTGGTTTGAGTCCCATATCATGCCCTTTTTCTTTGTTTCTTCATGATGAAGTAACATGACATACACAAGCCATTGGATGAAAACAAGGAGGGAAACATCACCATTCATGTTCAAAATCTCATGAGAAGTTGAATGCAAGCTTGCTAAGACCAAAACAAAGTGGGAATCGTGACTGGTGTAAGTGAGATTTTGGAGAGAATTTGAAAATCCAATTTCTCATTCTGAAGCTTTGAGAGAGTTCTAGATGATTCTAATGAGTTCTATATAAGTGGTTGAGTGTGTTCAGCCATTTTTTTTGGAAGAGATTGAAGCCTGAAGCAGAGAGTGAGGTTGAAATTTCATAGCTGCAAGTTGAAATCGAGTTCTGAGTTCAAGACCAATTCAGGAGAAATTGAAGATTGCATTAGCTTTGGAAGGAGTTTTGGAGTGTATTTGCATCATCTTGGAGGCTGAAGTGATCAAGAACACCTTCTGTTACACCTCTGAATACAGGTTGGTACATTTTGTTTTTGTGCATAATCTAGGAGGAGATAGATAGAAATCTATAGGTGGTTAGGATCTGGATGATGTATAGATGGATTTGAGCTGATCAATTTGAGCATTAGAGACAAGTTAGGATGTGGATCATTTTCTGTTGAAGCTGAATTCTTGTAATTCTTGGATTAATAATCAAGATTAAATAGGGGAAATTGATCACCATGAGATAATGATCATTTTTGTGCATTTAATTGAAGTTCTGATGAGATTCAAGATTGAGGTGTATTTTGGAATGGCTCTCGGGTTTGAAAATCCATGGAGATTTAGATGATTCTAAGGCTGGATTCATGATCAGCATGAAAAACTGGACAAGATGATGTATCATTTTGTAATTTTTGATGAACTATGTGTTGGTCTTCACCGGAGAAGACGGTGACACCACTATTCAGGCCACCGTCTGTAATTTCCCTCCACCTGAACATTTGAATGAAAAAGATGAGCTGTGAGCGTTGGATCATTACTGAAGCTTGACCAAGTCCATGGAATGAATGGCCGCGATTGAGTTTGAAAGTCAGCCTTGGACTCCTTCATCAATACGCACCGTTTCACTTAACTGAAGTGAATGGGTCTAGTGTTTGAATTGATATCCACACCCCCCATCTGGCCCAACCCAGGATTTGAACTGATGTTATTTGCTATTTGCCACGCAAGTTTATTAATTTCTTTTGTATTACCTTTAATTTCATCATTTCATGTTAGTTTAAAAATAATTCATGAAAAATAGAAAAATAGGTCAATTAATTCCAAGTTTTTTTTTCCCTGATTCATAATTGAACCTATAATTTTATTGAATAAAAATATTAGGGAAATCATGCATTTTCAATTTTTGTGATTTTTTTACATTTTATTTGATAATAAAATTGCCATGGTTGATACCTCTGTTTGATGATTTTAGTGTGAGCATTTGGTGATGAGTTTTGGCTTGATTTTTTGTGTGTGATTAGCTTAGACATGTATTCTCCCATAGTATTTTTCTCACATTTTTGTGATGAAATTAGGTGTTGTTTCTAGGTTGAAACTTTAGGTGCTTCCTTTTAGGATTTAAGTTTAGTACCTTGTAGTGTAGAATTTATTTCTAGATCTTATTTGAGGATTTCATCTCTGGAATTAACATGGTAGAGTCATGATTGACATAGGTTCCTATAGTTATTTTTGTAGGATTTTATAATTGATTTTAGTATTTTAGTTAGAATTAACTTTAATACTAGGTTTTAGGTGTTCCTAACTTGCTAACTCAACTAGAATGATTTCATTAGTTCCCTTAGAATAAGGTTTTGCTTCTCTTGCTCTTGGATGATGGTGAAGACTTGTGGGAGCTGCTGTGGAATGCACGGTGGAGCTTGGACTTGAAGATTTCTCTCCTTTTGGTGTAGTTTGTTTAGGGTTAAGGATTAGGGTTTAGGGAGATCTCTTAGAATAGATTTTCTTCCTTCATGAAACATGGAAGGTGTTGATCACTTCCATTCCTTCCTATGATGTAAGGTCCCATTGTGAAGGCCCCATCCCTTTCTAGTTAGATGAATCTTTCTCCCTTTCTAGAGGATGGAGTTCCTCTCTAGAAGATTGAAGATGCTAGAGGTTACACTTCCCCTTTGTTTGAAGACTGCCCTTGGAGCTGAAGCTTGAAGATCCAGAAGAACAAGTTGACACTTATGTGAAGGAGATCAAATTGAGAGCTGAAGCTTGAAGAAGATTGAGAACAAGTTGATACTTGTGTTTGATGCATTGAAAGCTTGAAGAAGCAAGTTGACACTTGCTATTGAAGATGAGAGCCTTCAAGAACAGTTACAGACTGAAGACTGAGTTGCTGTCAGAGGATGGCTTTGCTGTGAAGTTGTGGAAGCTGTTGATCTGCTTTCTTTCCTGTCTGTTTGCTTTCTGTGCAACTGTATTGATGTGACTTGTGTGATTTGCTTGATGCATTAGAATAAGTTCATGTTTAGATTGTTTTAAGCTAGGAGCATGATTGCACTAGAGGTTGAGTTGCTCCCTCTGCTTGTATTTTTAATGTATGGCTTTGCTTGCGGGTATTCGGTAGAGCCCTGCTCCCTTGCCTATGTGGTTTGTGATTTGCTTGATGGCATTTTATTCTCTTCTATATGATTGCAGTTATTCATATCTGGCTTGAGGTTGAGACGAGCTTGTGGAGGCTGATGCCCCACACACATTTCCTCCCTCACTTGCATTGCATGCATTTTACAGTTGTTTCCTGTACTGTATCTCTGTTTACTGTTTAAGCTGATGCTTTATCTGTTTCTGTATCCAATTGACATGATCCCCTAGGAATCTCACTTCCTTTGATAAGGAAGTGATGATTAGAACTTTAGGTTGAAACCTATGCATGATAACTTGTAGGAGTTCCCTGTTTCAAACCTCAACCATAGGATGAATCCTTGGCATGACAACATTAGGACTTGATAGTCTCCCCGTAGTTGAGCCTGTTCTCTCTTCTCATCTCAAACAACAGTAAAAAACGCAATAAAGGCAAGTTAGTATAAGCGCGTTACGAGCCTTAAGCTACTTGGGTAATGATAATTGAGCGGCCTCCTCTCAATCGTCTAGAATGTTCAGTATACGTCCTTTAGACGATATGCGATGCATTCGTTCCCAGGTCATAGTCTCTAGTGCTGTACGAACTACAAACAACCATAAAAAACAGTTCTTCCATAAAAGACAGAAAACAAACTTCAAACCTTTTTGCCCCGTGGGCCCATAATTCAAAGGAAGCTTTTCTGAAGAAAAGAGTGTCGTTAACTCCCAGTTCTATCGCAAACGGTAACGCCTAAGTCTCTAAGGGTCGAGCCGCGTACACCGAGCTGCTGGAACTGTTTGTTAACCCTACTCGAAAAACAGATGAATCTGAACTCCCGTAATCCGTATTATCCCGAACTACGTAAGCTCTGATCTCTCATATCTGTTGAGAGTACGTAGGCACAATACTAATGTATTGGCGAGCCACCTCCCCCGTAACCCGTAGTTAGCCGAACTACGTTGACTCTGATTTCTCATTCTCTGATGAGAATACGTAGGCATAAAGTGCGACGCTTTGCCGAGTCATTTTCTTTTCCTTTCAGACCAGCCTTGATAGGTAGATAGATAAAACCAACCCGTCAGATAAACACAACAAGCATGGATCCCATCGAGTACGATGGACGTGAGGGGTGCTAATACCTTCCCCTTGCGTAACCGACTCCCGAACCTAGACAACGGTTGCGATGACCTTGTCTTATACCTTTTCGTCAGGTTTCTCCGATCGTTTCCTTTCCCGTTCTGAGGGATAAATAACAAAAGGGGCGACACTTCTGTTTTGCCGGCACCTTATTTTCGCGGAAGCGACAAAACACTATCGCACAATCTGACAACAATTAAGATGATAGAACACCCACCAAAAAGATGACGAAGCGAAACTCACCTCGGCCACTACCACCAAAAGGATTATAGGACAAAAGATATTGCACATTCTGACATCAATTAAGATGACAGACCCATCACCAAAAGTATGACGGAGAGAAACTCACACCGGCCACTACCACCAAAAGGATGATAGGAATAACACTATCGCACAATCTAACATCAACAAGATGACAGACCCCCACCAAAAGGATGACGAAGTGAAATTCACACCGAATACTACCACCAAAAGGATGATATGACAAACACTATCGCACAATCTGACATCAACAAGATGACAGACCCCCCACCAAAAGGATGACGGAGTAAAACTCACACCAGCCACCACATCCAAAGGGATGATAGGACAAACATTATCACACAATCTGACATGAACTAGATGAATGAACCCCCCAAAAAAGGATGACGGAGCGAAACTCACACCGGCCACTACCACCCAAATGGATGATAGGACAAACATTGTAGCACAATCTGACATCAATTAAGATGATAGACCCACCACTAAAAGGATGACGGGGCAAAACTCACACCGGCCACTACAACCAAAAGGATGATAGGACAAACACTGTCGCACAATATGACATCAATCAAGATGAAAGACCCCCACCAAAAGGATAACGGAGCGAAACTCAAACCGGCCACTACCACCAAAAGGATGATAGGACAAACACTATCACATAATCTGACATCAATTAGATGACAGACCTCCCACCAAAAGGATGACGGAGTGAAACTCACACCGGCTACTACCACCAAAAGGATGATAGGAAAAACACTACCACATAATCTGACAACAACAAGATGACAAACCCCCCACCAAAAGTATGACAGAGTGAAACTCACACCTGCCACTACCGCCAAATGGATGATAGGAAACACACTGTCACACAATCTGACAACAATCAAGACGACAGACCCCCCACCAAACGGATGATGAAGCGAAATTCACACTGGCCACTACCACGAAAAGGATGATAGGACAAACAGTATCGCACAATCTGACATCAATAAAGATGATAGAACCCCCACCAAAAGGATGATGAAGCGAAACTCATCTCGGCCACTACCACCAAAAGGATTATAGGACAAACAATATCGCACAACCTGACATCAATTAAGATGACAGACCTATCACCAAAAGTATGACGGAGTGAAACTCACACCGGCCACTACCACCAAAAGGATGATAGGACACACACTATTGCACAAACTAACATCAATCAAGATGACAGACCCCCTGCCAAAAGGATGACAAAGCAAAATTCACACCGGCCACTACCACCAAAAGGATGATAGGACAAACACTATCGCACAATCTGACATCAATTAGATGACAGACCTCCCACCAAAAGGATGACGGAGTGAAACTCACACCGGCCACTACCACCAAAAGGATGATAGGATAAACACTACCGCACAATCTGAAAACAACAAGATGACAGACACCCCACCAAAAGTATGACAGAGTGAAACTCACACCGCCCACTACCGCCAAAAGGATAATAGGAAACACACTGTCGCACAATCTGACAACAATCAAGATGACAGACCCCCCACCAAAAGGATGACGGAGTGAAATTCACACCGAATACTACCACCAAAAGGATGACAGGACAAAAACTATCGCACAATCTGACATCAACAAGATGACAGACCCCCACCAAAAGGATGACGGAGTGAAACTAACACCGGCCACTACCTCTAAAAGGATGATAGGACAAACATTATCGCACAATCTAACATCAATTAGATGACAAAACCCCCAAAAAAATGATGACGGAGCGAAACTCACACCGGCCACTACCACCAAAAAGATGATAGGACAAACACTGTAGCACAATCTGACATCAATTAAGATGATAGACCCACCACCAAAAGGATGACGGGGCAAAACTCACACCGGCCACTACAACCAAAAGGATGATAGGACAAACTCTGTCGCACAATATGACATCAATCAAGATGAGAGACCCACCACAAAAGGATAACGGAGCAAAACTCAAACCGGCCACTACCACCAAAAGGATGATAGGACAAACACTATCGCACAATCTGACATCAATTAGATGACATACCTCCCACCAAAAAGATGACAGAGTGAAACTCACACCGGCCACTACCACCAAAAGGATGATAGGACAAACACTACCGCACAATCTGACAACAACACGATGACAGACCCCCCGCCAAAAGTATGACAGAGTGAAACTCACACCGACCACTACCGCCAAAAGGATGATAGGAAACACACTGTCGTACAATCTGACAACAATCAAGATGACAGACCCCCCACCAAACGGATGATGAAGCGAAATTCACACCGGCCACTACCACCAAAAGGATGATAGGACAAACACTATCGCACAATCTGACATCAATTAGATGACAGACCTCCCACCAAAAGAATGACGGAGTGAAACTCACACCGGCCACTACCACCAAAAGGATGATAGGGCAGACACTAGCGCACAATCTGACATCAATTAAGATGATAGAACCCCCACCAAAAGAATGACGAAGCGAAACTCACACCGGCCACTACCACCAAAAGGATGACAAACCCATCACCAAGAGTATGACGGAGCGAAATTCACATCAGCCACTACCACCAAAAGGATGATAGGACAAACACTATCGCACAATCTGACATCACCAAGATGACAGACCCCCAACCAAAAGTATGACGGAGTGAAACTCACACCGGCCACTACCGCCAAAAGGATGATAGGAAACACACTGTCGTACAATCTGACAACAATCAAGATGACAGACCCCCCACCAAAAGGATGATGGAGCGAAACTCACACCGGCCACAACCACCAAAAGGTTGATATAACAAACACTATCGCACAATCTGACATCAATTAAGTTGATAGAACCTCGACCAAAAGGATCACGAAGCAAAACTAACACCGGCCACTACCACCAAAAGGATGATAGGACAACCACTATCGCACAATCTGACATCAATCAAGATGACAGACCCCCCACCAAGAGGATGACGAAGCGAAACTTACACCGGCCACTACCACCAAAAAGATGACAAACCCATCACCAAAAGTATGACGGAGCGAAACTCACATAGGCCACTACCACCAAAAGGATGATAGGACAAACACTATCGCATAATCTGACATTAATTAAGATGATAGAACCCCCACCAAAAGGATGACGAAGCGAAACTCACACCGGCCACTACCACCAAAAAGATGACAAACCCATCACCAAAAGTATGACGGAGCGAAACTCACATCGGCCACTACCACCAAAAGGATGATAGGACAAACACTATCGCACAATCTGACATCACCAAGATGACAGACCCCCAACCAAAAGGATGACGGAGCTAAACTCACACTGGCCATTACCATCAAAAGGATGATAGGACAAACACTATCGCACAATCCGACATCAATTAAGATGACAGACCCCCCACCAAAAGGATGATGGAGTGAAATTCACACCGGACACTATCACCAAAAGGATGATAGGACAAACACTATCACACAATCTGACATCAACAAAATGATAGACCCCTCACCAAAAGGATGACGGAGTGAAACTCACACCAGCCACCACCTCCAAAAGGATGATAGGACAAACATTATCGCACAATCTGACATCAACTAGATGACAGAACCCCCAAAAAAAGGATGACAGAGTGAAACTCACACCGGCCACTACCACCAAAAGCATGATAGGACAAACACTATAGCACAATCTGACATTATTTAAGATAATAGACCCCCCACCAAAAGGATGACGTTGCAAAACTCACACCGTCTACTTCCACCAAAAGGATGATAGAAAAAACACTATCGCACAATCTGACATCAATTAAGGCGACAAACCCATTACCAAAATGGTGACGAAGTGAATCTCGCACCGGTCACTACCACCAAAAGGATGATAGGAAAAACATATTGAACAATCTGACATCTATCAAGATGACAGACCCCTCACCAAAAGGATGGCAGAGTGAAACTCACACTGGCCACTACCACCAAAAGGATGATAGCACAAACACTATCGCACAATATGACATTATTAAGATGACAGACACCCCACCAAAATGATGATGCATCAAAACTCACACTGGCCATTACAATCAAAAGGATCATAGGACAAACACTATCGCACAATCTGACATCAATTAAGATGACAGACCCACCACCAAAAGGATGATGGAGCGAAAGTCACACCAGCCACTACCACAAAAAGGATGATAGGACAAACACTATCGTACAATCTGACATCAACAAGATGACAGACCCCCCACCAAAAGGATGACGAAGCAAAACTCACACTGGCCATTACCATGAAAAGGATGACAGGACAAACAGTATCGCACAATCTAACATCAATTAAGATGACAAACCCCCCGCCAAAAGGATGACGGAGTGAAATTCACACCAGTCACTACCACCAAAAGGATGATAGGACAAACACTATCGCACAATCTAACATCACCAAGATGCAGACCCCCCCCCCCCCCCCCACCACCACCACCAAAAGGATGACGGAGTGAAACTCACACCGGCCACTACCACCAAAAGGAAGATATGATAAACATAACACATAATCTGACATCAATTAAGTTAATAGAACCTCGACCAAAAGGATCACGAAGCTAAACTCATACCGGCCACTACCACTAAAAGGATGATAGGACAACAACTATCGCACAATCTGACATCAATCAAGATGACAGACCCTCCACCAAGAGGATGACAAAGCGAAGCTTATACCGGCCACTACCACCAAAAGGATGATAGGAAAAACACTATCGCACAATCTAACATCAATTAGATAACAAACCTCCCACCAAAAGAATGACGGAGTGAAACTCTTACCGGCAACTACCACCTAAAGGATGATAAGATAACACTACCGCACAATCTGACATCAACAAGAAGACAGACCCCCCACCAAAAGGATGACAGAGCGAAACTCACACCGGCCACTACCACCAAAAGGATGATAGGAAACACACTATTGCACAATCTGACAATAATCACGATGAAAGACCCCCTACCAAAAGGATGATGGAGCGAAACTCACACCGGCCATTACCACCAAAAGGATGATAGGACAAACACTATCGCACAATCTGACATCAATTAAGATGATAGAACCCCCATCAAAAGGATGACGAAGCGAAACTCACACCGGCCACTACCACCAAAAGGATTATAGGACAAACACTATCACACAATCTGACATCAATTAAGATGGAAGACCCATCACCAAAAGTTTGACAGAGTGAAACTCACACCGGCCACTACCACCAAAAGGTTGATAGGACATATATTATTGCACAATCTGACATCAATCGAGATGACAGACCCCCACCAAAAGGATGACGGAGCGAAACTCACACCGCCCACTACCACCAAAAGGATGATAGGATAAACACTATCAAACAATCTGACATCAACAACATGATAGACCCCTCACCAAAAGGATGACGAAGCTAAACTCACATTGGCCATTACCATCAAAAGGATGATAGGACAAACATTATCGCACAATCTGACATCAATTAAGATGGCAGACCCCCCACCAAAAGGATGACAGAGTGAAATTTACACCGGAAACTACCACCAAAAGGATGATAGGACAAACACTATCGCACAATCTGACATCAACAATATGACAGACCCCCCACAAAAAGGATGACAGAGCGAAACTCACACCGGCCACTACCACCAAAAGGATGATAGTGTTAGACGATGGCTCGGATCTAGAAGGGGGGTTGAATAGATCCAAATTAAAAATTAGTAGGCGCTTGCCATTTAAAAATTGGTTTAAAAATATTTGATTTGCGGAAGCGGCCGTGGAAAAATTATCATCTAAAACGAACCGTTATTAGAAGACCGAATATTCGTCTAGTCTTATAGAATTGATAATGAGCAAAAAATAGATTCAACACACTAGTCACACTTATCAATTGATTTTAACACTAATAAATAGGACTAGTTCCAATGCTCCACAATCACCACAAAATATGCAAATAATCCAAGTGAATTTTGGTTTAGGTAATTTATCAAACACTTGGTGTGCGAGACACTCCAAGTGAATGTTGACTTGAGTAAGTAACTCTAAATTCCTTGTACAATATACTATTATACTAGAGCTCAAAACAGTGAAAAGCACTTACTCAACTCAATGCAAATTTTGCTAGAATTGCTTATACTAAAATTACTCAAATACTAAAGACAAAATGAAAGTGCAGAAAAAATAAAGGAGACAAAGATTAGTTGAGGAAGTTCCCCGTCGTCCTCGCTTCGGGGTACGTCTGCCTTCAATTTTAAAACTAGAATTGAGATCAATATAATAGATATTACCTGTAGAGTTGAAATGTTTATACAAGGATAGATAAGCAAAATATAAAAATAAGCTCTCTTGATGTTGATGATGCTTTCTCTCCTTGCTCCTTGATTCGAGTCGAATCAAGTTCTTCGATCATTGTGAGTAGACCTCTGATTCCAGCCCTTTTGTTGAACAACCTTTCGTTCTTCAAACCCTCGGTCTGGCTGATCTTAAACACACACAAATCGAACCCGGAACTCTCTTGCACACTTCACAGATTCCCGCTACTAGATTGACGAAACCTTCCACTTCTCAATCACCTTCGCTCAGCTGAAGTTGGTAGAGATGATCTGTACCAAAAACCCCCAAATTCTCCGAATCTTGGAGGGCAAAACCTTCAAGGTTTTATTCAAGAAAAACCTCCTACAAACTCATCCCGAACCGGATTCCCAATCAACGACTTCATACCTTATCACCTTGAACAGAACCACAAAGCATAGCAAGAATTGTTGTGTTGTGAATTGTTGAGGATGAAGATGAAGAGATTTTGTAGCACCTATTCACTTTTCTTGTTCTTTCACAATTGACTCAAATTTCAATTGTTGTTGTGAAAAGAACATAAAACATCTATATATAGTAACCAACAAGCCAACAAACATAACAACTTTTCACCTAAAGCAGGACTATGCATCGACGCATAGCTTGCAAATTTAGACAAATTGAAAAGTCTTCAAAGTATGCGTCGACTCAACCCCAGCAAAACTGCAAAAAAAAATATTTTTGTGGTTTTTATGCATTTTGTCATGATCACTGGTCTCCCATATATATTGAATTTAATATGACACTTTAGATGGATATAAGAAGGATATGAGAGGTGAAATATTGCATTTGTTGTAGAGGTAGACTCGAGAAAACGGATTCATTCATGATCGCGTTTTGTTATCATCGAAACTCAAATATGTATGTTATATGAGGGTTTGCCCTCACACACTCCCCCTTTTTGATGATGACAAAACACACAAAGCCAACGAGAGCAACGCGCAATATTGATAACATAATCTCCCCCTTGCTTTTGCAATTCTACACTTAAAGAAAAACTGATGTGTTCTTCTTAGCTTGGCTTTGGCACACTCCAATTCTCTTCTCCCCCTTTGACATCATCAAAAAGAGAAAGAGATAGGTAAAGAATGATATGTTCAATTCCAACATACTCAACAGGTAATAACTATCATCAACCAATATCCATACAAAATATTGTCAATGTAAGGAGAAAGCAACTGATAATCATATTATAGATTAAGATATAGCATACAAGTCGAAACTCAAAAAGACATACAAATTAAAAACAAAACCACACATTTGGCATTAGTACAAAGAAAGAAACAGAATAACATAATAACAACACAAATATTGAGAAAATGCAAACACAATCTAATGTCCTCCTCCCCTCCCAGGGTAATGTGGATACGGTATGGGTCAGTCATGTCAGTAATCGATTCCACAACACTAGTCAAATACCGCATGCTGCGAGTTATGGCCGTTTCCTGAACTTCATTGGATGCAGCCAGAGCCTCAAACCGTGCATCCATCCTTGTTGAAAAGGAATTTAACCTGTCATTTTGTGTCTGGAGCTCTCTTTGAATTTGACTAAACTGCTCGTCTTGAGCCCGCATAAAATTATACTGGTCCAATTGCATAGACTGCATCATGGAGAGAATTTCAGAAGTATTTGACTGTGGAGGAGATGAAGGCGCTTCAGAGCCACCTTGATACGGCTGATAATACTCTTGCAATATGGACCATCCAGTGTATTGCTATTTGTTGCACCCCAAAATTTGCCTAACCCTTTCTTGGCCTGGTTTATGTTTCATTTCATTTTCATTCTGTTGCATTTCTGCATTGCATAGCATTCGCCCTTGAGACAGGGGATCAAGGTTTTTCTGAGGCTCAGAATTCACCTTCAGCGCAAGCAAGCAACAGAAGTTGGCATTTATTTTGGCCCGATGAAGCGATCAATTTTATTTTATTTTGCAGGTTAATTTCTAGCGTTCAGGCTACTTCAACCAGTTTCAAAGTCAGGATGATCGAAAACGAGTTCCAGAGGCTTAACAGACGTCCAAATAGTTGAAAACGGGCAAATGGGCACGTTTCCCTCCAAAAGGCGCCAAATTCAAATTTTTGAAGGTGTTAATCGATTAACACATATGGTTAACCGATTAACACAATCAAAATCAAGCTAACTTTGCAGGTTTTCACAGTGTTAACCGATTAACCATATGCATTAACCAATTACCATGTGTAATTTTTACCCTGTACGTGAATTTTCAAGTCCAGCCACTCTTGGAGTCCCATTTTGATCACTTGAATTTCATTTTTACACTTGGGAAGAATATAGAACCCCATTTTAAATTTGTTTAATTTCAATTTCCCACCAAATGCCCATTCCACATTCCATACCACATTTTCCAATCCAAATTTCAAACCTTGCATTGGATCCAAACCTAAGTGATATTTAAATGATTCACTCCAAACCTCACTATCTAATCTCATAATTCAATTCATTTTTCAGAATTCACTCTTGAGCTCTTAATTTTCTCTCAAGCTTCCCCATTCCCAAACCCTCACTCAAAGCTCTTCATCATTTGGATTCATTGATTTTTCATTGAAATCAATGGATTCTTGAGCATAAACCTCCATCTATCATCACCATTGAATCAATTTTCATAATCAATTTTCGTGCAAATTGAGATATGATTTTGGAGCTTGAGTTGGAAGTTCTTATTCGGAGTAATTTGGCTTAAAAGTGTTTGATCTTCATTCCTCTTGCAAGAATTATTGTGGATCTTGAAGTTTTTCAGATAATCTTGTTTGGATCTGCTCAAATTCAGTTGATCAACACTTACCGAAGCAAATCTCCGCTTTGAAGGTTGGAATTCTCGATCCGGTTTAATTTTTGAGCTTATCATGTTAATCTTCATATTCGATTGAATTTTGGTTGATTTCGATCCGTTTGAATTGTGATTGTGCTGTGTAGACATGTTTGCATGTCTATTGGTTTTCTGTTTGCAGGTGTAATTTCGTGCTTATTTGATCCTTTGGATCATTTGATTAAGTGATTTTATGCTGAAAGTGCTTTTTCTGCTACTGTTTTTGGCCTCTGTTACAGTGTTAATCGGTTAATGCATATGGTTAACTGATTAACCATTTCAAACTTTCAAATTTTTCAAACGTTAACAATGTTAATCAGTTAACGCATATGGTTAACCGATTAACCTGTTCCAATTCCAGATTTTTCAAACTTTTTAAGGTGTTAACCGATTAACCCCAGGGGTTAACCGATTAACACTGTAACAGTGGGCCTATTTTGTTGTTTTTCAAGGTGTTTTCGCATGCCGTTCCACTTCGAATCTTCATAGATCAGTGTGATGTATTAGGAGTGTGATGTTTGGTATATATGTCGCTGTTCTTGATCGTTTGATCATGATTTTATCGACTCGTTTTGTTTGTCTTCCACTTGAATGCGTATCTCCGATATGCGTCGTTCAAAGTGATGTTTCATTTTTTGTTTGAGTGTTTGAGTCAAGTGGTCGAGATGCACCTGTGGCGGCTACTGCCCCACACTTCTTTTCCTTCCATTTGTCTCTGATGATTGATAGTCGACGGTTGTAGAGGCTTGTCTTCTCCCGTTATGTCTCATTCGCTTGTTTTGCTTTGGTGCTTGCATGTTAGTTTGTTTGTCTTCTTTATGCATGTTGGCTTTGTTGCATTGCATTTTTGTATGCTCCAAAGAAGTCAAGACACGCTTGTGGCGGCTGCTACTCTACACTTCCTTTCCTCCCTCTTTGCATGTTTGTGTTCTATGTGTGCATCTTACTCGTGTTTGCTTCTCCCTTCTTTTGTCTTCTTTTGCCATGTTCCCCTTAGGACTTCCAATTCTTCTTGTTCAAGTTGGATTGTGATAGACCTTAAGTTCAAACCATGCATGATAACATTAGGTAGTTCCCTTTTGTATCCCAACTTTAAGTCCACTTTGCATGACAACTTTTAGGATTTATTAGTCTCCCATTAGTGGTCCTTTCTTCTCTTCTCATCTTCATACATTCATAAAACACTTAATAAAGAATGACAAGTGTTGTACGCTACGAGCCTTAAGCTACTTGATAAATGGTGATTGGGGGCTTCCTCTCAATGACCTAGAGTGTTTAGTGTACACCTGTTGCGGTGGAAATAGGATCACAAACTATTAATGAGTTTGAATCGCAATTCAATTCACAACCGCTCTTTGATTTATCCGAAGGAAAAGGTCAAAAGAGGGAAAACCTATTTTGCATCGTAAACACAATGCGGGGAAAGATCTAGGGTTCGGGGGTTGGTTAAATTTAGGGAAGGTATTAGCACCCTAAACTTCCGTAGTACTCTACGGGAACCTTTTGTTCAAATGTTTACTATTTGCTTTATTATTTGCTTAAGGTATATGTACAAAGGGATTAAAAGTGAGAAAGGAGACCTAAGGGGTTAATTCTAAGTTTACTCGGCAAGACATCGCATCTTGTGCCTACGTATCCTTACGGGAGTGGAATCAGAGTAATCGTAGTTCCCCTCAAAAGGGAGGTTAGAGACTTCTTGACTGTGGTCAAGGTCTCAAGGGGAATAAACGCATCTTAAGGACACGCTTACGTGGAGTGTAGAAACTCCAAATCTCTACGTTGAAATGTTAAGTTGTAATTAGGGTTAAATTAGGGATTCCACGGCGGGAAACCCTAAAATGAGCGCGGCGGCTCTTTGACCTAATGCTAGGGGTAAAATTGTAATCTTGCCTGCGGCGAGGCATTTGTGAAAATTAGGGTTTGAAAAGGTGTAAGGGTTGAAGGTGAGGACTATTGACACGGCGGTCAAACGGCTAGACCTAACCTTCGGATGTGTGTAGTGTGACAGAATAATAATGAAAGGATGCGAAAAATTTAAATCATACATCAGCAGAAAATTAAATGCGGAAACGTAAACGCGATTATTTAGGTTCGCGAGGATACAATTGAGAAACAGTTACAGTAATGATGCAATTTGAATTATAAGTATACGAAAATAAATGGGGCAACGTAACAAGCTGCACAATGAACAAACAATGTTAGTAGATAGAGTTACGAAACAGAAGTACGAAATTACGAAATATTTTTGTGGTTTTTACTTTATGATATATGAAAAGCTTTCAATTTAGGTCAAAATATAAATCTATCTTTAATTTTTAAAAAACTGTTTTAACTTAAACAAAAGAGTTAGTAGTAGTAGTAGTTATTATTTAAAAAGTGTCATTATTTAAAAAGATATTTTCATTACCATTAAAACTTTTAGTTGTTATATTAAAAAAATTTAATTATTTTTCTAAAAATTTATATTTTAATAAAAAACTAATATTAGTTAGAGAGAGTTAAATTAAATTTATTATTTTTATATTTTAAAGACTCGTTAATTTTTCACTAATTAAATAAAATAAACAAATAACTTAAATAATAAAAAGAAAAAAAGGTAAAACGGTTGGGCCGGTCATCACCCCGGACCCAACCCGAAGCCATCAAGGGAGTCACATTCTCATTAGGGTTTTTGAGAAACATTCATTGAGCGGCGCCCTTATCTCCATTTCCGTCTTGTTTCGTCTTCGCTTTCGTCTTCACCATTCGTCGCTTCGATACTAACTTTCCTCTCCTGAAAAAAACAAACACAAAGCAAGTTATGAATCCTCAGAGATTTCTCACCCTTTTGTTAGGGTTTCGAACGGTTGCCGTTGATGGCGTCTTCGCAACTCGGCGTCCGGCGATAGTTATCGATCTTTATTCCTAGGGGTCGATGATGCACAACTGAGCCCTATGTCGGATTGCCCGTCGGTTGGTTCGAAACGGCGTCGGCGGTCCAACACGCTCCGTTCACGTTTGACTTCAATGATTTGTGATGATGATGAGTACGAGTAGTGATTTGGATTTAGCGATTCATGTTTCGATCTCTTTGTTAGGGTTCGCCGTTTTGGGTTTTGTATTCAGTCCCCTCCTTTATCAGGTTGTATTGCTCTTCTTTTTATCCTTTTGATTTTCGTGGGCCTTTTCAAGGTGTTGGATTTGCGTTTTATTTTCGCTGAAATACGCCTTTGTGATTTCTGATACAAATTGATTTGATTTGATTTCAAAATTATTTGATTGAATCCGTTTTGGATTGATTTGGGATTCTTTCCCTTTTGGATTTGACTGATATGCTTTGATTATCTGGATTTTATTGGATTGCATTTGGGTTGACTTGTCTTTCCGGATTTTATTGGATTGCATTTGATTTATATTTTATTCTTAGTTAAAAAATATAAACAATTGTGAATAAATCCACAAGTATTTAATATTCATTAACATAGGCATAACACATAAATATTCCCAAGTGGTATTCTTATTGGTGCACTCGTCTCATTTGTAATCCTCATCATCAGATTAAAATGTTAACCAACCATTTCATAACCAAACATATATGGGCACCGTAATCACAACATTTTCAGCATCAACAGTAACACTACTCGTAATTAAATTCCACTGACCAAATGCCAAAAATCTCAATATGATCAGCCCTGGTGATAGGTAAATGCCTCAAAACCATAACGTATCAAATGCCTCAGAATTTTAATAACAG
Organism: Lathyrus sativus; assembly: GCA_963859935.3. NCBI lineage: Eukaryota > Viridiplantae > Streptophyta > Magnoliopsida > Fabales > Fabaceae > Lathyrus > Lathyrus sativus. The sequence goes on along the minus strand of OZ012737.1, from coordinate 329,110,922 downwards.
CCCGTCTTCAAGGAATTGGTAGAATTTGTGTAAAATGACCAAAATACCCCTGGGACCAAATCTGCAAAACAAAAACCTTCATAACTGGTTAACGGTTAGCAATGTACATATGAGATGATATGCGAAATGACTGACTAAATATAAGGGTAAAATTTGGGGTATTACAGTTGCCCCTATTTAAATAGCTACACCGGACGACTTGAGTGACAGAGACTCGAGGAATCGTGGTAGAGAGATTTAAATATAGATAACCGAAAATTTTGCCCTTATATGCGACGATGCAATGTTATGGACAAAGTGAGGACAGCTTAATGCCGATGATATGAATACGATACGGTGCGTATACTGGAAAGGTGGATGCGAAAATGATGACGAATACTACGACACAGACACTACGAGAAGAACACACTGGGGAAAACGACGTGTTGAGATACAGTACAAACACTGGGGAATCCTAAAATGATGGTCAACTGGTGCAAGCACGACCAATTGTCATTTTGGGGACGAGATTCGCAAATGGAAATGACATCTGTGAGACGGCCTCTACTAGGGAATCTAAAGGATAAAAACTGGATCGCGTACGATTGCAAGATCGCTTACAGAATGCTGGAGCATTGAGCAAAGAATAACATCCAAGCTTCTGTAAACTATCTCTCGTGACAGGATCAAACGGACTTTTCGGAACTCCGTAACAAATATACAGGGTAAAGACCGGCTGTATGCCAAAATAAATGGACTTTGATGGGAAAATGCCCTGATAAGCTTCTCGAGGGAGAACTGTCACTTATCGTTGGAAGGGACTTATGTGCCAAAATGGATAAGCACTCAAATAAAGAGGCTGCTGCTTATCCGATAAATAAATCTTCTCGCATTTAAGGTCGGCGCCTGGAATACGATTCTGATTCTTCTCTTACTGAAGGATAAATAAACTTCTTCATGCTTCAAGATCGTGCTCTCCTGAACATGAAAAGGGTAAACTGAACTTCATCATACCTCAGAATCGCGCTCTCCTGAATATGATTCGGCTTTCTCGTGTAAATGAAACTCTCCATACTTCAGAATCGTGCTCTCCTGAATATGAAAAGGGTGAACTGGACTTCATCATACTTCAGAATCGTGCTCTCCTGAATATGATTTGGTGGTAAATGAATTTTTTTTCATACTTCAGAATCGTGCTCTCCTGAATATGATAATGGCTAATTGAACTTCCTCATAATTCAGAATCGTGCTCTCCTGAATATGATTCGGTTGTTTCTTGCAAATGAAATTCTTCATACTTCAGAATCGTGCTCTCCTGAATATGAACATGGATAATCGAACCCCCTCATAACTCAGAATCGTGCTCTCCTGAATATGATTTGGCTCTTGAAATTTCCTCATTTTTCAGAATCGTGCCCTCCTGAAAAACGGCCAATTGAACTTTCTCATAACTCAGAATCGTGCTCTCCTGAATATGATTCCGCTCCTTCTTTTACTAAAGGATAAATGAACTTCTTCATAACTTCAGAATCGTGCTCTCCTGAATATGATTCCGCTCAAACCTCCCCGTATCTCAAGATCGTGCTCTCCTGAATACGATTTGGTTCATACCTCCTACACTTCAAGACGACAGGTAAATGGAAGCCCAACTACTCCATGGAGATGGCCATTTGCTGCAAGTCATAACGAAGATAGGATCGACTTCTTAGGTGAGAAATGTCGTATATTGATGCTGTAAGGTGTAAAGTGTTGTACCGATGTTGTAACATGTAGGATTGTAAAGTGTTGTAGTGATGGATTTTCCAGGCGTGAACTGGCGTGCATCTGTAAAGGATCGTAGTTGATTTTCTTGAAAGATAGTGCAAAATAAATGCACGTCCGGGTACAGTGATAAACTTCTCGGGCGAGAACAGTCGAACATCTGTCATGGTATGGTGAAAATCTTTAGATGGTGCAAAATAAATGCACGTCTGGTTGGGCTTGACTACCGACATGACTGAGATTCAATCTAGGATCGAGCTAGAAAGAAGACTGGTAATCAAGACTCCATCGAGGGAATGATCTCGAAGGGTAAATATCTTATCCTGGTAAGGAAAGATAGCTGAAGTAACCGTCATCCACGAGGATCGAGCTCCGTGGGGAAACTGGAAACACATATGTATTTTATGCTTAGGGCTGACAATCTATTTGGAGAGAATGGACAAACCCCAGTTACTAGGTGGTAACGACCAATGATGGTGAAACATAATGAACCTGTGAATGCTAACGCATATGTTGATGCATATGTTAATGTGAATATATGTTAATGTTTATGTATGCAAGATGTTATGAAATGAGTATGTAATGAGTATGTAATGAATATGTAATGAATATATAATGAATATGTAATGAAATAGGCATGTGATGCTTATGCCCTTGCGTATGCTGACGAAACAGACTAGAGACGGGACGAGAGATGAAATAAACATCTCGACGGAAATACCCTGCGTTCTCTGCAACCAATACGTCAATCATGGGTAAGAAAGATCAATGGTAGAACCAAATCTGGTTTTAAAGTTCTGAATTCTCTGGGGAGAAGGTAATCTGCTTGGGTGTACAGTATCACGTCTTCACATGGGGAGAAGAAAACCTGAGGGACACTTTTGAGTTACCCCAAGAAGAAGTTGTCAGCTTATAGTCTCTCTGGGGACTGTGATGAGGCGATAGTTTAGGAGCCTGTTGCAACACTGAGATTCATTGGGGAATGAAGGCCGCTGCGAGTAAAATCCATTGGGTGTATGAGGAAAAGTTGTGAAACCACATAGTTTAGATCTTGAAGGATCTTGTAGTAGTCGCCATTTGTTTCCTTTAAAAACATGGTGCCCCAGGATACTTGCGTTGCGAGGTAGGGTCATCTCAAGAGGATTTTATAGAGAACACCGAGTCCGGTTGCCCCATTGTTCTCAAACTCTTTGAGAGATTTGTCAGGTCTCGACGTAACTGGCACAAATTAATCGTGTTACGACGAAATCTTTGGGAGATAGCTCTTAAGAATGTCAGACTCGCGTTGGTAAGCGAATTGGGAAACTGCCTGCCCCTGTTCAGCAGGATCTTCAAGTTCCACGGGTTATGCTCATATGTAAATCTCTAAGATATCAAGCAAAGTTGTCATGCCTGAAATGCCTATCCTGATCTTGTCAATGCGCACATATATTTGTCTTGAATTTTTGTTTTGAAAAAGATATCGCAATAACTTGTGACCGAAATCACTAGTCAGGATATAAGTTTTAATCATAATGCCAACATGAATTTTTTCTGAGCATAGCTCGTAGGAGTCAGGAAACGTGATCTTGTCGAGTATGCTTTCAACCGAAGTCCTACTTCAATTAGGTCTTTTAAAGGTTGTATCGTGGCTCGGTTCACGGTTTAAGAAACAAAGGATAAAGGCTCAAAGTTATATTTGTACCCACCCCTTCTTCGTGATGTTCTCCAATCCTAATTCAGTTAATCGGATACGAACGCTCATATCTCAAGCGGATTTGCTATGGTCGAGAACTTATCAAGGCTTTGGACATGGCAGTTACTCACCTATTTCTAATGGCAATTGGATCACACGACCTTGTTCTTTATAAGGATTCTAGAAACTACTGGTTTGTTGTTCTTATTCCCTAACTTTTGCCTGGACAACGTCTTTTGATCTGACTTTGGAGTCCAGCGGGATGCCCCAGTTTTGCTTAAGTCTCCTTCATAGGTTTTGACTTAGCGGGCTCTTATTTTTTTGAATATTCTTTTATGCACAAGTCGTGTAAATCTTTTGACAGGCTCGTGACTGCCCCACTCCTTAGGTAACCGAGGGATAGTCGTTGTATTGGACTTCTTAAGATGCTAAGGATAAATTCTCGAAGGTTTGCTCCTCCTTTTTAAGAGTCTAAGCGCTCGATTGATTTAACTGAAACCTACCCTGCCCTAGGTTAGGATGAAGGTTCTTAAAAGAAAGAAAACTCCTACTTCAAGGCTCAAAGGGTTGACTAGGGATTAACATCCTTATATCTCCAGTGTTTGGGATTTGAAACAATGCCTTACATCATCAGCGGGTTTCAATCGAAAGCATACGACAAGAAATCTGACATTTTAGGTTCGTCATCCTCCTCCCAATTCTCCATCAGAACAAGAGATCGGGTAAAGTTGGCATTATGATTTATGAAAACGTTTTTTTTTTGAATGAGTGAAACGAATGGATTTATTCAAGACAAACATATGCGTTGCATTAATTAATCAAAGATAAACAAGTTCGTGCATGCTAAATATGATTAATCGAAGAGAAATACATATAAATAAACAAATGAACTGTCGGAAAAATCCTTCTAAATGTTTATGAAATCTTGCATTCAAGAGTAACAGTTTCCTTTGGCGGAGCCTCAATGGAAAGGACGTCTGGTTCATGATCACTGTGAGTCGTCATGGCTTACCCCAGTTATGCTGGTCACATCTTCAACAGTTTTCAGTCGTTGCTTCAAAATAAATTTCCCAGATCCTTTGTTGATCCCGGTCATATCACCTTGAGGGTTACTGAAATGAAGCGGGCTAGGCCTTTGAATAATTACTGGATTCGGCTGATAGGCGTAGCATGCTTTGCAGAATTCGCACTTGACGAGTGAGGAACCCCGAAAGGAGTCTCGATCTTCAGCTGAGCATCGCCAAAAGACAACTTCTTCGTTTCTAGCAAATTTCTGACAACTTTCTTAAGAGCATAGCAATTCTCTAGATCATGGCCGGGCGCACCCTCATGAAATAAACAATGAGCGGTAGCGTTGTAACTTGCAGGTAATGGATTAGGTGGAGGACCCAAAGCACTGGTGGTAATCAGACCTTGTTGTACTAAATGGGGGTATAACTCAGTGAAAGTTATCGGAATTGGAGGACAAGGCTTATACTGCCTCTTACGGGGATAAGGAACCTGATTCTGTGATTGTTGGTGAACAGGAGCGTTGGGCACTCGTTGACTGTCGACAGGAACTTGCATGGGCGGATAACCGGAAGGTTGTTGATGAATCGGTGCTTGATTTACCGGAGTTGACTGTACAGGCTGACATATAGGAAACTGCTGATCGAAAGGAGGTGCAACAGTAGCTACATAGGGTTGTTGAACATATAGAAACGGATAACCTTGAACATAACTCTGCTGATATTGTAAAGGTTGAGGAGTAGCCTTTTTGCGGTTCTTTGAACGTGTAGGTCCTTTACCATGGTCGGAGTTAGGAGTTTTGCACTTTGGAGGGGTAGCTCGTCGAACTGGTCGAGCACTGGGAGGCACCAAACCGAATTGAAGACCGTGAGGAGGTACATTCTCGACAGTAACAGCTGGTTGAGGTTCCATAACGGTATTAGTCTTAGAAACAACAGTAGACTGAGCATCCACCTTCACACTAAGAGCTCGTAACATCTCCAAAATCTGCCCTACACTTCCTCGAAGATCTTCGAGTTCATGGCTGACACGGTTGATCTCTTGGTTTTGATCTTCCATTCTTTTGAAGGGTCGTATTGATGCAGAGAACTCAGGGTGACGAAACTGGAGGGTGAGAGAACCGAGTATGAGAAATCGGGAGACACATGCAATGCAAAAGTATGATGCTAAAATGTGAATGTAAATGAAGATTTCATGGAATTCAAACATTTACGAATGTCGTGGGGTACCAAGGAAATCTTTTTCTTGTTTTTTCATTTTATTTTTTTTTATTTATGGTATCCCGCGATATCCATAAATGATGTTTGAACTCCATGAAATACAATGCAATGAGATGCTTTATGGATGCAATGCATGAAAACACACAAAGTCCTAGGTTAAAGGAACGTGAGCGAAGTCAAGGTCTACCCATCCCAAAAGGAGTGTACTATAGGTTAGTTGTACCTGCCGAACAAGGTTCTACAAAGTGCCCAAAGTCATCAGCCCATCTTTCGGATATTATCAACCTTCCGACTGACTCGGGGGTGAATAATATTCTCAAGAGAACCTCTTTTGAGTGTAGTATCGCGTAGCAGCCGTTGTAGGATTACTCCCACATAGCTCCCGCACTACGTCCTAAATAAGGCCAAGGTGGTGTTAAGGTACTACGGTCCTCAATATCACAGACCCCAATCGACCATGGAAAAAGTTTTCAACGATTACTCGTTCAACCGAACCATTTTCGAAAAGGTCTCGACTGAGCGGTGATTCTCGAATCAGCTTGGTCGGGATTCACTCCCTATAAGCCTCATCAAATATATCCCCATCCTATAATAATGTCACTAGTCCGGGCGTAGGACTTATCTCACAGCACAAGGAACATTCCCACAATCAAAGCACAAATATATACATGCAGATGAATAATAACACAGATAGTAATAAATATGAACAAATTAGGGATAACCCTCAAAAGTTTAGCAAGTCCCCAGTGAAGTCGCCATTTTCTGTTGCGGTGGAAATAGGATCACAAACTATTAATGAGTTTGAATCGCAATTCAATTCACAACCGCTCTTTGATTTATCCGAAGGAAAAGGTCAAAAGAGGGAAAACCTATTTTGCATCGTAAACACAATGCGGGGAAAGATCTAGGGTTCGGGGGTTGGTTAAATTTAGGGAAGGTATTAGCACCCTAAACTTCCGTAGTACTCTACGGGAACCTTTTGTTCAAATGTTTACTATTTGCTTTATTATTTGCTTAAGGTATATGTACAAAGGGATTAAAAGTGAGAAAGGAGACCTAAGGGGTTAATTCTAAGTTTACTCGGCAAGACATCGCATCTTGTGCCTACGTATCCTTACGGGAGTGGAATCAGAGTAATCGTAGTTCCCCTCAAAAGGGAGGTTAGAGACTTCTTGACTGTGGTCAAGGTCTCAAGGGGAATAAACGCATCTTAAGGACACGCTTACGTGGAGTGTAGAAACTCCAAATCTCTACGTTGAAATGTTAAGTTGTAATTAGGGTTAAATTAGGGATTCCACGGCGGGAAACCCTAAAATGAGCGCGGCGGCTCTTTGACCTAATGCTAGGGGTAAAATTGTAATCTTGCCTGCGGCGAGGCATTTGTGAAAATTAGGGTTTGAAAAGGTGTAAGGGTTGAAGGTGAGGACTATTGACACGGCGGTCAAACGGCTAGACCTAACCTTCGGATGTGTGTAGTGTGACAGAATAATAATGAAAGGATGCGAAAAATTTAAATCATACATCAGCAGAAAATTAAATGCGGAAACGTAAACGCGATTATTTAGGTTCGCGAGGATACAATTGAGAAACAGTTACAGTAATGATGCAATTTGAATTATAAGTATACGAAAATAAATGGGGCAACGTAACAAGCTGCACAATGAACAAACAATGTTAGTAGATAGAGTTACGAAACAGAAGTACGAAATTACGAAATATTTTTGTGGTTTTTACTTTATGATATATGAAAAGCTTTCAATTTAGGTCAAAATATAAATCTATCTTTAATTTTTAAAAAACCGTTTTAACTTAAACAAAAGAGTTAGTAGTAGTAGTAGTTATTATTTAAAAAGTGTCATTATTTAAAAAGATATTTTCATTACCATTAAAACTTTTAGTTGTTATATTAAAAAAATTTAATTATTTTTCTAAAAATTTATATTTTAATAAAAAACTAATATTAGTTAGAGAGAGTTAAATTAAATTTATTATTTTTATATTTTAAAGACTCGTTAATTTTTCACTAATTAAATAAAATAAACAAATAACTTAAATAATAAAAAGAAAAAAAGGTAAAACGGTTGGGCCGGTCATCACCCCGGACCCAACCCGAAGCCATCAAGGGAGTCACATTCTCATTAGGGTTTTTGAGAAACATTCATTGAGCGGCGCCCTTATCTCCATTTCCGTCTTGTTTCGTCTTCGCTTTCGTCTTCACCATTCGTCGCTTCGATACTAACTTTCCTCTCCTGAAAAAAACAAACACAAAGCAAGTTATGAATCCTCAGAGATTTCTCACCCTTTTGTTAGGGTTTCGAACGGTTGCCGTTGATGGCGTCTTCGCAACTCGGCGTCCGGCGATAGTTATCGATCTTTATTCCTAGGGGTCGATGATGCACAACTGAGCCCTATGTCGGATTGCCCGTCGGTTGGTTCGAAACGGCGTCGGCGGTCCAACACGCTCCGTTCACGTTTGACTTCAATGATTTGTGATGATGATGAGTACGAGTAGTGATTTGGATTTAGCGATTCATGTTTCGATCTCTTTGTTAGGGTTCGCCGTTTTGGGTTTTGTATTCAGTCCCCTCCTTTATCAGGTTGTATTGCTCTTCTTTTTATCCTTTTGATTTTCGTGGGCCTTTTCAAGGTGTTGGATTTGCGTTTTATTTTCGCTGAAATACGCCTTTGTGATTTCTGATACAAATTGATTTGATTTGATTTCAAAATTATTTGATTGAATCCGTTTTGGATTGATTTGGGATTCTTTCCCTTTTGGATTTGACTGATATGCTTTGATTATCTGGATTTTATTGGATTGCATTTGGGTTGACTTGTCTTTCCGGATTTTTCAGATGTGGATATCTAGCCTTGAGTTTCGATCTGCTTTGGATAACCATTTCTCAAGATTTAAATCTTGGATATTTAATTTTATTTGGATCCTCTGGACATCCGTTTTGCTTTGATTAACTGGGTTCCATTGTGATCTGAACTAATGTGAATTTCTGGTAGTTTTAATTGCTGCCTATTTTTCTGATAAACTTGCATTTCTCTGGTCTTTCTGGTGTTTATTTGGATCTAATCCCTGATGTTTGTTGATTTGATTTTCAGATATTGATTTAGATTGTTATTTTTCAGGTGAACTCCAATTCGGATTCAGTCCATAATTATTTACTTGATAGGGGCTGAACCGCTTGACTCTTGGCTTCAGAGCTGATACTCTGGGAAATTGTGTCCAATTATGAATGCTTAATGCTGCCTCGATACACTTTTGGGCGATGATGATTTGAGCTACGATGTTTGATTAACCGAGCCATGTATTTGTTCGTTTGTTCGTTCCATGAACTTGTTTTGGTGACTCATTTGTTGGGGCGATGATGCCCATGACTGAGCCCCCATTCTACCTTCTTCGATTTTCCCATGTGGTATTCTGATGTTCATGAACTGAGTTGGCCTTTTTTATCTTAGGCATGATCACGTGCTTTCGACCTATCATGGCGAACGGGGATTTCATGAATCCTCTTCTGACTTTTGTTACGGCCTCTAGCTCACCATTTGGATTATGAGCTTGCTTGATATATGTAATCTGATACAATTTTGCTGATGTTTGGTTTGATTACAGGGTAAAGCCTTTGGATGGTACTATGCTGATATCCCAATATTTTTGGTGCAGTTTATGGTTTGTTGGTTGAACTGATATGCTGTCCTGTCACGTGAACAGCCATGCTGTTTTCTGAACTGAACTGCTGTCTCTGCTCCTGAGTCGAGCCTAAACTGATTTCACAGATTTTTCCTGGACAGAACTGGCTCTACCCTTTTTCTAAGCATGAATTTGTTTCTTTGCTTATGAACATGTGTTGTTGTACATATGGTGAATTGACTTATCTGCTCATGTTTTGTGGAGCTTATGACTTCTGTTTGGTAACAGACTTGTTTCTTTGGTGGCTATTCACACCTGTATTGGCGCGAGCCCCTTCCCGGTTTTGTTTATGCTGATGATGCTTGTGGCTTTTCAGGCGTTGGAAGTTTTAAAACCAAGGAGGCTCAGACTTGCCGGCATCCGGGTCTGAGTCAAAACTTGACTATGTTGCCTTATTCTCGTATCAGTTTGGAAATCCAATCGCGGCAAAACGAATCAGTCCCACTTCATTTATTTTTCCTATCTCTCGGATGTCCCATATTGATAAGAACATGTATTACCTGATCTGACGCCCATGGCGCGGATTGGTAACGGGGGTAGGACGCAGCTTCGGTTGTGCCACTCCCGGCACTCGATGATGACATTGTTCTGAGAGTGTCGAAAAAAAACTTCTAACATTTTTCTGTACTGCTTGTTTTCTTTTGATGTGCAGGTTAGCTGAGGATTCATGGAGAAGTTCAAGTACAACATGAAGTCCTTTAGATGCTCTTAGGATTTAGGATAGATGCTTTAATGTAATCCCTTAGGATTGAGAATTTTAATGTACTTCCTTGTAACAGCACTTTATAAAATATGAAGCAACATCCACTTCTTATATGATGACATTATTTATGAAATAAAATTCTCAAAGTTTTGAATTTATTTATATTTTATTCTTAGTTAAAAAATATAAACAATTGTGAATAAATCCACAAGTATTTAATATTCATTAACATAGGCATAACACATAAATATTCCCAAGTGGTATTCTTATTGGTGCACTCGTCTCATTTGTAATCCTCATCATCAGATTAAAATGTTAACCAACCATTTCATAACCAAACATATATGGGCACCGTAATCACAACATTTTCAGCATCAACAGTAACACTACTCGTAATTAAATTCCACTGACCAAATGCCAAAAATCTCAATATGATCAGCCCTGGTGATAGGTAAATGCCTCAAAACCATAACGTATCAAATGCCTCAGAATTTTAATAACAGCCCGTCTTCAAGGAATTGGTAGAATTTGTGTAAAATGACCAAAATACCCCTGGGACCAAATCTGCAAAACAAAAACCTTCATAACTGGTTAACGGTTAGCAATGTACATATGAGATGATATGCGAAATGACTGACTAAATATAAGGGTAAAATTTGGGGTATTACAACACCCTTTGGGTGATATACGACGCATTCACTCTTAGGTCATAGTCTCTAGTGCGACATGAGTTACAAACCAAACTCAAAACACTTCTTCTCTAAAAAACACAAAAACACTTCAAATCTTTTTCACCATTTGGGGTTCTTAATCAAGGAAAATCTTTTCAGATAAAAGAGTGTTGTTAACTTTTAGTTCTACCGCAAACGGTAACGCCTAAGTCTCCAATGGTCGAGCTGCATACACCAACTGCTAGAACTGCTTGTTAACCCTACTCGGGCCTAAAAACTTTTGAACCAACCTGTGGTCTTTTAGCTCGAACTACATTTACTCTGATCTTTCATACCAGATGAAAGTACATAGGCACAAGACACGATGTCTTGGCAAGCAACCTTCTCCCCTTTCACCCGTAGTTAGCCGAACTACGTTGACTCTGACTTTCCCATTGCACGAGGGAATACGTAGGCACAGAGCGGCGATGCTCTGCCGAGTCTCTCCTTTATTTTTCTTTTGTCCCTTGACCTTTAGCTAGATAGATGATCACCCTTTTAGATAGACAACAATGCGTGGATCCCTTCGAGTACGACGGACGTGAGGGGTGCTAATACCTTCCCCTTGCGTAACCGACTCCCGAATCTAAACTTGGTTGCGATGACCTCGCCTTTTCCCTTTTCCGTCAGGTTTTTCCGATTGTTTCCTTTCCCTCTCTTTGGGATAAATAACGAAAGGTGGTGACTCTTCTGTTTTCTGCCGGGTGTTTTTCGCAGTTGCGATTGCTTGCGACTCTGCTGAGGATCAAACCCAGAATCTCTGGTTCCCTATGCGATTCAATCCTAGCGTTTGCTTGTTTATCATTGGGTGTTGTATATATGTGCTTTATTTATCTTCCCGCATTTATTTTTAGCATCATATATCATTATTGTTGTGTTGTGGGGAGGGGATGTTCCATTGAGAGATAAGCCAGACCCAGGCTTGAGTATAGACATATCTTTAGTAGTGGAAAGTAGTGGTGGATGTGCTTTCTTTGCTCGTACTAGTTCACCATGAAATTCGCGCTCGGACAAGATTCTCTTTGATGATTTTCTTTCTGGCCCTTTGGGCTCGAAGGAATTTTGGATCTGAGGGTTGTCGATTCTGGGGACCGATCATTTGTGAGTCAGCTATGTGAGGCTTCTTCAAGAGATTATGATGCTAAACCAGAAATGGTGAACATATCATCATTTCTTGAAAGTCTGTGATGCTGACAAACGCATAGGATTCCGAACATTGTCAGTGGATAGGTCCATACCTGTGAGAGGGATTGGATTGTGCAGGAAACCTTGGCTTTCAGATTACCCGGTTTGTTACAGTGTGAATATTTGATATCAATGGGTCCTATTGTCGGTACTTTGTTCTTGCTAGAGCAGAGCGTTGGTTCTTCTCGATCAACAACACAACAGTCTTGATCCCCTGTTTGCATTTTCATCTTCATTTCATTAACATGTTTTATGTTGCAGGTGCATATTTCCCCTCCGATTCTAGTGATCTTGTTCCCTTATTGCTGATATGAAGCCCTTGAAGAGAACAATGGCTTACAAGCTTCCAGCTCTTGATGTTAGTTCTTTGCTGAGTTTGATTTCTATGGCTGATGGGAAGGTTATGGAAGATTTCAGACAGTCGTATGGGAGGTTATTGAGATGTGTCTGCAAGCCTTCGGTGTACGAGATGGGTGGTCTTTATGCTCTTCTGCAGTTCTACGATCCACAGCTGAGGTGTTTTGTTTTCCCTGACTATATTCTGGCACCTACCTTGAAGGAGTATTCTATGTTGTTAGGCTTGCCCATTCTTGATCAGATGTCGTTTGTTCATACTGACACTAAGCCTAATTTGGCTAAGCTAGCTGATGTATTACACTTGGATGCTTCAGAGCTAGAAGGGAATTTGACTAAGTGGAATGGAGTGTTTGGCTTTCCTTTGGTTTTCTTGGTTGATAAGGCTCGACAGTTCGCTAAGGATGGTTGTTCGATTGTATTTGGCGCTATTCTCGCTCTTTGTATCTACGACATTATATTGTTTCCTAATCTTCCTGATTTTGTGGATTTAGATGCATTCCATATTCTGGCTTCAAGAAACCCAGTGCCTACTCTTCTTGGAGATGTTTATCATTCTGTTCACTACAAGAATGAGAAACGAAGGGGAAAGAATGTAGCTTGTTGTGTTCCTTTGTTGTACAGATGGTTTTCTAGCCATATGCCCAAGGCAGGTCCGTTTAGTGCTACCGCTGGTACTTCAGAGTGGACGGAGAGGTTGATGGGTTTATCTGCAGAGAACATTACTTGGTTTGACTGAGATATGCTTGGTATGGAGGTTATTTATAGTTGTAGTGGATTTCCTAACGTCCCTTTGGTCGAAAGGAAAGGTTGCATCAACTATAACCCTTCTCTATTGGTCAGACAGTTTGGGTACGCGCTGAGGGGGCCTTCTAGAGAATAGGAGATATAGGAATCTTTGTATCTAACCGGTTTATTGGAGGGTGAGACTTTAGGCAGACTTGAGCATGCTTGGAACAACATTCATCAGAGAGGGAAAGTAGCTTTGGGGAAGAGTGATAGCCGAGCATATGACCCTTACCTGACTTGGATTCATGGTAGAGCTGCAAAGTTTCTGATGACGTATCCTTCAGTTACACCTCTATATCCTTTCATGATTGAGGAACCCACTACAGTAGACATTTAGAAATACAATCAGTTACTGTTTGAGAAGGAAGAGTTGAAAAAAGCCAATGAGGAATTGGAGAAAGAAATCATTCAGCTTCGAAGTGAGAAGATTGATGTTGTTCATTCCTTCAAGAAAAAAATTGAGCTTGTAAACAAATTAGGCACGAATCTGACCAAGGAAACCAATTCTCGGAAGCGTTTGGGTTTGGATTTCAGGGCTGTCAATAGTATTGTTGCTACAAAGAAGGAAGAGGTTGATAGGGCTTACTTGAGGATTTCTAAGTTTGAGAACCAATGGAATGCCACGCTCACCAATAACAAAGAGCGCGAAGATAGGTTAAAGCTACAGATTAGCAAGTTGAAGACGCAGCTCAATGCCAAAGATAGGGAGATTACAGCTGAGGCATCACTTAGACGGGACATCGAGTACAGGTTGAACGAAGCTATTGCGAACTTGAAGGATCTCAGGTTGAGAGCTGATTCCAAGAGATGCAGGCTTGAGGCATGTTTCGGGGAAGGAGCCTGGGAAGACCATGTCTAGAGTCTACAACATACTGTTAGCTAGCAGGAGTTGCTTATTCAGGGACTGCTTGCTAGGCTAGATCATCCTGAGACGCAGAAGTTGCTAGAGAACTTCTGGTCTCGTCATCCAGCTTGACTATCTTGTTTATTTATGTTGTAGTTTTGCTGCTTATTGTTTGTTGTACTGTCCATCACCAGGCTTGTTGGTTGAGGTCTTCTCCTTATTATACTCAGCTGTAGCTTGTACATTTCCTGTTGGCCTGTGATTATATATGAGGAGTTTCTGTTTTATGCTTGTCTGTAGGGCTCTTCATTGTTGTGTTTCTCCCGGAAACTAGAATCGAGGGGGAAATTTCCCTGTTGCATACATACATGTCTGCATTTTTACATTTTTCGCATTGCAGGTGCATTGGAACTGTTAATCTTATTTTCCTGTGGTTCACTAGTGTTTCAGGATTGCCGGTCTAATGACTCACCAGTATGCAACTAGGGGGAATTAGAAGAGAGTAATGGAGCAAATACAAGTAGAGATGCAGGAAATGAGGGACCGGATGGCCCAGTTCATGGAAGTAATGCAAGTTCATGGCGTGTTGAATGGTGGGAATGCTGCTAACCCTCCACGTGTTGAGACTCCTAAAGCTGATAATTCCATGCCTACTTTAGTCATCCCTATTGCGGGAGGGAGTGGTAATGCTGCTGGTGCCGATAATGCTGCAGGGTTCAACAACACTGGTTTTGGTAATGGTGGTAATGGTAATGGGAACAGTTATGGTCCTGACACCACTTGTGCTATACATGGTAATATGGATCACCTCCGGAACAAAGACAGGCAAGAGGGTGTGTTCTCGCCAAGGGTTGTGGCTGCTGAGTTACCCTCCAAAGCTGATAAGAGGATTAAGATTATTGAAGAGAAAATGAAGTCCCTTGAAAGTCAAAACTCTATGGGCCTTGAAATGGCTAACTTAGGGCTGATCCCGGACTTGAGAGTGCCGCCGAAGTTCAAAGTCCCAGACTTTGATAAATACAAGGGTACCACTTGCCTGAGATCCTACTACAGTAAGATGTCTGCCTACTCAGACGATGAGAAATTGTTCATGCATTTCTTCCAGGATAGTCTGTCTGGTCCTTCGTTGGAATGGTACATGAGCCTGTAACCCGTGAATGTCCGTAGTTGGAGGGATTTGGCCGAGGCCTTTATGAAACATTATCAATACAACAGTGACCTTGCTCCCAACAGGATCGAGCTTCAAAATCTTTCAAAAAAGAGCAATGAATGTTTCAAAGAATATGCTCTAAGATGGCGGGAGTTAGCAGCCAGGGTGCAGCCGCCTATGATGGAATGTGAGCTCGTTGATATGTTTGTCGCCACTTTGCCTGGCGTTTATTATGAGAAGCTCATTAGCAGCATGTCGGGTAGTTTCTCTGACTTAATCATCACCGGAGAGAGGGTGGAGAATGGTATCAAGTTAGGAAAGATAAGTGCTGGTGAAATGCCCTCGGCTGGAGGAGGTAAGAAGGTGTTCGGTAACAAGAAACGAGAAGGAGATACCAACTCAGTGTCTAGTTCTCGCGGGAGAGGTAGAGGTCAGAATCGTCAGCAACAACAGATTGCCAGTATTACAATTCCTACAGTTTAGCAGCAACCACAGCAACAACAACGTCAACAGAATCAACAAGGCTACAGAAGATATCCGGATCGGGCTCAGGCGCCAAATAGACGATTTGATACTCTCGCGGTGAAATTTGGATACCAAGCTATTGATGAGCTTCAATCTAAATTCATTACAACCGAACTTTAATTTGTCCAAAGGAAGGGAAAAAGATCGAATTACCCACAATGCAATGCAAATGCAAGCTAGAGAGTTTAGGTTCGGGGGTTGGTTAAACTTAGGGAAGGTGCTAGCATCATAAGTTTCTGTAGTCCTCTACAGGAACCTCTTGTTTTATGTTGTTTATTGCTAAGGTTGTCTGCTTAAGGATGAAAGACCTAGTGGTTTATTTCTAAGTATACTCGACAAAATATCGCATCTTGTGCCTACATATCCTGACGGGAGTGGAATTAGAGTATCTGTAGTTCCCCTAAAGGGTTTGAGGAGTTCTTTGACTGTGGTCAAAGTTCCTACGGGATAAAGGTAGTTGATTGATTGGGTCTAGGAGAAAAGACGAGTTGTCATCTCGAAGGAGAAGACTTGACTTAGCCACCATAACTTGTAGGAAAATTGATTGTATTGTTATGAGGCAGGAGATTTATATCTCGACTGTCAAGATGACTCATGTCTTATGCTCTATTGTGTTTGAAAAGTTTGAATTAAGTTGTTGAATTGTTTTTCCTATGTTGTAAAGAAAACAGAAAGGTCCTTCCTATAAGGTAGGATCTATCTTAAGAGATCAACTTGTATGGGATCAAGGATCACATGGGGATTTATGATGCAAATGAGATGCATACGCGCAAGTTTTACGTTACGCGCAGGTTCTTCCCTTGGACGTTTATGCAATAATTCGATGCAAGAAAGATAAATAGCGGTAAAGTAAAGGAAGATAAATAAAAGCATACATAAACGCATGAAAGCACTAAAGTGTACAAGTGTGTGAAAGTGAATATGTGAATGGAATCAATGCTGGGAGACGGAAGCGTGCACGCTTGATTTTAAACGGCGTTGATTAATTTTAGTGCAATTGTAATGGATTAGGCTAATATTAGTTGTAGGAAAAGTTGAATTTTTATGAACTGATTTTAAAGAGAAAGTTTAATTGATTTTAGTGAGATTGTATTAAAGGGGAGATGTTTTTAAGGATAAATTAACTTAGTGAAATTAATTAAAGTTTTTTTTATAAATTAATTAAGTTTTTTTTATGTAGAAATAATTTAAAATGAGATTTGATTTATTAAAAGGTTTTATATTGAATAAAAAGTAGTTTTTGTTATTCTAAATTTTTATTAAGTAAAAGGTTATTCTAAATATGAAATGAGTGTTTTTTAGAATATGAACAAATTACTATTATTATTAAAAAAAAGATCATTAAGTGACGGAAATAAGTTATTGATAAAATGAAAGTAAAATTAGCAAATTAAACATAGGTTAATTTTAAAAAGGTTTATTAGTTATTAAATAAGAGCTGATTAAAAGGTTAATAATTAATTGATTAATTAAATTATTTTTAATTTAATGATTCGGTTAATTAACAGATTAATTAAAGGGTTAAATGAGTTTAAGAAAAAAAGTTAAGGAGAGGTTAATGGCGGACGGATTGGTTGTGGTAGAGTAGTAGGTGTGCATCGTGGGCATGCGTGATATGAACCGTGTGATGGGATCCGTTGGAGATCAGTGGGTGGTGAGTGAAGGTGCACAGTTAGTATGGTGTGTGTGCGTGCAGGTGATTAAGATTTACAATAGAAACCCAAAACTAACAACAAACCCTAAAAATACTGAAACAAAATCCTCTTCTTCCTTCGAAACGCCGACGACGCTTTTCCTTTTCTCTCCCTCTCTCATTCGTCGTTAACCTTCTTCTTCTTCTCTGATCGTTCACCTTCTTCCTCTTCTACTCTGATTCTCCGTCTTCTTATCTCTTCTTTTTCTCTGTCTTTTCCCTATATAAATAAACAACCACAAATTAACAGATGTTAACGTTAGTAAAAGAGAAATATCATGGTTTGAATGGGTGTTTTTGCAGGGGTTTCATCTGGTTGAAGTCGCAGACGGTAGCTTCGCGAAGGATGGCGGACGATGGCTCCGAAGGGATTCTTTGATGCTTCGTGGACGGAAGTGGCGAAGGAAGGTGGTCTTTTCCGGCGATGACGCGACGAATGATGATGGGTGACTCGCGAGAGTTTGAAGGTGTGGATGCGGATCAACGGCAGAACTAAAAGATAAGTTTCCCTTATTCCGAACTTAGGGTTTCGATTTATGGATTGGGTGGAAAATTGGGGTTTTATGTTCTGCGGATTTGCTCGTGGATTTCTGGCTGTTGTTCCTTTTTTATGAGTCTTCCCCCCTCCCTAATCTTCTTCGCCTCAATTCTCTTTATAGGCTAGCTATCTCAGATTCAATTGTCGATATTATTCTCGCATTGAAGTTGTCTGCTCTGATTTTGGTAAGGAAATAATGCATGTCTAAACATGTCTTTGGGGCATTAAAACTCTTTCTACTTTCGTTCCAGCATGTTGTGCTTATCTTGGAAAGAACATAAGTTGTTGATATTGTCCTGTTTTAGTAAATGGTCAGATGACTAACGATTCTTTGGTGACTTACAGCGGATCTACAGTTGTGGCTCCATCAAGTTCAAAACTGCAGGTGAGGATATTTCTCTCTGGTTTGAAAATGCTCTGAATTGAAGAGGCGCTGGTTTACTTGCAGGAAAAAGGAAAATTACTGCTCTACAAGATTCCGAGCCTTTCATTTGGTCTTGTCCAACACGGTTTCCATGGGTGTTTTGCCAAGCTGTTGCTTTATTATTATGTTCACATTTTGGCTATTAATTTGTCTAGTAAAGGCTGACGTAAATTAAAATGCGAATTACAGGAATCTCCTTCGACAATAGCGGGTGAACTAAATTTTCCTCCGAATTGGTTGGAAGGCTGGACAGGGTCTGTTGTTGATGGGGTGTAAGCTACGGCGTTGCTGAGGCTGAAGTCAAAACAAATGTTGTTGCTGCCAAAAATAGACAAATTGTTGCCGTTATAAAATCCACGAGTTGGATGCTTTGATAAGGACTCGGTCGAGATGCTAGCGTCACGTTGTTACTCTGGCGTGAAGAATCCACTGGTTATGATGAAGGGTCTACGGCTGCACTCGGATAACTATATTAAAGAAACCATCATCATCCGTTGATTTCGACAAGTTCCAGGAAAGAGTGTTGAGTTTCAATTTGCTTTGCATCCGTGACAATAAGCAGACTTTCTCAATCGTTCCTCTTTCCCGCTGGGCCACACTTGGTTGTATGGTAAAAACCTTCCATATTATTTCTCATAATATATAGGCAGTTACTAATTCAGTACTTGTATATTTGCAGGAGGGATAGTGAACGGTGCAAGTGTATAAATGATACAAGTTAGTCCTTGGTGCAGACGTCACAAGATTAGAATTGCAGATGATCATGGCATGAGTATTTAGCTGCTTAGGACATTTTGGAAGTCTTAGAGAGTAGCATTGCTGAGAAAACTTGTTTCTACCCCGAGTCGGCTTATTTTAGTGTATCCATGTAGCAGCACAGTTATATATATGAGTAGGTTGTAATTGTAGTCATTTATTACTTTTCAATGCGTTTCAATCTTCGATTGTATGATGGCCACTTATTCCATGATGACAAAAATGATACGACTTGGTTACTTCAGTAACGTTTTGCGTTGCTTACTTTTTGATTGAATTTCACGAGTTCCTTCATATTAAGCATCTTTGCAAATTATAACCTTATAATTATCCTCATACCAATTTACAGTCCTTTCATATATCCTTACTGATAAAATGTGGATATAACTAAATAGTGGACTAAGAAACCAAATGCCTACTTGTTGAATTCCCTCAATATAAGCTCTTCAATAACTTAAGTATTTACACCTTCTATATGATGAAGTTCTTGACATGAACCCATATCACTCATAATAAAATGAACTCTTTATAAATGAAACTCGTGAATGAATGGCAACTTGGGCGGGTTTTAATATAGTTGGAAGCTTGAGCATTTTGATTTTGTGAAGATCAGGATTCATAAATTACTTTAAAGTGTTCCTTGCCAAGACTTATTTCAAGATCTCATGCAAACTTAACATCGCAAAGCAAATTGATCACAAACCACCATTAAGAACGTCCCAATTTTCTCTTCGAAAATAATGACACAACTTGTGATGCAGCTACCCACGAGAGTCATAATGGGCCTCAAATGTTTATGCCTCGAAGTATTTGGCTGTAAGGGTCTACACTTCTTATTATCTCACCTGCACCAACTAGTTAGCCATAAAAAGTAAAATAGCACAAACAAGCAAAAGGAAAGAACAAGGAGGTGGGATCTTAAGGTCAAAAATTAGGGTGTCACAGATGTCCCTATTTAAGTGTCTTCTATCTGGAGATATGGAGATTGAAATCTCCGTCTCGACGAGATAGGAGGGACTTAAATACAAACATTGCACGAATTTTTGGCCCTAAGATACCACCGAACGCGTATGATATGCAATGATATGAGAATGCAAGACAGAGGGTCCTGTGGAGAAAAGATGCTACAGGGGAAAAACTAGACACAACACGCGAGAAACAGAGGAGCAACAGACTCAACGAAGCGGGACTCCACGGGGGAAGAGACAACAATCATTGAGGAATTTCAAAAAATAAAGATATAATACCAACTACCGAGCAAAATGGTGACCTGGATAACGAGCGAGAATCTTGAAATTGAAGGATAACTTACTACCAACGTGTGGCAGCCTAAGCAAGGGTATCCGGTTGAAACAAATAAACACATGTTACCTACTATCAGTCTAATGATAGCCTAAGCAAAGGCAACATGAAAAGGAAAGATGACCTACTACCGATCTTGGCAGCCTAAGCAAAGGTATCTGACCCAAAAGAAATGGCATATTACCTACTACCAAGTGTATGATAGCCTAAGAAAAGGTAATAGCCAAAACAAAGTGTAGTACCTACTATCAAACACATGATAGCCTAAGAAAAGGTAATAGACTTGGAAGGAGAGATCACCTACTACCAAGCATATGGCAGCCTAAGAAAAGGTGTCTGACCAAAAAGAGGAGTGTTACCTACTATCAAACATATGATAACCTAAGAGAAGGTGAACACAAAAAGGAAAGATGACCTACTACCAAACAGGGTTGTAACACCCCATTTCCTGAAATCAAAATAAAATACGATTAATCCAAATAAATATCAGAGTCTCCCCTCAACAAGTGGGATATCACATCACATAATCCATAATACTCTTCATTAGAAGGTTTTCAAAACAAAACAGCGAAAATAGTTCATAATTCATCATTCTCGGCCATCCGTCGAATTACATAAAAAGATTCATTAAAATGTTCACCAACATGATACGTCACAGGAAATAAAACAAGATCAACATAAAAACAAATAAACACCCAAGTCCCGTGCTACGTATCAGAGCATCCTAAGACTCGACTCGGACACCACTATCCAAGCTAGCTAAGTACCTGGATTATCTGTACTTCCGAAGAAGCACATACCACAACAACAACAAAGGGGTGAGAAAACATGATAAAAAATATTCGGTAATACAGTACATTAAATAAAGGTAGCAATCATATAAAATATCACCCAACATTCATCAAAAACGACCTACTGTCCAACAACAACACAACACACCATAATGCAATCATGCAACTCAACACCATGCATGCGGTACCGACTCATTGGTTCATTCAATCGAACCCTAAATAGACCACATACACCCGTACTTAGCCATGATCTATCCCCACCATTATCCGCAATGGAGTACGGATGAATCACATACACTCCTCTTGAGCAATGATTCGTCCCACCAAACACCATGATATGCATAACACCAAATGCGCAACAAATAAACTCAAGCACACAAGGTGCACACGATCCCCTGATCACATCACCATACATCATACATACATATTGTGCATCAATTAATTATTTTAATTAAAGTCACACGATCCCCCTGATCACCTCACCATACCTCATACACATCTAACACATCAATTTAATTATTTAGATTAAATTCAATACTACATAATTCCACCTATTAACACCAAGTATATACTCTTCACCACTAAACACCACATCTGTACCTGTCCCAGCCCAAGGGATCCTACAAAACGAATCACAACGGAATACAACATAACACACATTCTATCACGCTCGCTGGCTCCTTCGCTTAGCGAAGCCCTGGCGAACGCTCGCTAGCTGCTCGCCTAGCGAACTCCCTAGCGAAGGCAGACAGTGGCTACTGGAAGCCCTCGCTACCCATGTCGCCTAGCGAACACTCGCTACTAGCTCGCCTAGCGAACTACCTAGCGAATCACTCGCTAGCTCACTCGCTAGCTACTCGCTTAGCGAGTTCTACGATTCTCGCAAAACCCTCACAATCCAAAACTGTTATCTTGCTCAAATTCAAGCCTATCACTCTACTTCTATATTCAGTCCTATCAATACTACAACCAATAAACACTACTCTATCATTTTCTATCAATTTTAACTCTAGAACCCACACCTATGTTCATCATCAGAACTACAGAAGTTACTCAGAACTTCACCAATCTCCCAACAACACGTACCCAAAGTCATCAATGGCAGCCATGCTCATAAACACATTAATGCACATCCAATTCATCATAACAACAACAACAATCATCAACATTTCAATATATCATTCATATTCACCAAATTCCTACGGGGTTAAGGAATCCCCTCTACCTTCTTCATCCAATTTACCAATCTTAACCTGTTTCTCCCCCCTTACCTCGATTAATGCTCCAATTGACGAAGAACCTTCAAGAATCGTTAGCCCTAGCCTTCTTCCATTTTTACTCTTGTTCTTCCCTCTTACTTTGTTCTAAAACTGATTTTTATCGTGTTCTCTCTTTCTTCTCTCCAAAACTCTCTAATACCCCTTTAACTTCTTATTTTATTTATTCCAATAATAATAATAATAATAATAATAATAATAATAATAATAATAATAATAATAATAATAATAATTAGATTATCATCATTATTAATTATAATATATTATTATTAAACTCTATATTTTATTAAATAATTCCTATAAATTAAGGACACCCGCCCACACACTCAGGCTCACTCCCCCACAAAGGACACACCAAAAATGAAATAACACCAAAAGTCTAAATAATTAAAATGGGTGTTACAAGGGTAGCCTAAGAAAAGGTATCTGACCAAAATAAGATGGTATATTACCTACTATCAAACATATGACAGCCTAAGCAAAAGTAATAGCCAAAACCAGGTACATTACCTACTATCAAACATATGATAGCCTAAGAAAAGGTAATAAACTTGAAAGGAGAGATCACCTACTACCAAACATATGATAGCCTATGAAAAAGGTGTCTGACCAAAAGATATGTGTTACCTAATATCAAACATATGATAGCCTAAGAAAAGGTAGATACAAAAAGGAAAGATGACCTACTACCGAACAAGGTAGCCTAAGAAAAGGTATCTGACCCAAAATCAAAATGTACCGGAGATTGTAAAGCTTCAACGGGGATCTTCAAAAGAGATGTAAGCCAGTTGACTTATAAATATGTCTTCTCAAATAAAGAGAGACCAAGTGTAATAAACTTCATCAAACTTTTCGGAAGAGATGCCATTTGATGGAGTCAGACTTGTGTAATGAACTCACTGGGGAATACATTCCTGAAGAGTATCTTTGTTGTTGCTGTAAAAGCATGTATTCTTTGTGGTGGAAATTCTAAAATAAAGAGAAAAGTTTGTAAAGTCTTCGTCGCATTTCTCTGACAGATTTTTGGAGAGACGCAATTTGACGAGTTAATAATCTTGATAAATCCACTGGGATGGTCACACTGTCCTGAAGAGACTGCCATTTTTCATTTTGAATAAGATCTTGATCAAAACGAGTTGCTCAAATAAAGAGGATACTTGCAGTCCAGATATAAATTATTGAGAATGTTTGTTGGAGAAGTTTGTTTCTTCAGATAGTAATCTTTAGAAAGGAACCTTCCTGGGGAGCAAATTGCAAAATAAATGCACACTTAATCCAGATTCAAAAGTCTTAGAGATATCCACCGTGATCGCCGGGGACCGAAGTTCAATTCAAGAAATAACTGAAGAGAAACTGTCAAGCAAGACTCGAACATTGAGGTATGAACTCAGATGGGATGTACTAAAACAACCGTCTTCCACGAGGATCGAACTTCATGGGGAATTACAAATATTGCACTTTTTATACTTAGGGCTGACAACTCTATTTGGAAGGAGAAGACACACCCATTCGCTTGGGGATAACCACAGCCAAAGCGACAGAACAAACAAACACAAAGATGCAGGATGCATATGCTATGCCACCTATCTATATGATATGCATATGCTTATGCTGACAAAACAAACGACCAGAGGCAAACGGAGATGAAATAAACATCTCGGAACGAACATCCGACCAATCCTCAAAGATAGAAGTAACACTGAGGATAGGTGGAGAACTAGATACGGGATCACACTCCTGCTTCAGGGCTTCAAAAAGTTCATTTGGGGAATAGAGATCATTCCACTTGGGGATATAACGTCTTGATCTAATTAAAGAAATTGCCAAGGTAATCTTAGTTATCATGTTGATGATGAGGATAAAGATCTACTAGGAGTGGATCAAACTCATATCTGAAAAAAATCATGGATAAAATAAATATCCATCTCACTGGAGAGATTCATACTGGAGTTGTAGATAGAGACACCCTGAAATACGGTTTCACAGGGGATAAAATATCCATTTCAATGGGGAACCAAAGTTAAATAAAGCTGTTGAACACGTCAATGTCGAAGCTTCAATAGGGATAAGATAAACACTCGCTTCGCTGGAGAAGCCTAGCGTCGTAAAATATCCACAGGGGAGTGAAATAACGTCCACTTTACTGGGAAGGTGAAGTTTGTGAAGATTCACTGAGGATTGAAATATCATACACTTCATTGAGGAAGTGAAGTCAAGAAAATCATTCAGAATTCTGCATCGAAAAGCTTCATTGGAGAATTATCATGACCACCTGAAGTAAAAAAATTATCAGGGACATGAATAAAGGATGTTGTAGAAACAAAGTAGTTTCGTCTTGATGAACTGTGTAACAGTCACCATTTTGAACAAAAACTTGTTGTAAGTGGACAAGATAATATTCGTTTGTCAAATGCCCCAAGTCATATGAGAAGAAGTCATTCCAAAAGGATTTTACAGAAAACATGGCGTCCCGTTGTTTTCAAACTCACTAGAGAGATTCGCCGAATCTCGACGTAACTGGCCCTCATTGACGGTATTATGACTAAGTCTTCAAAAATAGCTCTATAGGTGAAGTCAAACTTGTACAGAACAAACCACTTGGAAACAAACTTACCGCAGGTTAACAGAACCTTCAATCTCTAATAGAACAAACTTATTGTTGATGTCTATATGCAGATTTCATGCAAATTATGGTTTTAATCAAAGAAATAAAAAGTACACATAAGCAAACACAATAAACAGGTGATCAGCCTAACGGTGTTCCATTCACGATTGGGCTTTCTCCCCTGAAGGTTAGCACTTCATCATCTATCATATCTTGGACTTTCTCTTGAAAAACTTTGCACTCTTCAATCGAATGCCCCAATACTCCATCATGAAATTCACAGCTGGTGTTAGAGTTGAACCACGATCGACGAGATTTCATGGTTCTAGTCTTTCTGGGTGTCATTACCGAGTTTCTAGCAAAATAAAACCATAGCTGACTGTATATCATTGGGATTAGATCAAACTGGTGAGTTTCTTCTTTTGGAATACTCAGAGGTATCTTCTGATTCTGAAACCGTCTTCGAACACGTCGATTCTAATGTTGATCTGGAGAGGTCAACCTTCGTCGATGAGGTAGTTGTCGCTTGCACTGAGCAGGCGCTGCATACCGATGTTGAGGATAAGGTGCCGGAGCTGGATCAGGTAGGATTTGAGAGGAATCCCAAATTTCATTAACATCAACACTTCCTTCCTCTAGGGAATCATAAGCTGAAATCTCTTCATTAGCTTGTTTACTCCGACTTCCATAATTTTGGAGAAATCTAACAACACAATACTTATCATCCTATCATAATAAGCATCTCGCAGCGTTCTTAGAAACATCTTGCTTAATTCTTTCTCTTGAAATGGTGGATGAACTTGGGCAGCCAACTCTTTCTACCGCTGGGCATATTCCCTGAAAGAGTCGTGGTCATTCTTATTCATGCTCATCAATTGATCATTGTCTGGAGCCATATCCGAATTTTAAGTGTATTACTTCACAAAAGCATCAGCTAAATCTTCCCAATACTGAATACGATTCCTTTGTAGCTTCATATACCACACCAGGGATGCCCCACATGAACTTTCTTGAAAGTAGTGAATCATCAGCTTGTCATTATCAATATAAGCAGCCATCTTTCGACAAAACATCGTCAAATGATATCTTGGACAACTAACACCCTTGTATACTTCAAAGGAAGGAATCTTGAAATTTGGAGGAATAATTACGCCTGGAACTAAACACAGGTCATGAGCATCAAGATCAGATGTGTTAGCTTCTTTCATCATCTTCAGTTGCTCTTCGAGATCATGAAATCCTTTCTCAATTGCTAAAAATCTAGGATCTTTCATCTTCATCTTAGCATGAACATTATGAAGATTTGGCTTATGCTGTGGAAACTGGGAATCTCTTCTATCAGCTTGAGCAACTAGGTTATCTTGTGTAACACCCCGATTCTGGATTTCCCATTATTTTGTTGAGTCTTTTAATTTATTTGGTTAATTGTTATTTTATTGTGGAATTATATGATAATATGTTATGTGTGTATGTTGTGGTATTTTATTATATGGAGAGTTTTGGGAATTAATTAGAGGGTGTTTTAGATAATTCTTGATTAGTAGTTATTTTGAGAGAAATAGAGTAGAAAGAGTATAAGTGGAGAAGAGAAAGAATAGGGAGAATAGAAACCAAAAGGAAAGAAAAAGAAGAGAAAGAAAGGAAAAGAAGAGAAAAGAGGAGGAAGAGGAGAAAAACCTAGAATAATCAAGAATCAACTTCTAAGCTTTCGATTGATCGGGTAAGGGTGTGAAACTTTATTATTCTTGCAATGTGTATGATTATGTGTGTTCTTGTTGGTTTTGTTTTGGATTGGGGAGAGTTTTACTCATTTTTCATTCTAGGGCATAATACGAATTTAATCGATAGAACCCGAGTTTTCGTTGGTGAAAGTGAGATTAAGTAGTAGCAATTATGTCGGTTGATGTTAGGCTAAGTGCTGGAATGAGTTGGAACTTAATCGGGTGAATCCAAGAGTTTTGGAGTGGAAGAACAGTGGAGAAATTCTGAGTTCGCAGACACTCACTAGCACGTTCGCTAGGCGAGCTGGTCGCAAATGTTCGCTAAGCGAGCAGTAGCAAATAGGTAGCGAACGGTCCCAGACTTGGACATAATGCATGTTGTGGTGTTCGCTGGTAGCGAATGGAGGTAGCGAAGGTTCGCTAGGGGTTCGCTGAGCGAGCGAGGTAGAGAACAAAGTCAGAGGCTTCTGTTTGCCTTCGCGAACTTATTCGCTAGGCGAACAAGTAGCGAATACTCGCTAAGCGAGCAGGGCAGCGAACGTGACAGGTTGTGTTTTCTTTAATGTTTCCATCCGTGGTCGGATTTCCAACTTAACTTTGATTATTTCCTTGCTCGAGGCATCGATCAGGCCGAGTTATATTGTGTTATGGGTAGCCGTATGGCGTGAATCCTAGATTGTGTGATGTGGCCGTTTGGCAATTTCGGGCGTTTGTTTGGATTAAATGGGAATGCATGGTGATATTACTGTGAATGCATATATTTGTATATACTTGTATAATTTGAATAATGCATGAATATGATTGTAAACATGTGTGGGTTCTAAGAGTGTATTGAGTCGTGTTGTATGTGTAGCATCATGATTACATTCTTGTGTGTCTGATCTCGCGTAGGATCTGCAGAAACGATCGTGTGCCCTTGTGGGGTGTGAGCGATGGTTTAGTTACTTTGATCCCTTGAAGGATATGCAGAAATGATCGTGTGCCCTTGTAGGGTGTGAGCGATGGTTTATTTTTGATTCCGTGGAGAATCTGCAGAACAGTTGTGTGCCCTTGTGGGGTGTGAGCAACCGAATTGTGTGCCCGTGTGAGGTGTGAGCAATCCTGAAACATCGTGTGCCCATGTGGGGTGTGAGCGATGGGTGAACATCGTAGGCCCGATGGGGAGTTACTTCGGTAATGAGCGATGGTTCCATTTTGATTCTTCAATTGAACCTGCTGAACGAGTCGGTACCGCATTTGCATCTGCATAGAGTCGTGAGTCGGTCTCTATGAGTTGCATTATCATCTTTATATGATGTTTTGGTGAAATGAACATAATTGTAAATGTTTAAGTGAAATGCTATGAATTGTGAAGCATGGATTGGTGAATGTGATTGATTATGTCCGTGTATATTGTGATGTATTGTAAAACGTTGTGGTGAGAAATGTGAATTGTGAGTATGTTATAATTGTGTTTTATGATATATATAATTTTATGCATTGTTTGTTATGATAATGTTTCTCACCCTTCTGCTATTTTATAATGCTCTATGAGGCATTGCAGAGTAGGATGCTGGAGGTCTTTTGTGAAGCGAGTCTTCATTTCTTTTAGTCAGATGGCTCTGATATGTAACACTGGGTAGTTAGGAATTGTTTTGATTCTTTTGTGATACATCTGTGTATGTATCTGCTGCTGAATGTTTTGTAAACTCAACTGATGAATTGAATTAATCTGAATGATGTATATGATGGTTATGTTAATGAAATGATTTCAATGTTTAGATGTTTCCGCTTTATTCTAAATATTGATATGTGGGTTTTAAGCGTTATGCTTTGTTTTTAGTTGAGATTTACCCCTTTTGTTACATATCTTTATGAGCAGGTATTATTTATGTTTCGTTTCGATGATAATGTGATGCACCTCTTTTATACCATGTTTTAATTTATACTCTGATGAAACTTTTATTAATTGCTTATATGATTTTAATTGTTTAATTGGGGGTATAGAAAGGGGGTGTTACATATTGCACAAATTGAGATTGCGTAGGAACATCCACTTGTTGAACATTGTCATCAGAAGGAAGATTAAATATCGGATTAGTCATAATTCTAAATTCAGTCATGAGATCCATACCCTTCGTTCTCTTTACTATCCTTCGGTAGTACTTCGAGCTTGGTCAGATGGTCAAGATGTCAACTGACAAGACAAAGACCAAAAGCAGGATGAGGACGCAGAGGAGAAGAGACACATGCACATGCAAAATGCAGAATGCAGGATGCTATGCAAAATGCAGAAATGAAAGGTTTCATGGAACTCAAGTTCTTATAAACATTACAGAATACCAAAGAAAATTCATTTATTATTATTATTATTTTTTTATATCGATTACAAATAAATATTCTTATAAGAGTCCTGACATAATAGCTAAATAAAAGCTAGTAAAGTCCTAAGGAAGTCCTTCATCGTGATTGTTGATATGCTCTCCTAGTTGGACTTTCTTGAATATAAGTTTTGTCGATGATTAATGTCCAAAGAGTAGTCTGATAGAGGAAACTAAATCCTCCATCTCTCTTCATTTCTTGTTGAAAATTAAGGAAGGAATCCCTTGTTCACTTGGATCTTCGATATTGATGAAAGGCTTTTGAACTTCTGTTGATCTTCAATGATAATGGAAGCCTTTTGTATTTGTCTTTTGATTCTTCAATCAGTGCCCTTAACTTCCTTAGGTCATCTAAGTTAGGACTCTTAAAAGAATATTTTAAAATATTTTCTTTTGTAATCCCTATTTGTCATACCCCAAATTTTGACCCTTTAGATTCTCATTATCATTTTAGGAGCATACTCATGAATTATCTAACCTTAACCCAGTGCAAGTTTGTCTTTGTCAAGTTACAGATGAATCAGGGTTGTGTACAGTCAAAATCAAAGCTTCAAAAAGGTGATCAATCATTATTTTGGGTTGATTCAATCATGAAACAAGGTCAAGGGTATCATATGATGACAATTTAGAATCCAATTTGAAGTTATCACTCCAGGATCAAGAACAGTGCAGTCCAGCAACCCCGATTAGGGTTTTGACCGGTAAAAGTCAACTGTAGTTTGACTTTGGGGTTGGAAGGTGTTTTAATGGTGGTATCATGGTCCATGAAGATCATATAGCTTAATAAAGTTCATTCAAGAAGTGTCAAAGTCTCAGGAGGTCCAGAGTGTCCACAGGCGACTCGGTAGTCACCGATCGATCGTACGGTTGACCGAAAAGTCAACTTTTCAAATTTAAGGAATTGGACTTCAAGGTGTGACCGATCGTACGATTTTGATTTTCTTTTATTCATTTTTGTTTATTTTAAATGCTTTATTGATTCAAAAAATCACAATAAATTCAATTTTGATCCAAAAATTATTTTAAAAATATCTCCATGATCTTGAGAGAATTTGTGATTTTCTGAAATCAATAAAATGCATTTTCATGCATTTTTTTAATTTAATTTGATTTTTCTCATTTTGTTTAATTCTTAAATATTTGCATAATTGTCCATCTGATTTGTTGAATTTTGTTCTTCCAATTGGTGATGAATTTGGCTTTGATTTTTTAGTATGTTTTAGGGTAGATGTTCATGTTCCCTTAGGATTTTTATTAGAATTTTAGAACAACTTTAGGTTCTGTTTTAGGTGTTGAGATTAGAGCCTTCCCAAACTTGTGGATTACCTTGATACCTTTCAATCTAGAAATTATTTAGGTGACTTAGTTGTTGAATTAGGCTTTAATATTTTAACCCTAGGTTGTTCAAACATGTATCTTCCCCTAGGAATTTTATTAGATTTTTACAACTTTGTGTTCTATTTTAGTTGTATTTTGCAAGTTGCTTGTGCTTGTGGTGTTCTATTTTGTGTGCCTTTGCTTGTTTGGTCTTGTTGGTGACTTTGTAGCTGGATGGGCTTGGATTACTTTTTGAGAGGTCTTCTGGACTTAGTATAGCTGCTATGGTTTGAAGATTGGAGCTTGGAGTTGAGGTTTCCTTTTCTTTTAGGAGTTGTTTTAGTAGCTTAGGAAATTAGGGTTTTAGGAAGAGCCATTAGGGCTAGTTTTGATTCTTTCATCAAACATAGAATGCATTGTGTGCTTCTATTCTATCCAATGATGTAAAGTCCTCCTAGGGAAACTCCATCTCTCCTTTGGAGGGATGTGTGGTATGCCCATAGTTGAGTAGAACTTTGAGGATGCCTTTCCATTTCAATGTTGGTACTTGATGATTTCCTTTGGTTTTCATCTGGTTCTCAACATTGCAACCTTGATCTTAGTGATTATTCTCTGCTTGGAGTGTGTTTGCTAGAGCTTGAAGTTGAAGTTTGATGAAGCTTTAAGATAGAAGCTAGCTTGAAGAAGAGGTTTTGCTGTCAACTTTGCTGTCAAGAGGATTTGTTGTTTAGAGCTGCTGCTGTTGAGTATTGAAGTTGATGTCTGCTGAAGACTGTTGCTGCTGCTTGGGCTGTTTCCTCTGTTTCTTTTCTTTTGTTATATTGTATTTTTGCTTGTGTTGATTACCCTTAGGTTTGAGGTGGAGCTTGTCTCCTCTTTCCTGTTATTTTCTCCCTTGCCTCACTGGTACTGTTGCATAGCATGCATTTTTACTGTTTACTGTTTACTGTTTATTGCTTGTTTTCTTTTGTTGTTTCCCCTAGGATCTCTGATTTCCTCTGTGGAAGAGGGAATTATGACAGACATTAGGTTTTGACTCATGCATGATAACATTAGGGTAGATTCCCTTTCAACCATAGTTCTAGGGTGTCTTTCTCTTCTCATCTCAAATCAATTCAAAAACACAGTAATAAGGTTAATTGAAGTCGTGCGTTACGAGCCTTAAGCCTATCTGGGAAAAGGTTGGTGGAGGGTCTCTCTCCAGTAATCTGGATGTTAGTGTGGTACCCTTTGGGTGACATACGAAGCGTTCACTCCAGGGTCATAGTCTCTAGTGCGACTGAGATTGCAAACATCCTAAAAAACAGTTCTTTCGTAAAAAAAACTCAAACAAACATTCAAACTTTGTTTTTGTCCTCTTGGACCATTAATCAGGAAAACCCTTTTCAGAAGGAGATATAAAAAACTGTCAGACAAACTTGTGTCTTCCGTAGCCCGAACTACGTTTGCTCTGATCTTTCACGCCGTGTGAAAGTACGTAGGCACGAGATACGATATCTCGGCGAGCAACCTTCCTCCTTAACCCGTAGTTAGGCGAACTACGTTGACTCTGATTTCTCGTTCCAGACGGGAATACGTTGGCATAAAGTGCGATACTTTGCCGAGTCATTTTATTTTCTTTTTAACCCAGACCTGTAGAATAGATAGAATAACATACCCTTAGATAGAAAACAAGCATGGATCCCGTCGAGTACGACGGACGTGAGGGGTGCTAATACCTTCCCCTTGCGTAACCGAATCCCGAATCCAGGATTTGGTTGCGATGACCATTCCTTTCCGTATTTGCGTTAGGTTTACTCTGAGCGTTTCCTTTCCCTCTTGTGGGATAAATAACACATGGTGGCGACTCTTCTATCATAGTCGGCGCCGATTTTCGCAGTAGCGACAGCTGGCGACTCTGCTGGGGACTCCACCGGTTCCCTATGCGAGTTAATCCTAGCGCTTGTTTTCCCGTCTGGGGTTTTATATGTATTTATCTTTCCGTCTTTACTTTCAGTACTGTATGTTATTGTTGTTATGCTGTGGGTAGAGGGTTAGTTTGAGAGATAAGCCGAACCTGGGCTTGATTGCACATAGACTTAGAAGTAGAGAGTAGTGGTTAGCCTGCTTGCTTTGCTCGCACCAGCTAGCTACGAAATTTACACTCGGACGAGATTCTCTTTGATGGCATCTTGCCTGGCCCTTTGGGCTCGACAGGTTGTTGGATTTGTGGGCTGTCGACTCTGGGAATCTATCATTTGGGAATCGGCTAAGTGAGGCCTCTTCAAGGGATGATGATGCCACACCTTTTGGGTATCGTATCATCGCTCTTGAAAGTCTGTGACGCTGATGACCGCATAGGATGTCGTACCTCGTCTGCGAGTTAGGTACATACCTGTGAGGGGTAGGTGGGTTTTTTTGCAGGAAAACTCTGGCCTCAGAACACCTGGTTTGTCTCTGTCAGTGAGAATTGGTTGTGAGGGTTCTTTTGTGGTTGGTTTGGTTTGAGGAGAAGATCTGATGGTTCTAAAGTGGCAGTACAGCACATCACAGTTCTTCATTATTGCACTTGATCCCCTGTTGCATTTGCATTAACGTGTATTTATGTTGCAGGTGTGCTTTTTCCACTCAGATTCTAGTGTTCTTCTTGCCAGACATGGAGTCCATGAAGAGAACAATTGCTTACAGGTTGCCTTCTCCAGATATCAGTTCCTTATTGCAGTTGGTTGCTCTAGCAGATCAGAGAGTGAGGGTTGAGTTCAGAGAGTCTTATGGGAAGCTGCTCAGTTTGTTGTGCAGACCTTCTGTGTCTGAGATGACTGGATTGTATACCTTGATGCAGTTTTACGAGCCTCGATTGAGATGCTTCTTGTTCCCTGATTTTATTCTGGCCCCTACTTTGGAGGAATATTCTGGTATGCTGGGAGTGCCTGTGTTAGATCAAATGCCTTTTATTCATGAGGATACTAAGCCTGAGTTGGCTAAGCTTGCTGAGATTGTCAGTTTAGATGCTTCTGAGTTCCCCGGAGGTTTGGTCAAGCTGAATAGGGCTTATGGTTTTCATCTTTTTGCTTGGTTGAGAAGGCTACGCAGTGTGCGAAGGATGGATGTTGGATTGTTTTCAGTGTTATTCTGGCTGTTTGCATTTATGGGATTGTCTTGTTCCCTAACTTGCCTGATTTTGTTGACTCAGATGCTTTCTTTATTCTTGCCTCGAAGAATCCGGTGCCTACTCTCTTGGGTGACATTTATCATTCTATTCATTATAAGAATGAAAAGCATTGGGGAAAGAATGTTTCTTGCTGTGTACCTCTTCTATACAGGTGGTTTCAGGGACATCTCCCTAAGCGGTGACCTTTTGTTGATACTGCTGGTACTTTAGATTGGTCTTCCAGATTGATGGGATTGTGTGTTGAGAACATTGTTTGGTTTGATCGGAACCTGCTCGTAGTGAATATTATATATAGTTGCAGTGGCATTCCAAACGTTCTTTTGATTGGACGGAAAGGTTGTATTAACTATAATCCTTCTCTGCTTGTGAGACAGTTTGGCTATGCTTTGAGGGACTCTCCGGTTGAAGACGAGATACAAGAATCTCTGTATCTCACGGGTTTATTAGATGGAGATGTTTTGGTCAGATTGAGGCATACTTGGGGTAATATTCACAGAAGAGGAAAGACATTTCTTGGTAAGAGTAATAGTCGAGCTTATAATCCTTATCGACTCTGGATACATGAGAGAGTTAGGACTTCTTTGATGCCGTATCCTGCTGTAGGGCCCTTGTATCTTCCGGTTATTGAGGAACCTATTTCAGTAGAGATTGAGAAATATAACAAGCTGCTGGTTGAGAAGGAAG
Organism: Lathyrus sativus; assembly: GCA_963859935.3. Taxonomy (NCBI): domain Eukaryota; kingdom Viridiplantae; phylum Streptophyta; class Magnoliopsida; order Fabales; family Fabaceae; genus Lathyrus; species Lathyrus sativus. The sequence goes on along the minus strand of OZ012737.1, from coordinate 329,076,703 downwards.
AGTCACAAAGAGCGAATGAAGAGCTAGAGAAAGAGATTTTCCAGCTTCGGCATGAGAAGAATGAGGCAACCTTCACTTTGAAGAAGCAGACTGAGATGATTAATAGGTTGGGTTCAGATTTGACTGAAGAAACCAGCAAGAGAGAGAAAGTAGGAGTAGCCCTGAATGGTGTTAGTAGTGTACTTGCTACTAAGAAAGAGCTTTTGAATAAGGCTTATTCTCGACTTTCCAAATGGGAACTTTTGTGGAATGCCACGCTTACTAGCCGGAAGGAGCGTGAAGATGAGTTGAAGCTTCAGATTTCCCAGTTAGAGGAGCAGCTCAGTGCTAAGGATGCGAAGATTGCTGAAGAAGTATCTCTTAGAAGTGACGTTGAGTCTAGAGTGAGCAACATGGTCAAAGAAACTAGGGGTGGTGAATTGAAGGTTGGCTTCAAAAGATGCAGGATTGATGAGTGTTTTGGCAGGGGAGCCTGTGAAAAGGACGCAAAAAAGCTGAGATCCACTGTTGAGCGGCACTCATTACTGATACAGGAATTAATCTCCAAACTAGGTCATCCGGAGACGTTGAGGCTATTGGAAGATGTCAGAGCGCGCCATTTGGCCTGATTTGTCTTTGCTTTGCTCTTGTTATTTGTACTTGTATTTCGACCATTGCCAGGCTTGTTGGCCGAGGTCTTTTCAGTTGTATTCAGTTGTATCTTTGTACTCTGCCTTTTGGCATTTATTTATGTATGAGGTTTCTGATTCTGCGCTTGCTTATTTGGGACTCCATTGTCGTTATGGCTTCTTCTCCGGAACTAGAATGGGGGGGGATTAACCTGTTGCATATTTACACGTGTGCATTTGCATGTTCATATTGCATGGCAGGTACCTTTTTTGAGCTCGGATCTTATCTCCTGCGTCTTACAGGTTGTTTCAAGATTGACGAATAGAGAACTCACCGGTATGCTACAAGAAGCAACAGTAAGAAGATCATGGATCAGGTACAGTCTGAGATGCAGGAGATCCGGAATAGGTTGGCCCAATTCATACAGACCATGGAGGTTGTGGCTAAAGGCCAGGAACATCTTCAAACTCTGGTGCAACCGCTGCTGGCGCGAGCGGCTGGTAATACTGAATACAACTCTGCTCATGTTGAGACTCCTCGCAGGGAGGAAGTGATACCAAATGCTGGTGAGACTGGTACTGGCAACGGCAACGCTGGTAACAGAAATGCTGATAATGTTAATGGGAACGTGGAAACCAACAGGAATGTTGGTATCAATACTGGTTTTGGTGACAACAATTAGGGTCTTGGCTTTGGCAATCGGGATGGCAATGATGGTTTCAATAATCAGGGCCTCGGCAACGGAGGGTTTGGTGATAACAATCAAGGTTATGGTAATAATGGCTACGACAATGCTGGGTTTGGCAATATGAATACCAATGGTGCTGGGATAGGTCCTTTCAATACTGGTTTTGGGACAGTGGCTGCTAATCAAGAGCTTGGCAATTTGAGGTATGATCCCAGGTTCTTCCAGAGTGGTCATGGTTATGGTCGTAATGCTGCTTATGACGGATATGGTAATGAGGGGCCATACTGGAATGGAGATCGTCAGGAAGATGCCTTTTCTGGGCAAGGCATGGGTTTTGAGGGTCCCACTGATAGTGATCGGAGGATTAAAATGTTGGAGGAACAAATGAGAGGTATAGCCAATCAAAATTCTGCAGGGATGGACATGGCTACCATGGGGCTGGTTCCTGGGCTGAGGGTGCCATTGAAGTTCAAAGCTCCCACTTTCGATATATAAAGGGGATACATGCCCACGGGTTCATGTGCGTTCATATTACCGGAGGATGTCAGCGTACTCTGATGATGAGAAGATGCTTATGCATTTTTTTCAAGATAGTTTGTCAGGACCATTGCTGGAATGGTACATGGGACTAGAGCCTGCACAGGTCGGAAGTTGGAAAGAATTGGCTGATGCTTTCGTCAAACATTACTAATACAACAGTGACCTTGCACCAAATAGGGTTCAGCTTCAAAGTCTTTCACAGAAGAATGGGGAGAGTTTCAAGGAGTATGCTCAGCGTTGGCGCGATCTGGCGGCAAGAGTCCACCCCCCTATGGTTGAAAGGGAATTTATTGATATCTTTGTTGGAACATTCTCTGGGATGTACTATGATAGATTGCTCAATTTCTCGATGGGTAGTTTCTATGACATGATACTCATGGGGGAACGAATTGAAAATGGCATCAAAATTGGTAAGATTCAAGCCGGTGAATCGACCTCAGCTGGAGGTGCGAAAAAGGTCTTTGGTGGTAAAAGGCAAGGAGACGCCAGTGCAGTGTATGGTGGTCGAGGACGAGGTAGAGGTCGGAATCAGTATATTCAACAACAGGTCGCTAGTGTGACGATCCCTATACCACAACATCGACAACAACCACAACAGCAGCAACAACAACAACAAAAGTATAATCCTGCTCAGAGAAGGATCCAGAATGGGAAGCCGAAGAGGGTGTTTGATACACCTCCGTCAACGTATGCAGAACTGCTTCAGACGCTGTTAAGTTTGAATCTGGTTGAAAAGAGAACGTTGGACCCACCCACAGGAGCGCTTCCTTACGTGTATGATACTAGTAAGCAGTGTGAATTTCATTCCGGGGCACCCGAACATGATATCGAGAGTTGTCATGCTTTTAAGCACAAAGTCCAAGATTTGATGGATAGTAAAGCCATCAACTTCAGTAATGATAGTCCCAACATTGTACAGAAACCAATGCCGAATCATGGAGCGAATGCTGTTTTGACAGAGGAGGATTTGGATTTGGTTATGGATGTAAATGATCTGAAGACACCTTTAAGCTATGTTAAAAGCAGATTGTTGAAGGGGGGGGGGTCTTCCCCGGATGTGATGAGTATTGTTTGGATTGTTGGACCCGACCAGAGGGCTGTAATGATTTGAAGAGAGGTATTCAGGCCATGATTGATGAGGGAACTTTGCAGTTTGACCGCACTGCTGTTGAGAAACCTGATGAGGTAACATATGAAAAGCAGGGTGAGGTCGCAACAATTACAATTCCACGAAAGACTATTACGATATCAGCGCCCGCCAAGCGGCCAACTATCATGATAACGAAAGCAGGACCTGTTCTCTATGAGAGTACGAAAGCCATCTGTTGCACCCCAAAATTTGCCCAACCTTTTTCTTTAACTGGTTTATGTTTCATTGCATTATCATTTGCATAGTTATATCATTTGCATATCATGATATCATTTATATAGCAGGGGATCAAGTGTGATTCTTATCAATAGAAGCCTAGCAAGAGGTCTCATTCAAGATTGAGAGTTATCAAAGTCATCAGGAGGTGGTTTGAGTGCCTAAGGGTTTAGATGTTTGAGTGTGAATCTTCTCCTAACTTGAGGATCGACTGAAGACCATCCGAGGGTTATGAAGTGTTGAATGTGATAAGAGGATGTGTATGGAGCTCATGGAGTGCCTAGAGGGCCATGTTGGAGCTTAATCAAGTCATTGATTCAAGTGCAAGAGCCACAGTTGAGGTGCAAGCAATTAGGGTTTCATCTGGGTCAATCCTAGGTCAACTGTACAATTGAAGAGGTTAAAAGCCTACTTTTAGGTCATGGAGTTCATGGAATTATATGTTGAGACATTTTTGGTGTTGTGCCAAGATCAAATCAAGAAGAATCAAGAGTGTGGGAAGTTGCTAAGTTAGGGTTTCAGTGTAAAATCCCCTATTTAGTGCCTAACTTCAAGGCCATATAAGTCAAGATACAAGTTTCAAATGGATCTTTGGCCAACATGAAACTTGTAAAGCATCTCAATATCTTTAATTTTAGTACTAGAAGTCCTCCATTGGATTTATAGAACTCAAGTTATGACCCAGACAAGTTACAAGTCCTCAGATGCTTCTGAAATTTGTCTGTAAAAGTCACTTGACTTCAAATCTATTTTTGACCTATAATGATGTTTCACCTAAACTTTTGGCCAACATGAAAGTTGTAGGTATTGGTATTAGCTTTCCAAAATGTATTAGAAGTCTTTCATCTGATTTGTAGAACTCAAGTTATGAGGTTTACAAGTCAGGGATATTTTGGGAAAGTGGGATTATAGGTCATTTTCAATCATTGGTCAAAATCTCCAACTTGCACTTGTCAAATGGATTTTTGTTCAACATGAAAGTTGCTTAAAATGGGATTTTAAATGCAACCAAGTGGTCGTTTGGGATTGGTTTGGCTTGTAGCAAAAAGTCACTTAAAATGGCCTAAAAAAGGGAATTTTTCAAATGGATCAAGGATGGAAAATTGACTTTTTGAGTTAGAGGACCAAAACATGTCATGTGAGTACATTTTTTGAATGGAAATCACATTCTAAGAACAATGGAATTATTATAATTTTCATTTGAGACTTGGTTCTTGGTGCTTTAGTTTGTTACTTCAAGAATAAGCTACATATCCAAAATCATTCATAATGCACAAGCTAGGTCTCCTTTTAATCCAAAATAATTCACAATGGTTCAAACAATGGCAAATTGGTACATATTTTGATTACAAATGACATTCTAAACACAACGGCGTTGTTATAATTTCAATTTGAGTCATATTTAATGGTCATTTTATGGATTGCTTCAAAAGGAGGTTACATACTCAAAATCATACCATTAAGCTCCAAACCAATTTTCACAAGCCAAAGTCCAAATCTTACCTTGGGATCCAAGCCTAAGGAGTACTTAAGTGATCTACTCCAAACCAAAAAGGAGAATCCTCACAATTTTCATTTTTCATTTTCAAGAATTCTCTCACTCTCTCAATTCTCTCAATTTCTTCATTCTCCAAACCCTCACCCATAGCTCCTCATCATTGGATCCATTGATTTTTCATTGAAATCAATGGAATCTTGAGCATAAACCTCCCTCTCCTTACCCGTAGTTAGGCGAACTACGCTGACTCTGATTTCTCGTTCCAGACGGGAATACGTAGGCATAAAGTGCGATACTTTGCCGAGTCATTTTCTTTTCTTTTTAACCCAGACCTGTAGAGTAGATAGAATAACACACCCCTGGATAGAAAACAAGCGTGGATCCCGTCGAGTACGACGGACGTGAGGGGTGCTAATACCTTCCCCTTGCGTAACCGACTCCCGAATCCAGGATTTGGTTGCGATGACCATTCCTTTCCCTCTTTGCGTAAGGTTTACTCTGAGCGTTTCCTTTCCCTCCTGTGGGATAACTAACGCACGGTGGCGACTCTTCTGTCATAGCCGGCGCCGATTTTCGCAGTAGCGACAGCTGGCGAATCTGCTGGGGACTGCGATGGTTCCCTATGCGAGTCTCGCCTTGGGTTTTCTTCCTAGCTGTCTGGGCCCATCCCCAGCAGCTGGCGACTCTGCTGGGGAGTTTCAGTGGTTCCCTATGCGAGTCAATCCTAGCGCTTGTTTTCCCGTCTGGGGGTGTTGTATGTGTTTACCCTTCTGCCTTTACTTTCAGTATTATATTATTGTTGTTGTGTTGGGAAGAGGGTTAGATTTAGAGATAAGCCGGACCTGGGCTTGAGTTTGCACATAGACTTAGAAGTAGAGAGTAGTGGTTAGCCTGCTTGCTTAGCTCACACCAGCTAGCCACGAAATCTGCGCTCGGACGAGATTCTATTTGATGCTTCTTGCCTGGCCCTTAGGGCTCGACAAGTTGTCTGACCCGAGGATTGTCGACTCTGGGGACCTATCAATTGGGATTCAGCTAAGTGAGGCCGCTTCAAGGGATGATGATGCCACACCTTCTGGGTATCGTATCATCGCTCTTGAAAGTATGTGACGCTGATGACCGCATAGGATGTCGTACCTCGTCTGCGAGTTAAGTACATACTTGTGAGGGGTAGGTGGGTCTTTTTTTGGAAAACTCTGGCCTCAAAACACCTGGTTTGTCTCTGTCAGTGATAATTGGTTACAAGGGTCCTTTTGAGTGGTTGGTTTGGTTTGAGGTGAAGCTCTGGTCATTCTCGAGCTACAGTACAACAAACTTCTCAAGCTACAACAGTGATCTTGATCCCTTGTGTGTGCATTTTGCATTTTGCATTTCTGTTTGCATTTGCATTTCATTTTGCATATTCATTTTCACCCGGAACAGGGAGCTTACCCGTCTTTTGTCCGTTTCGTCAGTTGATTTCCCGACATTCACATTGGACTTGAGTTAGCTTTTGGGAAAGGATCATGGCTTCAGAAGAGCAGAACTTGGTTGTTACTCGGGCGGAGTTTGAATTGTTGAAGAACCAATTGAGTCAGTTCATGGAAGCCATAACAGCTATGAATAGAGGAGGAAACAATGTTCAAAGAACTCCGGTGAACAATGTAACCCAGAATGTGTAGATTCCTGTCAGAGACAGAGATGCATCTTCTCTCCGTGACACAGACTATCAGCGTTTCACTTTCCCTGTGACAGATCGTCAGAGGGCTGTTCCGAGGGTCAATGTTGAGAACTCTAGGGCTGTTGAGGATGCGAGGAGACTTCAGTTGTTGGAAGATCAGGTGGCTGCCTTGATAAACAAGAATACTCTTGACCTGAATGCTGCGAGCATGTGTTTGGTGACAGGCCTTGTGTTGCCTCTGAAGTTCAAAATGCCCAACTTTGAGGAATACAAAGGGGATAGCTGTCCGAAGCTACATTTGGTTATGTTCTGTAGAAGAATAACTTCACATGTCACCAATGACAAGCTCATGATTCACTGTTTCCAAGATAGTTTGATCAGAGCATCTTTGGATTGGTACATGCAGTTGAAGAGTGATAGTATCAAGTCATGGTCGGATTTAGCCAATGCCTTCATGAAGCAGTACGACTACAACCTGGATATGGCTCCTAGTCGCGTGCATTTGCAAGAGTTATCTCGGGCGGATAATGAATCCTTTAGAAGGTATGTGCAGAGATGGAGAGAATTGGCTGCCAGTGTTCAACCACCGCTTCTTGAGAGAGAAATGGTTGACCTCTTCTTGGGTACTCTGAAAGGTCGTTATTATGACATAATGTTTAGTTGTACAAGCTTTGCGGGCTTGATAAGAATAGGAGAGCTTGTTGAGAGAGGACTCAAGAATGGAAAGATTCGAGATCCTCCTTATACCCCAGTTGATAAGAATGAATCAGTTGTCATACCTCAAGAGGAGTGGGAAGGAGGAAGTGATGTTGTCTCAGAATCCCTAGCATCTCAAACTCAGTTTTTAGACGCTTCAAGTGTTCAAAGTCAACGGTCATATTATCGTCAGCCGCGTCAGCACGCCTGACAAAGACCAAGGAAGCCTGAAAGGCAGTTTACTCAGCTACCGGTGTCGTACAGCCAGTTGTTGCCAGATTTGGTCGAAAGTGGATTGATAGTGCCGAAAGAGACTAATTCAATGATCTCACCGTATCTTCCAGGTTTTGATGCCAACGCCCGCTGTGAGTACCATGTTGGGGTGCAGGGGAATTCGACAAATGATTGTAAGGTGCTTAGGAGTCAAGTTTAGAATCTGTTAGACTCTTATAAGATCTTCATCACACCTCAGGGTTTTGTTCAGATTATTGATTTTCCTTCATCCAGTTGTGTGGGTTCGTCAGTTAATGTCATGGAAGACTCCATCGAAAGTGTGTGTTTGGAAGAATGTCAAACTAAGAGCTCAGTTGAATATGGAGGAAGTTGCTAGAGGTTTCTGTGTCGGGTGTCACATCTGTTTTCTCTGCTGACCTATTTAGCTTTCGTGCATTGTTGTTTGCTGACCATCACCAGGCTTGTTGGCTGAGGTCATTGTATTCGTACTCATGTGTGCTTATATGTTGATTTTGATGGTTTTGCATATTTGTGTGAGGTGTTTATCTCTGTGCTTATAGCTTGGGTTTCTCCTTATCTTATTGTGAATATGTGTTTGCTTTCCGCACTGCATTCTCACATAACAGGTACCTCAGAACCGTGGGTCTTATTTCCTGTTCTTCACTAGTTTGTTGCAGGAATTCTCTCAGAGTTATGGAACAGAATCAGGCTGAATTGATTGAGGTTCGAAGCCAACTAGGGAAGATGATGAGAGACATGCAAGAGATGCGTCTAGACCAGAAGACGCTCAAAGAGGAAAACAATCAGCTGAAGACCCAAGTGGGCTTGATTATGGAAGTGTTAAAGAGTGTGCTTAGGAAGGAGGGTGATCAGCTACCTGAAGCCGCAGTGAAGAAGCTTGTTCCACTTGTTCCTGGGGAACCTATACCTGTGGAGCCTGTGCCAAAGGTTGATAAATCTCAGATGTCTCGTGGACGACGAGGACCTTCGTATTTTGCTCTCCAGCGCATTGCTGATAGGGAAAATCAGGTGCCTAAGAGAGGCAGAGTTTATGACCAGATTCATATGACATACGCTCAGGCGTTACAATTTTTGCTTCAATTTCAGTTGGTCAAACTTCGGACTTTGGATCCACCTAAGGGTAGCCTACCAGCATGTTTTGACGTGAACGCTCATTGCGACTTCCACTCTGGAGCCCCGGGGTATAGCCTTGAGAATTGTCATGCTTTTAAGCACAAGGTTCAAGACCTGATTGACTCAAAAGCTATTGAATTTACACCGAGCGGCGTAACGGTACCTAATGGTCCTATTCCAGCTGCTGCCATGATGATGGATGTTTCCGAAGCTGCAGTAGATCAGGAGTATATCCTAGACTCAATGGTGTCAGAATCCCCTTGTCCCCAGTTGTTGCCGGTACCTAGACCAAGCCTGAGGATGAAAGCGCCTGAATAAAAGGAGTCCCTGTTAATTCAGACTCAACCGCCAAGTGGTTCAACTGTTTAAGGTCAACAATCGGTCCAGTCTTTGCAACAGACATCAGCTCCTCTCCAGAGTCAGCAGCCTTCTCGTTATCGATCAAACCTGCGTGCTAGACAAAACCCAATGAAGTCAAAGCGACAGTTCACCCAGTTGCCATTTTGAGCGGAATGGTTTCAATAAACAACTTTGAAGACGGCTGGTTCAGCAGCGAATCAGATGTGAAAGCCTGGTTCACGGAAGCTGGCGTTTTCCTTTGTTTTATCTTGTCATTGTTTGTAGTTTCTTTCCTGTTTAAATTGCAATCTTGTTTGTAAAACTTGTTGTTTCCATTCAATTGATGATAATGAAATGAGTATGCATGTTTTGATTAAATCCATTAGTGTTCACTAATTGATTTTTACAGATATCCAACGCTTGGTTAAGCGGAATCCGGGGAGGATGACAAAAATGAACGACATGCAAGCTTCCGATATTGTATGCTTTTGAAATAAAACCTACTGATGATGTACAAGCATTGTTTCAAATCCCTAAACACTGGAGATATAAGGAAGATAATCCATTGTCAACCCCTTTGAGCCTAGTAGTAGGAGTTCTTTCTGAAAACAAAAAACCCTCAATCTTAACCTGGGGCAGGGTAGGTGTTAGCTAATTTGACCGAACGTCCAAATTACAAAAAGGAGTGTCCCTTCGAGGATCAATCACACCTCTAGAGGTCGTGCCTAAAAAACCACAAGGGTTAAATTTCAAAAGTGAAACAGTCACATTATTCCCCAAAGAGTCAGACAACTAGTGTAACACGACTTGTTCAAAAAAAAGAGGGAAGGAAAAAGAATCAAAAGCCCGCTAAGTCAAAACTTGAAAACAAACGACTTAGGCAAAAATAAGGGCATTCTGCTGGACTTGAAAATTAAAAGAAACTCAAAAGAGTCAGTCCAGGCAAAAGTTAGGGAAAGAAAAATAAAAATGAAAATGATTACAAAAGAAAAATCCTCAAATGAAATACGAGTCGTGTGACCCCAAGTGTCAAAGACGAAGAGTGAGTGGCTGTCACTCCAAAAACTCATAGTTTCTCGAACTATCACTCCTGTCTTTCAATCTTTAAGAGGTAAACGCTAAGGTCGAATTAGCCGAACGTAGGATTGGAGAACATCAAGGAGAATGGGTGGGTTAAAATAAAATTTGAGCCTTTATCCTTTCTTTCAAAACTGTGAACCTGACCACGTTACAACCTTCAAAAGTCCTAATTGAAGCAGGGTTGTTTCGAAGGCATACATCGGTAAAGATCGCGTCAAAGCCGACTCCTAAAAGGGTTCTTCTTACCATGTTGGTACTGATGTTGATATTCTGATAGATGATTTGTGCATTATATGCCATAAACTGTTTTTCCTTTTCCGGTGAATAGATTGGATGTCAAAACTATCATATGCATTGCATTAATATATCTTTTATGCAGAACAATTGGTTTTACTTGCGAGTAAGCGCTTGACAGCAGGAAATTTTCCTACAGTGGAAAGTACGATCATGATAGAATGCAGAACGCCCGAATACTCCGTGAACTGGGGCAAGCTATAATCCCTAGTGATGTCAGCTACCCGAAGTCAGTTATTCTGAAGCAGTCAGGTCGAGATTTGATGAATCTCTCGAGGACAACCAGTGTATCTCCCCGCAGATCAGCCTATCAGGGGCAGAGTCGTCGCAGACAGGGGCCGACCACTCTAAGAAAAGCGCCGAAGTTGTTTCTTGTCCGAGGGGCAATTGATCCGAAGCATCTCTCTGAGGTTCAGAGTGCTGAGGCAGTTCATATCAGACCATTAGGGTACATATTTTCAAATTTCCTTTTGAGGAGTATCCCCCCAGAGATCCCACAGGCTGGGTCAATATCATAAGCGAAGGAATTGTTCTTCACCGTGTCATCAGAGTTACTCAGAGCTACTCGAGCAGATTCAGTCGATCTTCAAGTTTGAGACGAATGTCGGGAAGTCGTGTTACCATCCCTTGACTCTTCAACCAGAAATCGTGAATTCAGACAGGAGGTTGTACAACATTTATTTTGCTGGAATAATTCTGTGATACCCGGTTATCCCCAGCGGAGTTGGCTTCACCTTTCTAGCATTTATTTTGCTGGAATAATTCTGTGATACCCGGTTATCCCCAACAGAGTTGGTTTTGTCTTCAGCATTTATTTTGCTGAAACGATTTTCTGTATCCAACTTCTCCAGCGACCCGAGCCTGCATTTGCATCTTGCATATATCATCATATTTGCATCATATCTGCATTTCATCCTCAAATGTGTAGCATTTCCATCCTATATGGAGCATTACGCCATAGAAAAATTCAAACATACGCATATGCATACGAAGCATAAGCCAGTTTTTCTATCAGTCTTTCGTGGCAACGTGAATCACCCTGTAATCAGTTCAGGGGCATTTATCCAGCAGCTTTATTCAGACAGCTCATTGGTTTATTTGATTTTTAGATCATACAACGATTATGCTTTGCCCATCAGTCATCTGATATCGACAGACTTCTCTTTCCGTCAATTCCTATTGATGATGTGTTTCTCCAGCATGTGGTTTTCTCCGTCTATCTTTAGACGTCGCGAGTTCGGGAATGGTTTCCTTTCCGTCTATCTTTAAACGATGTGAAGTTTCGAAGTTGGTTTTTCTCCGTCTATCTTTAGACGTCGCGAGTTTGGGTATGGTTTTCTTTCCGTCTATCTTTAGGCGATGTGAGGTTTCAAAGTTGTTTCTCCGTCTATCTTTAGACGTCATGAGTTTGGATGTGGTTTTCTCCGTCTATCTTTAGACGTTGTGAGTTTGGGTATGGTTTTCTTTCCGTCTATCTTTAGGCGATGTGAAGTTTCAAAGTTGTTTCTCCGTCTATCTTTAGACGTTATGAGTTTGGATATGGTTTTCTCCGTCTATCTTTAGACGTCGTGAGTTTGGGTATGGTTCTCTTTCCGTCTATCTTTAGACGACCTGAAGTTTCAGGTGATTTTTCAGCGGGTTTCTTACTGTCAGTTCATATTGATGATGTGTCTCCCCAGCGAGTTTTCTCCGTCTATCATTAGACGTCATGAGTTTTGGGTATGGTGTTCTCTCCGTCTATCTTGAGACGTTGAGAGGTTTCAAGGCGGTCTTTCAGATATTGGCTTTCTTTCTGTTTATCAGATGAGATGATATTTCAAAAGGGGTTTTCCGACCGTCGATCCTTATTGACGTCGAGGCTCTTTGAAGAATGTTTGGTTTTCCTAGTTGTTGATCCTTATCGACGACATGGCGCTTTGAAGGTGGTTTTTCTTCCTGTCGGTTCTTACTGATGATGTGGCCCCTTTGAAGATATTGTTCTTTCCATCAATTCCTGTAGACGAAAGGATTCTGAAATTCGATGGGTGGTGTTGAAGTTCATATATGGGTTTCCTTCCGCTAGTTCTCACTGTCGATGTGGTTCTTCGAACAAGTGTTTCTCCCTGTCTATCTTTAGACAACGTGATAAAATCAAGTGCATGTTGATCTGGCCTTCGGGATGATTTTCTCCGTCTATCTTTAGACGTCGTGAGTATTGGATTTTGTTTCCTTCGGGATGGTGTCTTTCCGTCTATCATTGGACGATGTGAATGTATTTCTCTTTCCGTCTATCATTGGACGATGTGAATGTATTTCTCTTTCCGTCTATCATTGGACGATGTGATTGTATTTCTCTTTCCGTCTATCATTGGACGATGTGATTGTATTTCTCTTCCTGTCTATCATTAGACAATGTGAGAGGATCAAGTGCATGTTGATCCAACCTTCGAGTTTGTTATCTGTGGCGTCACGCAGGTAACTGGTGATAAAGTCAAGTCCTTTATCAGATGATTGATCAGTTTGTTGCCGTAACGACTGGATTCAGTTTTTTGGATATTTCCCCCAAGCAGTTTTCGCAGTTTATTTCTGCGGTTGGCAAATTTCCGGGTTTCTTTTGTATTCAACCATCTTTTACCTTGATTGTCTAAAGGTCGTTCACTCTTCACCCAGTCAGGTCCAAGCCGCTTGAATAGGGGCAGCTGTTGCAACCCAAAATTTGCCCAACCTTTTTCTTTAAATGGTTTATGTTTCATTGCATTATCATTTGCATAGTTATATCATTTGCATATCATGATATCATTCATATAGCAGGGGATCAAGTGTGATTCTTATCAAGAGAAGCCTAGCAAGAGGTCTCATTCAAGATTGAGAGTTATCAAAGTCATCAGGAGGTGGTTTGAGTGCCTAAGGGTTTAGATGTTTAAGTGTGAATCTTCTCCTAACTTGAGGATCGACTGAAGACCATCCGAGGGTTATGAAGTTTTGAATGTGAGAAGAGGATGTGTATGGAGCTCATGGAGTGCCTAGAGGGCCATATTGGAGCTTAATCAAGTCATCGATTCAAGTGCAAGAGCCACAGTTGAGGTGCAAGCAATTAGGGTTTCATCTGGGTCAATCCTAGGTCAACTGTGCAATTGAAGAGGTTCAAAGCCTACTTTTAGGTCATGGAGTTCATGGAATTATATGTTGAGACATTTTTGGTGTTGTGCCAAGATCAAATCAAGAAGAATCAAGAGTGTGGGAAGTTGTTAAGTTAGGGTTTTAGTGTAAAATCCCCTATTTAGTGCCTAACTTCAAGGCCATATAAGTCAAGATACAAGTTTCAAATGGATCTTTGGCCAACATGAAACTTGTAGAGCATCTCAATACCTTTAATTTGAGTATTATATATCCTTCATTAGATTTATAGAACTCAAGTTATGACCCAGACAAGTTACAAGTCCTCAGATGCTTCTGAAATTTGTCTGTAAAAGTCACTTGACTCCAAAGCTATTTTTGACCTGGAATGAGGTTTCACCTGAACTTTTGGCCAAAATTAAAGTTTTAGTTCTTGGTCTTAGATTTCCAAAATGTATTAGAAGTCTTTCATCTGATTTGTAGAACTCAAGTTATGAGGTTTACAAGTCAGGGGTATTTTGGGAAAGTGGGATTATAGGTCATTTTCAATCATTGGTCAAAATCTCCAACTTGCACTTGTCAAATGGATTTTTGTTCAACATGAAAGTTGCTTAAAATGGGATTTTAAGTGCAACCAAGTGGTCTTTTGGGATTGGTTTGGCTTGTAGCAAAAAGTCACTTAAAATGGCCTAAAAAAGGGAATTTTTCAAATGGATCAAGGAGGGAAAATTGACTTTTTGAGTTAGAGGACCAAAACATGTCATGTGAGTACACTTTTTGAATGGAAATCACATTCTAAGAACAATGGCATTATTAGAATTTTTATTTGAGACTTGGTTCTTGGTGCTTTAGTTTGTTACTTCAAGAACAAGCTACATATCCAAAATCATTCATAATGCACAAGCAAAGTCTCCTTTTAATCCAAAATAATTCACAATGGTTCAAACAATGGCAAATTGGTATGTATTTTGATTGCAATGACATTCTAAACACAATGGCGTTGTTAGAATTTCAATTTGAGTCATATTTAATGGTCATTTTATGGATTGCTTCAAAACGAGGTTACATACTCAAAATCATACCATTAAGCTCCAAACCAATTTTCACAAGCCAAAGTCCAAACCTTACCTTGGGATCCAAGCCTAAGGAGTACTTAAGTGATCTACTCCAAACCAAAAAGGAGAATCCTCACAATTTTCATTTTTCATTTTCAAGAATTCTCTCACTCTCTCAATTCTCTCAATTTCTTCATTCTCCAAGCCCTCACCCATAGCTCCTCATCATTGGTTCCATTGATTTTTCATTGAAATCAATAGAATCTTGAGCATAAATCTCCCTCTCGTTACCCGTAGTTAGGCGAACTACGCAGACTCTGATTTCTCGTTCCAGACGGGAATACGTAGGCATAAAGTGCGATACTTTGCCGAGTCATTTTCTTTTCTTTTTAACCAAGACCTGTAGAGTAGATAGAATAACACACCCTTAGATAGAAAACAAGCATGGATCCCGTAGAGTATGACAGACGTGAGGGGTGCTAATACCTTCCCCTTGCGTAACCGACTCCCGAATCCAGGATTTGGTTGCGATGACCATTCCTTTCCCTCTTTGCGTAAGGTTTACTCTGAGCGTTTCCTTTCCCTCCTGTGGGATAAATAACGCACGGTGGCGACTCTTCTATCATAGTCGGCGCCGATTTTCGCAGTAGCGACACCATCCCATGGAATTATGGGTTGGAAGCTTTTTGCAACGGGGAAAAGATTAATGTGGATAGCCAGCCGGCAGGGGCAGTGGGCAATATTGTCGAAGCGGGAGGTATGACCCGAAGTGGTAGAATCTTCACTTCACCCGAAATCGAGGCTGAGAGGATTGCTAGAGGCAAAGCCAAAGTGAATGAAGGAGGACCTTCCCAATCAAAAGAGAAAGAAACATCGATCAAGGATGTAGAAGAGTTTATGAGGTTGATTCGCAAAAGTGACTATAAGATTGTGGAGCACTTGCAGAAAACGCCCTCTAAAATTTCAATACTATCTTTGTTGCTTTGTTCCGAGGCCCATCGGAATGCCTTATTGAAAATCTTGGACACGTCTTTTGTACCTCAGGAAGTAACTATTAATCAGCTTGAGGGGGTACTGGCACACGTGAATGCTGGCCATGGCTTGGGATTTACTGACTTTGATTTGACGCCTAGAGGTCGGGACCATAATATGGCTTTGCACATTTCAGTGGAATGCTGAGGCACTGTTATGTCGCATGTTCTGGTAGACACCGGATCATATTTGAATGTGTTGCCGAAGAAGGCCATGATGAAGCTAGACGTTCGGGGAATCATATGCACGCTAAGTGACTTGGTCGTGAGGGCTTTTGATGGGACCAGAAGGTCGGTGTTTGGGTCCATAACGTTGCCACTCAGGGTCGGGCCGGAAGTGTTTGACACAGTGTTCTACATCATGGATATACATCCAGCTTACAGCTGTTTACTGGGGTGACCATGGATACATTCTGCAGGGGCTGTGACATCCACGCTGCATCAGAAGCTTAAATACATGGTCGATGACAGTGTTGTTACTATTTGCGGAAAGGAGGACATTTTGGTTAGCCATCTTTCGTCATTCAAGTACGTCGAAGTGGATGGGGAGATCCATGAGACGCCATGCCAAGCCTTCGAGGGGTTGCAGATCAAGGACAAGTCTCATGTTCCTAGCAAAGGGCTAGAGGTGGCCATGTCTTCGTATAAAGACGCTCAGGCAGTGGTTCAGGCTGGAGCAACCAAAGGATGGGGCCAAGTCTTGGAAATTCCTGTCAAGATGGACATGTTTGGGTTGGGGTATCGCCCGACGTCGTCACCTTCCGCATCAGGCGTGCCAAAGTTCAAAGGACCGGTGGTGATCACTCCAGGTGGGGTCTGTTATGAAACAATCAATGTTGTTTCCGATGCTGAAGGCGGAGATAGTGACTGCAATATGGACTCGTGGATCAAGCCCGGCGTGCCAGGACATAATCTGTGCAACTGGTCTATCTAGGAATTTGTCCCAGTGACTATAAAACAGTAATGATTTTTTTCTCAATTATTGTATAATCCTGTGTCCTACCCGGGGCATATTGATTTTGTTTTTAGGGCTACCTGCTTATGTGTGTACTTTGTTTAATCATTAATAAAGGCGTTTTTCTCATACAAATTTTGTGATCCTTGTTTTTCCTGTTTTTTGTTTTAACAATAAAATGGTAACGTGGTTATGTGCTTTGTTTGCATTATTTGAAACATTTAACCATTCTCATTGCAGGATTCATATTTCAGACGACATCAATCATGAACTTACTATGACTCGCTTCGACTTCGAGCACCCGATATTTCAAGCAGAAGAAGAGATTATTGAGGATAGTGACTTATCAGAAGAGGTGACTCGACTTTTGAAACAAGAGGAGAGAATCATTCTGCCTCATCAGGAGGAAATTGAAATTATCAACGTGGGGTCTGAAGAGGTTTTCAGGAATATCCGGATAGGGGCTGCACTGCAAAGTGATATCAAGCAAAGTTTGATCGAGATGCTTCGGGAGTACAGTGATATCTTTGCTTGGTCTTACGAAGACATGCCTGGGTTGGATACTGATATGGTGGTTCACCGTCTGCCATTGCGTGAGGAATGTCCGCTAGTTAAGCAAAAACTCAGAAGAACTCGACCAGATATGGCTGTGAAAATTAAAGAGGAAGTTCAGAAACAGTGGGACGCCGGTTTCCTAGCTGTCACAACTTATCCCTCATGGGTCGCCAATATAGTACCTGTACCAAAGAAAGATGGTAAGGTAAGGATGTGCGTGGACTATCGAGATTTGAATAGGGCGAGCCCAAAGGACGACTTTCCGCTTCCTCATATTGATGTGCTGGTCGATAACACCGCTCAATTCTCTGTGTTTTCCTTCATGGACGGCTTTTCGGGCTATAATCAGATAAAGATGGCGTCGGAGGATATGGAGAAAACCACTTTTATTACCCCGTGGGGAACATTCTGCTACAAAGTGATGCCTTTTGGTTTGAAGAACGCTGAGACAACATATCAGCGAGCTATGACGACACTCTTTCATGACATGATGCATAAAGAGATCGAAGTCTATGTTGATGATATGATTGCCAAATCCCAGACGGAGGAAGAGCATCTGGTCAATCTTCTGAAACTGTTCAAGAGGCTTAGGAAATTCAGGTTGAGGCTGAACCCTAACAAGTTCACCTTCGGGGTGAGATCTGGTAAGCTATTGGGGTTTATTGTAAGCGAAAAAGGAATTGAGGTTGATCCTGCTAAGATAAAAGCAATACAAGAAATGCCAACACCGAAAACAGAAAAAGAAGTTCGTGGCTTTTTAGGGAGATTGAACTACATTGCTCGGTTCATATCTCATTTAACGGCCACGTGCGAGCCATTATTCAAGTTATTGAAAAAAGATCAGGCTGTGACCTGGAATGAAGATTGTCAAAGGGCGTTTGAAAAAATAAAAGAATATTTGCAGGAACCTCCAATATTGATACCCCCAGTAGCTGGGAGACCATTGATTATGTATTTGACGGTTCTTGAGAAAAGTATGGGTTGTGTTCTCGGTCAACATGACGAGACTGGACGTAAAGAGCATGCGATTTACTACTTGAGTAAAAAGTTCACAGACTGTGAGTCCCGTTATTCAATGCTTGAAAAACTGTGTTGTGCGCTATCCTGGGCTGCCAAACATTTGAGGCAATACATGCTAAATCATACAACCGTGCTAATTTCAAAGATGGATTTGATCAAATACGTGTTTGAAAAGCAAGCACTTTCCGGAAGGATTGCCCGATGGCAGATGGTATTGACAGAATACGATATCCAGTACGTTTCTCAAAAGGCTATTAAAGGTAGTGTTCTGTCAGAATACCTAGTTGAGTAGCCAATTGATGATTACCAGCCGATGAGGTTTGATTTTCCTGACGAGGATATCATGTACTTAAAAATGAAGGACTGTGAGGAGCCGTTGCCGGATGAAGGTCCAGAGCTGGGTTCCAAATGGCAATTGATATTTGACGGTGCCGTCAATTCATATGGAAGTGGAATAGGGGCAATCATTACTACTCCTCATGGGTCGCACATCCCATTCACTGCTAGATTGACCTTTCCAGTTACCAACAATGAGGATGAATATGAAGCGTGCATTATGGGGCTCGAAGAAGCTATTGATCTAAAAATTAAATATCTTGATGTGTACGGAGACTCCACTCTAGTTGTGAATCAGATCAAAGGAGAGTGGGAGACTCGTCAGCCCAATCTGATACCCTGTATGAATTATGCAAGGAGGTTGTTACCTTTCTTTGACAAGGTGGAATTGCACCATGTACCACGAGCAGAAAATCAGATGGCAGACGCTCTCGCGACTTTGTCTTCAATGTATAAGGTTAACTTTTGGAATGAGGCTCCCAGGATAGTTATTTCTCTCCTTGATAGGCCCGCCTTCATATTCGCCATTGAGGAAGCTTTCGATGGTAAACCGTGGTATTTTGATATCCAAAATTTCCTGAAGAACCAAGAGTATCCGGCTGGGGCATCCAGTCGTGATCAGAAGACTCTTAGGAGATTGGCTGGCAATTTCTATCAGAATCCAGATGGCGTGTTGTACAAGAGAAACCACGACTTGGTGTTGTTGTAGTGTGTGGACGAGAAAGAGGATAAGTTGCTAATGGAAGAAATCCACGAGGGTACATTTGGAACGCATGCCGGAGGACATGCAATGACAAGAAAGCTATTAAGAGCAGGGTACTACTGGCTAACGATGGAAACAGATTGTTTCAAATTTGCTAAGAAGTGTCATAAATTCCAGATTTATACGGACAATATTCATGTGCCTCCGAGCCCTCTGAATGTTATGTCGTCACCCTGGCCGTTTTCCATGTGGGGAATTGATGTGATTGGGAAAATTGATCCCATGGCATCCAACGGACATCGTTTTATCTTGGTAGCTATTGATTACTTCACCAAGTGGGTTGAAGCGGCGTCATATGCTAATGTTACCAAGCAGGTGGTGGCCAGATTTATCAAGAAGGATATTATCTGCAGATATGGAATCCCGGAGCGGATTATCACTGACAACAGTTCGAATTTGAATAACAAGATGATGAAGGAATTGTGCCAGAATTTCAAAATTAAACATCACAACTCTTCTCCTTATCGGCCCAAGATGAATGGCGTTGTTGAGGCGGCCAATAAAAACATAAAGAAGATCGTTCAGAAGATGGTTGTGACCTACAAGGACTGGCATGAGATGTTGCCTTTTGCTTTGCACGGTTATCGTACAACGGTACGCACATCAACCAGGGCAACTTCTTTTTCACTTGTATATGGTATGGAGGTTGTCCTGCCATTGGAGGTTGAGATTCTTTCTCTAAGGGTTTTGCGTGATGTCCAATTAGATGAGGCAGAATGGGTGAAAGATAGATTGAATCAGCTCAGTTTAATGGATGAGAAGAGACTGACTTCTCTAGCATATGGTCGGTTGTATCAGAGCCGGATGAAGAAAGCTTATGATAAGAAGGTATGTCCTCAAATCTTTCAGACGGGCGATCTTGTGCTGAAAAAGATTCTCCCTCCACAATCAGATCACAGGGGTAAATGGACTTCCAACTATGAAGGTCCGTATGTCGTTAGAAAGGTTTTCTCTGGAGGAGCCTTACTGTTGTCCACCATGGATGGTGAGGATTTCACATCCCTTGTGAACTCGGACGCAGTTAAAAAATACTTTGCTTAAATAGACCCACTGGACAAAAAAAAGAGAGTCCAGGCAAAAATGGGGCATCCCGGCGAACCATAGAAAACAAATAAAAGGTTCGGGCAAAAGTTAGGGATAAAATTGGAAAAGATGTACACCCACGAAGTTGAAAACCTGAAAGGGGCGACTTCGGCAAAAAAGGGTATCCCGGTGAATTGAAAACCCGTAAAGGGCGGTTCACGCAAAAATTAGGGATTTGAAAAAGCAAATGACTGCGGTCCGAGTTTGATACTGCGTTGCTTAGTGGTTTGGGAGTACCTGAGAGTCGTATATCCGAAACAATCCCTTCCAAAGATCGAGTATCGGGAAAGCGTCAGAGTCAGGAGAGTCATAGGAGGATCAACTCATGGTGTTCGTCTGTACCACGTTGCCGACATGTATACAAATTTTTTCTTTGTGATTTTGTATATTTGTATTTTGTTTGTGCGTGACTTCCTCTTTTCAGGAGTTGCATCCAGTGTACAAAATGTTGCCTATTTACAGGCCCGTTATCAATAAAGCATGTTATTCAGTACTTGATGCTTGTTCTTTGCTGTTTTTGTTTGTGAAAAACGTCGATGTTTTTGATGAACTTGCGTGTGCATAAACTTGCTGGTCCTTGCCAATAATTGCTAAAACTTCGAATTGACTAAACGAACGTCACGGATACTAACTGAAATAGATCTTGTTGTATAGATTTGTTTTGTCTCGTTTGTGTTTTGCAGGGTTCTCACGTTTGGAGCAAACAGGCAGGGAAGTTGTGTTCCCCAGCCAGAGTCCTGTGACATAGTCATGGTATCATTCTTCAGCAGACGGAAGTCACATCTTGTCTCAAAAGATTTGAGAGGGCACTTATCCCTATTGGATGTGGGTGGTCCTCCCCAGAAGAGTATTCCCCAGGAAAGTTGCCAAGAGAGTATCCTCAGTGGATTTTGATGTCCCCAACAGAAGGTGCATTCCCAGCAGTGAGTATGTTAACACTCAATACCCAACAGGGGCAACTCCCGCAGAGTATAACCAAGTCGTCTTTGGTTCAGAAGGATTATCCTCGTGCAAGACTGTTTCTTCTTCTCCCCAGCAGGTTGTTTTTCCTCCGACAGGATGGACATCATCAACAGAGTTCGTAACTTCAAGCTTGTGAGCCATTTCCCAACAGGATGGTTATCCTCAGTGGAGTTGGTTGCACCTTTCCAGCATTTATTTTGTTGGAATATGTCTGTGATACCTGGTTATCCCCAGCGGATTTGGCCTTGTCTTCAGCATTTATTTTGCTGATGCGCCTTTTGGCATCTTTGCATTATGCATATATCATCATATTTGCATCTACCCAAGCGCGTAGCATTTCCATATCGTATGGAGCATTACGCCATTGTCAAACATATGCATTTTGAAACATAAGCCAGGTTGTGTACCTCTTTGTTTTCAGGTGTTACCCCTTGCAGAGGAGTGGGATTCTTGCTTAGAAGGATCTTTAGATATTCAAGATTCTTAGCGTGAGATAGGTGATGATAACGTTCGTCCCCTAATAGAGTTGCTTGGTTAAGTTTCTCTCCTCAGGTTGCTGTTACGTCAGCATTAGAAGATTTCATGCCTTGAACTTCCGGAGTTGTTACTAGTGATTTCCCCACAGAGTTGTTTGGTTAAGTTTCTCGTAGTCTCCAGCAAAGTATTCTTCAAATTGCACCTGTGATAGACGGAGCTTGTTATCCGTGTTGACGGAATTGCTACCTATGATGGACAGAGTTTGTTATCCGTGTTGACGGAATCGTACCCGTGCTGACGGTGATTGTTATCCGTGTTGACGGATCATGCCTGTGATGGACAGAGATTGTACCTGTGTTGACAGTGATCGTTGTTCGTGTTGACAGAATTCTTCCCTGTGTTGACAGTGATTGTTGCTCCTGTGTTGACAGAGATTGTTACCTGTAATGGACAGAGATTGCGCCCGTGTTGGCAGAGATGGTTACTTGTGATTGATAGAGATCGTACCTGTGTTGACAGTGATTGTCATCCGTGTTGACGGAGTCGTTACCCGTGATTGACGGAGTTGTCCCACTGAAATCGCCGAAGATTGTTATCCGTGTTGACGGATTTGTTACCTGTGTTGACAGTGATTGTTGCCCGTGTTAACGGAAGTGTTACCTGTATTGACAGTGATTGTTACCCGTGTGGACGGAGTTATTATCCGTGATCGACGGAATTGTCCCCAGTGGAGTCATTACCTGTGATTCACAGGCATCGTTATTCCGATTATGGACGAAATTATACCCATGGTGATGGAGTCTTTCCTCGTGTTGATGAAGTTTAGTCCGGTTGTGGACGGAGTTGTTTCTTGCAAAGATTCGATGCCTGTGGCATCACACAGGAGGAGAATGTTGAAATCCAAAGTTTTATCAGATGATTGATTAGTTGTTGCCGTAACAACTAGGTTCAGCACAACGGATGTTGTTCCCCAAGCAGTTTTCGCGGTGTATTTATGCGGTTGGCAAATTTCTGGGTTTCTTGGTATTCAACCGTCTTCTACCTCGATTTTTTGAAGGTCGTTCGCTCTTCACCCAGTCGGGTCCAAGCCGTTTGAATAGGGGCAACTGTTGCACCCCAAAATTTGCTCAACCTTTCTTACCTGGTTTATGTTTCATTGCATTAACATTTGCATAGTTATATCATGTGCATATCATGATATCATTCATATAGCAGGGGATCAAGTGTGATTCTTCTCAAGAGAAGCCTAGCAAGAGGTCTCATTCAAGATTGAGAAGTTGTCAAAGTCATCAGAAGGTGGTTTGAGTGCCTAAGGGTTTAGATGTTTGAGTATGAATCTTCTCCTAACTTGAGGATGAATTGAAGACCATCAGAGGGATGTGAGGTCTTGAATATGAGAAGAGGATGTGTATGGAGCTCATATAATGCCTAGAGGTCCATGGGAGAGCTCAATCAAGTCATTGTGTCAAATGCAAGAGCCACAGTTGAGGTGCAAGCAATTAGGGTTTCATCTAGGTTAATCATAGGTCAACTGTGCAATTTAAGAGTATCAAAAGCCTACTTTTAGGTCATGGAGTTCATGAAATGATATGATAAGACATTTGTGGTGTTGTGCCAAGATCAAATCAAGAAAAGTCAAGAGTGTGGGAAGTTGCTAAATTAGGGTTTCAGTGCAAAATTCCCTGTTTAGTGCCTAACTTCAAGACCACATAAGTCAAGATACAAGTTTCAAATGGATCTTTGGCCAACATGAAACTTGTATATAATCTCAATACCTTTAATTTGAGTACTAGAAGTCCTCAAGGGGATTTATAGAACTCAAGTTATGATCCAGACAAGTTACAAGTCCTCAGTTGCCTCTGAAATTTGTCTGTGAAAATCATCTGACTTCAAAGCTATTTTTGACCACGAAAGAGGTTTCACATGAACTTTTAGCCAAAATGAAAGTTGTTCCTCATGATCTTATCTTTCTAAATTGTACTAGAAGTCTTCCATATGATTTGTAGAACTCAAGTTATGAGGTTTACAAGTCAGGGGTATTTTGGGAAAGTGAGATTATAGGTCATTTTCAATCATAGGCCAAAATCTCCAACTTGCACTTGTCAAATGCAATTTTGTCCAACATGGAATTTGTTCAAAATGTGGTTTTTAGACTAGTCAAGAGGTCATGATGGATTGATTGAGGTCATAGCAAGACTTGGTTTGAATTGGTTTCAAAAAGGGAAATTTTCAAATGATTTAAGGAGGGAAAATGCCAATTTTGAGTTATAGGACCAAAACATGTCAAGTAACCACTTTTTTTGAATGGAAATTGAATTTTGGACACAATGACATTAGCAGAATTTTGAGTTTAGGCCAAGTTTCATGAGTTGTCATGTAGTTGCTTCAAATGCAAGTTACATAGCTAATTCATTCTACAATGCAATTCAGGCTGTGCTATCAATCCAATTTCACTCTAAAATCAATTTGCAAGCTGATAGAACCTTCTAGAGCAAGTGACACAGCCTGAAATCGTGACTGTTACATTGGATTTCAAGGAAAAATCAGAAATTGCAATTGGCTGGATTGGGCTTCAAACACACTTCAAAAGCCCATAAAAACATTCTATATATTCACTGCAGTGAATTCAGAGTGGTTTTGGCATTCATTTCGTGAAGAACACTGAAGTTGCAGTTGAAAAATCCCAAGAAGCAAGTGAAATCGTGTTTTGACTTCCAGGCTGATTCAGAGAAAATTGAAGGTTGAAGCATCATCCTCTTGCATCCTTGAAAGATTATGGAGAGTTTTGAAGCTTGATTCGAGTTCTAGCTACCTCTGTTAGTGGATTTACATCAGGTTAGTAAACTTCAAAATTCCTCTTGATTTAGGGAGATGTAGTTCATATTATGCATGTGGTTAGGATCTAATAGAGGAATAGATCGTTTCTGGATTGAAATTGGAGCAATTAGTGACAATTTAGGTTGAAGTGAATTTTCTGTTTGGACACGAGTTGATCTGATCTTAAGGCTATAACATGATTTGGATAGATCAGGATGAACTATGAAGCATGAGGAACATTTCTGTATCATTAGATTTGAAATTGGTGATGTTTGATTTGGATGACATTTCTGAACTTTGATTCGTGTTTTAAAATCTATGGAGTGTTAGAACATTTGAGTAAGAGATTTGAGATCCTGATGAAATTCTGGAGAGATTGATGTAAGGATTGTTGATGTTTGATCACCTGCAACCACCTGCTCACCGGAGAAGACGACCGGAGTCTTCTCCGGCCACCGTCTCTGATCTCCACCTGGCCAGCCTGAATTTTGGAGAAGATAAGTCCATAGCCATCAGATCTTGCCTTTGACCTTGACTAGACCATAGATCCAACGACCACGACTTAAGATTTTATTTGACTTTCTGAGGATCAAAACGATGCAGTTTCATTAAATAAGGTGGCAGGCCCTCAGCGCTTGGATCAGTGGACCGGTCTCCTCATCCTGTGGCTCATGTTTTATTCTGAGTTTTGATTTTCTTTTATTCATTTTTGTTTATTTTAAATGCTTTATTGATACAAAAAATCACAATAAATTCAATTTTGATCCAAAAATCATTTTAAAAATATCTCCATGATCTTGAGAGAATTTGTGATTTTCTGAAATCAATAAAATGCATTTTCATGCATTTTTCAATTTAATTTAATTTTTCTCATTTTGTTTAATTCTTAAATATTTGCATAATTGTCCATCTGTTTTGTTGAATTTTTTTCTTCCAATTGGTGATGAATTTGGCTTTGATTTTTTAGTATGTTTCAGGGTAGATATTCATGTTCCCTTAGGATTTTTATTAGAATTTTAGAACAAATTTAGGTTCTGTTTTAGGTGTTGAGAGTAGAGCCTTCCCAAACTTGTGGATTACCTTGATACCTTTCAATCTAGAAATTATTTAGGTGACTTAGAAGTTGAATTAGGCTTTAATATTTTAACCCTAGGTTGTTCAAACATGTATGTTCCCCTAGGAGTTTTATTAGATTTTTACAACTTTGTGTTCTATTTTAGTTGTATTTTGCAAGTTGCTTGTGCTTGTGGTGTTCTATTTTGTGTGCCTTTGCTTGTTTGGTCTTGTTGGTGACTTTGGAGCTGGATGGGCTTGGATTCCTTTTTGAGAGGTCTTCTAGACTTGGTATAGCTGCTATGGTTTGAAGATTGGAGCTTGGAGTTGAGGTTTCCTTTTCTTTTAGGAGTTGTTTTAGTAGCTTAGGAAATTAGGGTTTTAGGAAGAGCCATTAGAGCTAGTTTTGATTCTTTCATCAAACATAGAATGCATTGTGTGCTTCTATTCTATCCAATGATGTAAAGTCCTCCTAGGGAAACTCCATATCTCCTTTGGAGGGATGTGTGGTATGCCCATAGTTGAGTAGAACTTTGAGGATGCCTTTCCATTTCAATGTTGGTACTTGATGATTTCCTTTGGTTTTCATCTGGTTCTCAACATTGCAACCTTGATCTTAGTGATTATTCTCTGCTTGGAGTGTGTTTGCTAGAGCTTGAAGTTGCAGTTTGATGAAGCTTTAAGATAGAAGCTAGCTTGAAGAAGAGGTTTTGCTGTCAACTTTGTTGTCAAGAGGATTTGCTGTTTAGAGCTGCTGCTGTTGAGTATTGAAGTTGATGTCTGCTGAAGACTGTTGCTGCTGCTTGGGTTGTTTCCTCTGTTTCTTTTCTTTTGTTATATTTTCTTTTTGCTTGTGTTGATTACCCTTAGGTTTGAGGTGGAGCTTGTCTCCTCTTGCCTGTTATTTTCTCCCTTGCCTCACTGGTACTGTTGCATAGCATGCATTTTTACTGTTTACTGTTTACTGTTTATTGCTTGTTTTCTTTTGCTGTTTCCCCTAGGATCTCTGATTTCCTCTGTGCAAGAGGGAATTATGACAGACATTAGGTTTTGACTCATGCATGATAACATTAGGGTAGATTCCCTTTCAACCATAGTTCTAGGGTGTCTTTCTCTTCTCATCTCAAATCAATTCAAAAACACAGTAATAAGGTTAATTGAAGTCGTGCGTTACGAGCCTTAAGCTATCTGGGAAAAGGTTGGTAGAGGGTCTCTCTCCAGTAATCTGGATGTTAGTGTGGTACCCTTTGGGTGACATACAAAGCGTTCACTCCTGGGTCATAGTCTCTAGTGCGACTGAGATTGCAAACATCCTAAAAAACAGTTCTTTCGTAAAAAAAACTCAAACAAACATTCAAACTCTGTTTTTGTCCTCTTGGACCTTTAATCAGGAAAACCCTTTTCAGAAGGAGATATAAAAAACTATCAGACAAACTTGTGTCTTCCGTAGCCCGAACTACGTTTGCTCTGATCTTTCACGCCGTGTGAAAGTACGTAGGCACGAGATGCGATATCTCGGCGAGAAACCTTCCCTCTTAACCCGTAGTTAGGCGAACTACGCTGACTCTGATTTCTCGTTCTAGACGGGAATACGTAGGCATAAAGTGCGATACTTTGCCGAGTCATTTTCTTTTCTTTTTAACCCAGACCTGTAGAATAGATAGAATAATATACCCTTAGATAGAAAACAAGCGTGGATCCCGTCGAGTACGACGAACGTGAGGGGTGTTAATACCTTCCCCTTGCGTAACCGACTCCCGAATCCAGGATTTGGTTGCGATGACCATTCCTTTCCCTCTTTGCGTTAGGTTTACTCTGAGCGTTTCCTTTCCCTCTTGTGGGATAAATAACGCACGGTGGCGACTCTTTTGTCATGGTCGGCGCCGATTTTCGCAGTAGCGACAGGTTGTTATTCCAACTTTAGGTTGGTAATCCTGTGGTGGTGGTGCATTTATCCCAACTTTTGTTTGGTAATTCTCCTCTAGTCCTGGATGGATTTGTGATTCTAACTTTTGGTTGGTAACTTTGTGTGATTCCAACTTTTGGTTGGTCGCTTTGTTCGATTCCAACTTTTGGTTGGCAGTCTTCTGTTCCTAGATTTATTATTCCAACTTTTGGTTGGTAATTAGCGACTTGTCAGAGTTTGTTTGTTTCCACCTCTTAGTTGGTGAAATTTTGGTGATGTTATTCCAACTTTTGGTTGGTATCCTTTGCTTCAATTCCAACTTTTGGTTGGTAGCTTTGTCTTATTCCAGCTTTTGGGTTGGTGAGATTTTTATGGGCGTGATTCTAACTTTTGGTTGGTAGTCTTTGGTTTCTCCTGTGGAGTGTTACCCCAACTTTTGGTTGTTAGCTTGAGGTTATCGGGTGATTTCAACTTTTGATTGATAGTGTGGATTTGACTTTGTTCAGTATTCCAGTGATCCCAACTCTTGGTTGGTAGTTTGTGGTTAGTATTGACTTTTGGTCAGCGTACTTCCCCAATGGATTATTCTTGTGTTTAGTTCAGTTATCTCCAGAGATTTTAGCGGTTGGCAAATTTTTGGGTTCGTTGGAATTCAACCGTCTTTTACCTCGATTGTTTGAAAGCCGTTCCCTTTTCACCCAGTCAGGTCCAAGTCGCTTGAATAGGAGCAGCTCTTGCACCCCAAAATTTGCCTAACCCTTTCTTGGCCCGGTTTATGTTTCATTTCATTTTCATTCTGTTGCATTTCTGTATTGCATGGCATTTGCCCTTGAGATAGGGGATCGAGGTTTTCCTGAGGCTCAGAATTCACCTTTAGCGCAAGCAAGCAGCAACAGTTGGCATTTATTTTGGCCCGATGGAGCGATCGATTTTATTTTATTTTGCAGGTTAATTTCCAGCGTTCAGGCAACTTCAAGCAGTTTCATAGTCAGGATGATCGAAAACGAGTTCCAGAGGCTTAACAGACGTCCAAACAGTTGAAAACGGGCAAATGGGCACGTTTCCCTCCAAAAGGCGCCAAATTCAAAATTTTGAAGGTGTTAATCGGTTAACACATATGGTTAATCGATTAACACAATCAAAATCAGGCTAACTTTGCAGGTTTTCACAATGTTAACTGGTTAACCATATGCATTAACCGATTAACCTGTGTATTTTTTGCCCTGTACGTGAATTTTCAAGTCCAGCCACTCTTGGAGTCCCATTTTGATCACTTGAATTTCATTTTTACACTTGGGAAGGATCTAGAACCCCATTTGAAATTTGTTTAATTTCAATTTCCCACCAAATGCCCATTCCACATTTTCCAATCCAAATTCCAAACCTTGCATTGGATCCAAACCTAAGTGATATTTAAATGATTCACTCCAAACCTCACTGTCTAATCTCTCATAATTCAATTCATTTTTTAGAATTCACTCTTGAGCTCTTAATTTTCTCTCAAGCTTCCCCATTCCCAAACCCTCACTCAAAGCTCTTCATCATTTGGATTCATTGATTTTTCATTGAAATCAGTGGATTCTTGAGCATAAACCTCCATCTATCATCATCATTGAATCAACTTTCATAATCATTTTTCGTGCAAATTGAGATCTGATATTAGATCTTGAGTTGGAAGTGCTTATTCGAAGTAATTTGGCTTAAAAGTATTTGATCTTGATTCCTCTTGCAAGAATTATTGTGGATCTTGAAGTTTTCCGGATAATCTTGTTTGGATCTGCTCAAATTCAGTTGATCAATACTTACCGAAGCAAATCTCCGCTTCGAAGGTTGGAATTCTCGATCCGGTTTAAGTTTTGAGCTTATCATGTTAATCTTCATATTCGATTGAATTTTGGTTGATTTCGATCCGTTTGAATTGTGATTGTGCTGTGTAGACATGTTTGCATGTCTATTGGTTTTCTGTTTGCAGGTGTAATTTCGTGCTTATTTGATAAGATGATCCTTTGGATCATTTTGTGGAGGCAAATCGCCACACATCACACAAGTCTACAAGACATTGGTTAATGCAGGTTTCGATGATGGCAAATTCCCTGGATAGATTGGAAATTATGAACTCCAGATCTACTAAAACAGATGCAACGTATCACCCACCATATCCTTTTATACTTGTCTTAAAACTGCTGAAATGAATATACTATGTGTAGATAAAATGCAATCATGACCAAAGGCATGAAAGACCACAAACTGATGAATTTTTGCAGGTTTGCAGGGCATGAGTCGACCATAGGGTCGACGCATGCATCAGAACAATTCTCCACTAGTCAGCGCACAAGGCAAATGAGTCGACCATAGGGTCGATGCATGAAGGAAAAGCTTTCCAACGGGTTAGCGCGTAAAGGCATAAATCGACCATAGGGTCGGCGCATAAGGGAAATAGTTTTCAACGGGTCAGCGCACGTCGACTGTATGGTCGACGCATACTGATGAATTTTCCAGATTTCCAAACAACACAGGCCATGCGTCGACGCACAGACCTGCTGCGGTCGACCGTTCGTTCGGAAATTTTGTTTTTAAATGTTTCCCTCTTATATTTGAAATACTGTTATGTCTAAAATTGGGTTGGCACTATATATACTTGTTTAACCACTTGTGTCATTTTAACATTTGATAATCTTTTGATTCATGTGTTCAAAAACAAGAAAGAGTGAAATAGGTGTCCAAGATTCATCATCTTCATCTTCAACATCTCACAACATTTCAATTACACACAATCAGTTTTGAAATGCATTTGTGAGAGATTCAAGGTATTAAGGTTCGAAGCTTAGATTGGAGAATCAAGTTCGGGTTGAAGCTTGTGACAGGTTCTTTCTTGAATAAAACCGTTGGGGTTTTACCCTCCAAGATTGGTTTGAATTTTGGGGGTTTTTGAACGAGATTCTTCATCAAGGGTCAACCGAGCGAAGGTGATTATGAAAATGTGTTCTTCACAAGTCTAGTAGCGAATTCGGTGATTTTGAAGGAAAGATCTCGGGGTCGATTTGGTGCTGTTGAGATCAGCCGGAGCCGAAGGTTTGAACAACAACGTGTTATTCAATAAGGTGGCTGGAGTCGGAGGTCCATCAACACAAATCGGAGGACTTGATTCATCTTGAATCAATGTGCAAGGAGTGAAAGCAACTTTCAACACATTGAGATTTCTGTTGTATATTTGCTGCTCAATCCTTGTATAAACTGTTACATTCAACAGGTGATATCTATAAAATCTATCTCAATTCTAGTTTTAGAATTGAGGGCAGACGTACCCCGAAGCGAGGACGACGGGAGAACTGCCTCACCAAATACTTGTCTTCTCTATTTTTCAGCATTTACGTTATAACTCAAAATAAGTGATTTTTGTATAAGCTCTATTGTCAAAATTGTGATATCAATTGAGTAAGAGGTTAAAACTCTGTTTTTGACTCCAAAGTACAACAAGACATTGTACTAGGCTAGTTGAAATCACTTACTCAATATAAATATCACTTGGAGTGTTTTGCACACCAAGTGTTTGACATATTGCTTGAACCAAAATTATCTTACTTGTGTATCTAGTTTTGGTTTGCTCTTTGAATCATTGGAACTAGGAATCCTTACAAATGAAGTAGATAATTGATAAGTGTGATTAGTATTGTGATTCTATTTTCCAAATTGTCATTAATCCAAAGGCTTACGCATATCCGGTTTTCCAATAACCGTTCGTTTTAGACTATATTTTCCTCGGCCGCTTCCGCACTTAAAACATTTTTAAAACCAATTTTAAATTGGTAGCGCCGACTCAAATTTTTAATTGGGGATCTATTCAACCCCCCTTCTAGATCCGTGCCATAGTCTAACAAGTGGTATCTAGAGCTTGGTTATTCGGTGCTTCAAATACAACGTAGATAGAAAATGGCTAACGAACCAAAAGGGGCGTACAATAGAGCTCCCGTTTTCAACGGTGAAAATTATAGTTATTGGAAAGACTGTATGCGGGTGCATATAAACTCCATAGACAGAAAAATATGGAACGTTATCCTCAATGGTCCAATAGAAATTACTATGACCAATGCGGATAACGTAGTTGTGCCAAAGCCCGAAGCACAATGGACCGATGACGATGAGAAAAAATAAAATTATGATTGGAAAGCTAAAAACATCTTAATCTCCTCATTAGGTGTAGATGAATACTATCGTGTATCCCATTGTCCTACTGCTAAGGCCATGTGGGATTCACTACAAATAGCCCATGAGGGGACAAGAGTTTGATCTCTTTTTCATAGAGCAAGGGGAAACCATTGCTGACATGCAAAAGAGATTTACTCATCTCATCAATCGTTTACATTCATTAGGTAGGCCTGTTTCCAATGATATTGCTACTAATAAGATCTTAAGATGTCTTAACAGGGAATGGCAGCCTAAAGTGACCGCCATCAAAGAAGCACATGATTTTACCTTATTAGACTTGACAACATTGTTTGGAAAACTACAAGAGCATGAACAGGTACTCTTGAGCCTAGACCAACGCAAAAAGATGGAAAAGAAAGACAAAACAAAGGTGAGTGAAAAGAAATCAATAGCTCTCAAGACTTCCTCCTCGAAGTCTCAAGCAAAAGAGCAAAGTGATTATTCCTCAAGCGACGAAGAAGAAAAGGATAAGAGCGAAGATATGGGGTTGTTTGTCAAACGGTATAACCGTTACGTGAGAAAGAACGACATCCAACATTCCGAGAAGAACTTGGTAAACTTCCGGAAACAATCGAGATACCCCAAGGATGATGACTCAAAAGGTAAAAAGACTAGAGGGACGTGCTACAAGTGTGGAAAGCCCGGTCACTACAAACCGGACTGTCCGATGAACAAAAAGGGAAAGGACAAGGAATCATCAAAGTCACACAAGAAATCATCAAAGCCTAGGAGAGCGTACATAGTGTGGGAAAGCGACAACGACTCTTCCTCCTCTGATGAAAGCTCTAGTGATGAAGAAGAGTCCGTGAATCTATGCCTCTCCGCTCATCAGAAAAATAAGAAAAAACAGGTACGTCACTCTAAATATGATAAGTCCTCAAATATGTTGCATTCAGAATTACAAACCGCATTTAATGCCTTACATAATGAAGCAGTTGAAGCCTTCAAGAAACTTGCCTCTAATAAGAATTTTTTTACGTATTTAGAGCACAAAGTTAAAGAGTCCGAAAAGAGATTAGAGGACCTTAAGGCTTCCATTGTGAAAGGCAATGAATCGGATTGAAGGACAATATAAATCCTTTCAACTTTGGGTGTGATACTTGTCATATTTGGCAAGGTGAGGTTAGAAACCTCAAGGCCAAATTAAACAAGGCACTTGAGCCTAAAATTACATTTGCTATTGATAAAAAGGATTTTAGAAAAAGTATAATTAGCCCATACCAAAAATATGCATATGTAATTAGGGATCAAGCAAGTGAAAGTGACTCTAAAGTCGATTTTGCATGCTTATATTGTTGCAAGAAAGGCCACTCCATTGGTAAATGTCGGTTTAGGAGATTTCTTGTTCCTAAAGGCATCTACCAATGGTTGCCCAAACGCAACCATTTTGTCGCTAACCTATTAGGACCCAATATGCCATTGGGTACCTCATTGTGCTAATTATGTTTTGATAGGTGAAATGTGTCGAGACCACCGAGAGAAGATGGGTTCTCGACAGTGGGTGCTCAATGTAACACCCCCTTTCTATACCCCCAAATTAATCAGTTAAATCAATTAGGCACTTAGAAAATTTATTTCATCAGAGTTTAATTAAAACATGGTATATAAGAGGCGCATCACATTATCATGAAATTAAACACATACGATACCTGCTCAAAATAGATATGCAACAATGGGTAACCCACATCTCAATATTTAGAATAAAAGCGAAAACATCCAAATATTGAATCGATCACATTCATAAAAGTATATACAACCATTCAATCAATTCATGCTTTATAACCATATCCACAACGGATACATACATAGATGTATCACAAGGAATCAAAACAAAATAGCTTCAAAAGAGCCAAAGACTTCCTAACTACCCAGATGTTACATATCAGAGCCATTGACCAAAAAAGAATGAAGACATCGCTTCACAAAAAGAACCTCCAGCTTCCTACTCTGCAATGCCTCATAGAGCATTATAAAACAGCAAAAGGGTGAGAAACAATATCATAACAGTTAATGCATAAAATTGTATATATATACATATACTCATATTTGTACAAGTTATACTCAAATTATGTTCTCACCACATTAAGCATATACAAATAATCATGTCTCTACACATACACATGAACATTTACTATATGTTTCTCCCAACAATCATATATAACATACACAGTTATATTCATACAATTAATGCATCATACACAGATGACTCATGCAACTCATAGAGACCGACACACGACTCTATGCAGATGCAAATGCGGTACCGACTGATTTCAACAGATTCTCTAAGGAATCGAGTATTCAGCAGATTCTCCACGGAATCAAGTATTCAGCAGATTCTCCACGGAATCAAATATTCATCATATTCTCCACGGAATCGAATATTCAGCAGATTCTCCACGGAATCAAATACTCAGCAGATTCTCCACGGAATCAAATACTCTAGTCAATCCTCCAAGGGATTACATGTTATGACCGATTCTACGAGGAATCACACAATGCAACCGATTCTCCAAGGAATCTAATGTAACCATCGTATCATACGAGGTTCTGCAAATCCTCCGAGGGATCATTCAACACAAAAATGCATACTAAGATGCTACACAAAGCTAATCCTCCGAGGGATCGATCAACACAGAATGCATACTATGTTCACAAACATACTCATTGCATTTATCACATACATCGCATATATCTATCATGCATTCACATTATGCACCATTTCACACATGGTTTACACACATATCAGCCTATCAATGCGTTTCTATTCAATGCAAGCAAATACACAAGATTATCAAACGTTCAAGATTCACCATTGACTCTACAATCTAGGATTCACGCCTTTCGGCCACCCACAGCACGACATGTCGAAACAGTTCACACATCAATCATTCATATAGGCATTAATCATAATTTAATCGGCCAAAAATCATGCTATGAATAAACAGCAAAACAAATAACACTGTCAGGTTCGCCAACCTTCGCCTGGCAAAGCCACGCAGCGAATGCTCGCTGGCCTTCGCCTGGCGAACTTCCCAGCAAAGTCCACTGGGAGTAATTCTGGAATTACTCGCTGAGGCTCGCTACACACTTGCCTGGCGAACCTTCGCCAACACGCCTTCGCCTGGCGAACTTGCCAGCGAAGACAGGGTGTTAGCTTCTGACTTGCTTCGCTACAGCTCGCTGGGCTTCGCCTGGCGAAGCTTCGCTGCCATTCGCCTGGCGAGCCTGCGAAGACAGAACCTCCATGGCTGTTCCAAATCCCAAACTCCACACAACCAACCGATTAAATCCAAACCAGTCTCAGTGGCACAACCCTACCATCACCCGACTAAACTAAATCGTCTAATCCGAGTTCTAACCGATTAAAACCTCATTCTACTCACAAAACCAACTTCTAACCTAAGTGGAAAAAGAGTAGAAACTCTACAAAATCCAAACACATACACATACAATCATACACATTAAAGAGATGATGGAGTTTCACACCCTTACCGATCGATTGCAAGCTTTGGTGATGATCCCTTGATGATTCTAGGTTTTCCTCTCCACTTTCTCTTCTCTTTCTCTTCTCCTCTTTTCTTTCTCTTGTTTTTCTTCTTATGTTACTATCTTTCTTTCTTTTCCTCTCTTATTCTATTTCTATCTCTATTTCTTTCCTCTCAAATTCTTTCCAACACTTACCAATCAATTCTCACACTAAATTGCTAAATGTCTAAAATGCCCTTTTTACTCTAATTCCCCGAAAACTCTCCGAATCGGTAAAAATAGATAAAATAAGCAAACACCACATTATAATATATAATTTCTAAGTTTAAAACAAACATCAATTAAATAAATTAAAAGACTCAACAATTAATGGGAATTCAGAATCGGGGCGTTACAACTCTCCCCCACTTTAGAAATTTTCGTCCTCGAAAATACTACCTGATTCAAACAACTCTGGATGCGATTCTCGCATCTTGCTCTCCAATTCCCAAGTCATGTTGCCTTCCGCGGCACCTCCCCAGGACACTTTCACAAGCGCAATATCCTTGCCTCTTAGTTTCTTAACTTCGCGGTCCAAAATACTAACCGGTAAAACTTCAACTGTAAGGTTATCTCTTACTTCAACTTCATCCATCGGGATCACATGTGACGGATCCGGAACATACTTCCGAAGTTGCGAGACATGGAATACATCATGCAAATTCGAAAGGTTCGGAGGTAACGCCACACAATAAGCCACAGCACCAACTCGTGCGACAATCTGATACGGGCCAATAAAACGAGAAGTCAACTTTCTCGACTTCAAAGCACGACCCACACCCGTAACCGGTGTAACTCTCAAAAACACATGATCGCCCTCTTGAAAATCGAGATCCTTTCTCCTTTTATCATGATAACTTTTCTGTCTACTCTGAGAAGCTCTTATCTTTTCCCGAATAAATTTCACCTTTTCCGTCGTTTGCTGCACCATTTCCGGACCAACTACCGACTTTTCACCTGTCTCATGCCAACACAGAGGTGTTCGACATATCTGACCATATAAAGCCTCAAATGGCGCCATACCAATACTTGAATGGAAACTGTTATTATAGGTGAACTCAATCAATGCTAAATAACCGTCCCACGCACCACCTTGTTCAAGCACACAAGCACGCAACAAATCTTCTAACGATTGAATCGTCCTCTCGGTTTGACCATCTGTTTGCGGATGATATGCCGAACTCAATCTCAACTTAGAACCCAAGGCACCTTGCAAACTCTCCCAAAATCTTGAGGTAAATCTAGGATCTCTATCCGACACAATACTCTTAGGAACTCCATGAAGCTTCACAATAGTGCCAACATAAATCTCGGCCAACCTTTCCAAAGAATAACTAACATCAATCGGAATAAAGTGAGCCGATTTAGTAAGCCTATCAACAATCACCCAAATAGCATTATGTCCTCTTTGCGTATTCGGCAATCCCGTAACAAAATCCATCGATATACTATCCCATTTCCATTCCGGAATATCCAACGGTTGCATCAATCCACTAGGCTTCTGATTCTCCACCTTAGACTTCTGGCAAGTCAAACACGAGTACACAAAACAAGCAACATCGCTTTTCAATCCAGACCACCAAAAGATCTTCTTCAAATCCTGATACATCTTATTCGCTCCCGGATGAATACTCAAGTTACTCCGATGTCCCTCTTCCAATATCATCTTTTTCAAATCCACATCATCGGGAATACAAATACGACCTCGAAACCTCAAAACTCCTAATTCATCAACTTTGAAATCTTCATTTCCATTCGTCATCAAATCCACAAATTTCAAATCCAACTTTTGCTTTTCACACACCGTAGCAAGGAAATCATTCGTGACATGCAACATACCCAGCTTCACACTACTCGGTGTTAACTCACAAATCAAACTCAAATCTCTAAAGTTCTCCAAGAGTTCCCACTCTCTAACCATCAAGGTAGACACGTGCAACGACTTCCGACTTAAGGCATCGACTACCACATTCGCCTTACCCGGATGATAATTTAAACCAAAATCATAGTCCTTCAAAAGCTCTAGCCATCTCCTTTTCCTCATATTCAATTCTTTTTGATCAAACAAATACTTCAAACTCTTGTGATCGCTAAAAACTTCAAATCTTGCACCATAAAGATAGTGCCTCCAAAATTTTAAAACGAACACTACAGCCGCTAACTCCAAATCATGAGTAGGATAATTCTTTTCATGGACTCTCAACTGTCTAGAAGCATACGCCACGACCTTCCCATCTTGCATCAATACACCACCCAATCCTGACAAAGAAGCATCGCAATAAACCACAAAAGGTTCCGTAGGATTTGGCAAAATCAAAACCGGCGCTGTCGTTAACCTTCTCTTTAATTCCATGAAACTCTCTTCACAATTAACATCCCAAATAAAAGCCTTTCCTTTACAAGTCAACTGCGTTAACGGAAGTGCTAACTTTGAAAATCCTTCGATAAACCTCCGGTAGTAACCGGCCAAGCCCAAAAAGCTTTGAATTTCCGTAACTGATCTTGGAGTCTCCCATTGCATTACCGCATCGATCTTGGATGGATCCACACTAATACCATTGCCGGAAATAATATGTCCAAGAAAACTCACCTTCGATAACCAAAACTCACACTTAGACAACTTTGCGTACAACTTCTTCTCTTTCAAAATCCGCAACACAATCCTTAAATGTTCTTCGTGTTCCTCTCGAGACTTAGAATAAATCAAAATGTCATCGATAAACACTACCACAAAACGATCCAACTGCTCGTGGAAGATACGGTTCATATATTCCATGAAAACACCCGGCGCATTAGAAACTCCGAATGGCATCACCGTATACTCATAGTGACCATATCGTGTTCTAAAAGCCGTCTTCGAAATATCTTCTTCCTTAACCCGAATCTGGTGATAACCGGATCTCAAATCAGTCTTACTAAAAACACGGGCTCCAACCAATTGATCCATCAAATCATCGATTCTTGGAAGCGGATACTTGTTCTTAATTGTCACCTTATTCAACTGCCGATAATCAATACACAATCGCATACTACCATCCTTCTTCTTTACCAACAATACCGGCGCACCCCAAGGAGAAACACTTGGTCTTACAAATCTCTTATCCAACAAATCATTCAACTGCTTCTTCAATTCCACCAACTCCGATGCCGACATACGATACGGGGCCATCGAAATCGGTCTAGTACCCGGAACTAGATCAATAGAAAATTCAACCTCTCTCTTTGGCGGCACATCCGCAACATCTTCCGGAAACACTTCAGGAAATTCACAAACCACAGGAAACACGTCGAGCTCAACTTTGCTCTCCACCGACAACGATGCAGACAAACCAAACAACTGAGCTTCGTCCGCTAAAAGTTTCTTCAACTCTTTAGTGGAAAGAAAACTCTCGTTTTCACCATCTTCCAAAGAAGGAAACCTTACTAACTTGTGATA
The DNA here is from genome assembly GCA_963859935.3 of Lathyrus sativus. Lineage (NCBI taxonomy): Eukaryota > Viridiplantae > Streptophyta > Magnoliopsida > Fabales > Fabaceae > Lathyrus > Lathyrus sativus. The sequence continues at coordinate 329,038,288 of OZ012737.1, read as the reverse complement.
GCAATCCAGATGAACTCTATTAAATTGCAACCAGTTCATACCCAAGGTTACGTCCAAACCTTCCAACGGCAAACACACTAAATCCATAACGAAGTCCTTACCATAAATGGTCAAAGGACAACTTGCACACACCAAAGAAGTAGTTACCGACCCCGAAGCGGGAGTCCCAGTAACCATAACACTACTCAAAGAAACCATACACAAATCCAACCGCTTAGCACACGCAAGAGAGATGAACGAGTGAGTCGCTCCAGTATCAATAATAGCAACTAAAGGCATATCATTAATAAAGCATGTACCTTTAATCAAACGATCCGCCGCATTAGTAGCATCTGAACCTGCTAATGCGAATACTTTTCCGCCCGCCGGAGCTTGCTTCGGTTTGGTACAATTCGGGCTAATGTGACCCACCTCGCCACAATTAAAACACTTCACAACATTCTTTCTACACTCTGTTGCATCATGTCCAAGGAGCCCACAGTTGGAACACTTCGCCTTGAACTTTCCACAATCATAAGACTTGTGGCCCATCACGCCACACTTAAAACATTTGATCGCACCGGAACCTCCTTCGGGTCTCCTATCAAAGTTTCCCTTATGTTTGCCCTTATCAGCAGGCGTCACATAAGGTCCGCTTCGTACTTGCTGCTTCCCTCTCCTCTCGCTCAAACCCTTATAATGAGTAGAACGAGCTCTACTGTCTTCTTCATAAATTCTACAACACTCGGTCAAATCCGAAAATCTTCGTATTCTTTGATAACCCACTGCTTGCTTTATCTCAGGACGCAAGCCATTCTCATACTTGATACATTTGGAAAATTCCGCCGTAACCGCATCATAGTGAGGGTGAAACTTCACTAACTCAGTAAACTTAGCGGTGTAGTCCACCACCGACATATTACCTTGTTTCAACTCCAGAAATTCCATTTCTCTCTTCCCTGCACAGCTCTGGCCATAGCCTCTAACGCCGCTGCCATAACATTGTCATTACGACCTGCCATATTCTGAGGATTCCCAAAAATAACAACAAGGTTAAACAACCGTTCAACCAACACAACAACAAGACAGACACGACTGACTCAACACTGGCTCTGATACCACTTAATGTAACACCCCCTTTCTATACCCCCAAATTAATCAATTAAATCAATTAGGCACTTAGAAAATTTATTTCATCAGAGTTTAATTAAAACATGGTATATAAGAGGCGCATTACATTATCATGAAATTAAACACATACGATACCTGCTCAAAATAGATATGCAACAATGGGTAACCCACATCTCAATATTTAGAATAAAAGCGGAAACATCCAAATATTGAATCGATCACATTCATAAAAGTATATACAACCATTCAATCAATTCATGCTTTACAACCATATCCACAGCGGATACATACATAGATGTATCACAAGGAATCAAAACAAAATAGCTTCAAAAGAGCCAAAGACTTCCTAACTACCCAGATGTTACATATCAGAGCCATTGACCAAAAAAGAATGAAGACATCGCTTCACAAAAAGAACCTCCAGCTTCCTACTCTGCAATGCCTCATAGAGCATTATAAAACAACAAAAGGGTGAGAAACAATATCATAACAGTTAATGCATAAAATTGTATATATATACATATACTCATATTTGTACAAGTTATACTCAAATTATGTTCTCACCACATTAAGCATATACAAATAATCATGTCTCTACACATACACATGAACATTTACTATATGTTTCTCCCAACAATCATATATAACATACACAGTTATATTCATACAATTAATGCATCATACACAGATGACTCATGCAACTCATAGAGACCGACACACGACTCTATGCAGATGCAAATGCGGTACCGACTCATTTCAACAGATTCTCCAAGGAATCGAGTATTCAGCAGATTCTCCACGGAATCAAGTATTCAGCAGATTCTCCACGGAATCAAATATTCATCAGATTCTCCACGGAATCGAATATTCAGCAGATTCTCCACGGAATCAAATACTCAGCAGATTCTCCACGGAATCAAATACTCTAGTCAATCCTCCAAGGGATTACATGTTATGACCGATTCTCCGAGGAATCACACAATGCAACCGATTCTCCAAGGAATCTAATGTAACCATCGTATCATACGAGGTTCTGCAAATCCTCCGAGGGATCATTCAACACAAAAATGCATACTAAGATGCTACACAAAGCTAATCCTCCGAGGGATCGATCAACACAGAATGCATACTATGTTCACAAACATACTCATTGCATTTATCACATACATCGCATATATCTATCATGCATTCACATTATGCACCATTTCACACATGGTTTACACACATATCAGCCTATCAATGCGTTTCTATTCAATGCAAGCAAATACACAAGATTATCAAACGTTCAAGATTCACCATTGACTCTACAATCTAGGATTCACGCCTTTCGGCCACCCACAGCACGACATGTCGAAACAGTTCACACATCAATCATTCATATAGGCATTAATCATAATTGAATCGGCCAAAAATCATGCTATGAATAAACAACAAAACAAATAACACTGTCAGGTTCGCCAACCTTCGCCTGGCAAAGCCACGCAGCGAATGCTCGCTGGCCTTCGCCTGGCGAACTTCCCAGCGAAGTCCACTGGGAGTAATTCTGGAATTACTCGCTGAGGCTCGCTACACACTCTCCTGGCGAACCTTCGCCAACACGCCTTCGCCTGGCGAACTTGCCAGCGAAGACAGGGTGTTAGCTTCTGACTTGCTTCGCTACAGCTCGCTGGGCTTCGCCTGGCGAAGCTTCGCTGCCATTCGCCTGGCGAGCCTGCGAAGACAGAACCTCCATGGCTGTTCCAAATCCCAAACTCCACACAACCAACCGATTAAATCCAAACCAGTCTCAGTGGCACAACCCTACCATCACCCGACTAAACTAAATCGTCTAATCCGAGTTCTAACCAATTAAAACCTCATTCTACTCACAAAACCAACTTCTAACCTAAGTGGAAAAAGAGTAGAAACTCTACAAAATCCAAACACATACACATACAATCATACACATTAAAGAGATGGTGGAGTTTCACACCCTTACCGATCGATTGCAAGCTTTGGTGATGATCCCTTGATGATTTTAGGTTTTCCTCTCCACTTTCTCTTCTCTTTCTCTTCTCCTCTTTTCTTTCTCTTGTTTTTCTTCTTATGTTATTATCTTTCTTTCTTTTCCTCTCTTATTCTATTTCTATCTCTATTTCTTTCCTCTCAAATTCTTTCCAACACTTACCAATCAATTCTCACACTAAATTGCTAAATGTCTAAAATGCCCTTTTTACTCTAATTCCCCGAAAACTCTCCGAATCGGTAAAAATAGATAAAATAAGCAAACACCACATTATAATATATAATTTCTCAATTTAAAACAAACATCAATTAAATAAATTAAAAGACTCAACAATTAATGGGAATTCAGAATCGGGGCGTTACACTCAAGACACATGTCTGGAGACATATCCTTATTCATAGACTTTGTGGCTAAGAATAAAGGGTATGTAACTTATGGTGATAACAACCGCGGAGCAATACTAGGTAAAGGTAGTGTAGGTAATCCCGCCTCTACTATGATTTCCGACGTGTTGCTTGTTGAAAACCTTAAACATAACCTGCTTAGCATTAGCCAATTATGCGATAAAGGATACAATGTATCTTTTTCAAAAGATTGTTGCAAAATTGTGCATGAAAATGATAAGAAGAATATGTTTAATGGTTTTAGAGTAAACAACGTATATATGCTTGAAATGAAGTATCATTAACAAGCGACAAATGCCTCATAACTATGAGTAAAGACTCATGGCTATGGCATAGGCATTTAAAGCATGTTAATTTTGACCTACTCAATAAGGTAGTCTCAAAAGACCTAGTCTTAGGACTTCCCAAAATAAAGTTCACCAAAGATCACCTTTGTGATGCTTGTCAAAAAGGGAAGCAAACGAGGATCTCATTTAAATCCAAAAAGATAATTTCAACAACGAGACCTCTTGAACTTCTACACATGGACTTGTTTGGGCCGTCTAGGATCAAAAGTCTAGGAGGAAACTATTACGGGTTCGTAATAGTGGACGTATTTTCTAGGTTTTGTTGGACCATCTTCTTAGTAAGTAAAAGTGATACATTTGCAGCTTTTGAAAAGTTTGCTAAGCTTTCCCAAAATAAGTTAAATACAAACATAGTGTCAATTAGGAGCGACCATGGAGGTGAGTTTGAAAATCACTTATTTGAAAAATATTGCGGTAACCATGGTATAGATCATAACTTCTCCGCTCCACGCACTCCTTAACAAAACGGGGTTGTGGAGCGCAAAAACCGTATTTTAGAAGAATAGGGAAGAACAACGATTAACGAAAGTGGTTTACCTAAATATTTTTGGGCCGACGCCATTAGTACGGCGTGTTATGTTTTGAATAGGGTGCTTATTCGCCCCATTCTAAATAAAACACCGTACGAACTTTTAAAAGGGAGAAATCCAAATGTTTCTCACTTGCATGTGTTTGGATGCAAATGTTTTGTATTAAACAATGGAAAGGAAAACTTGGGCAAATTTAATTCCAAAGCCGATGAAGGTATCTTTCTCGGATACTCTCAATCGAGTAAAGCATATAGAATATATAATAAACGATTACTTGCTGTAGAAGAGTCTGTGCATGTTACTTTTAATGAGTCCTACTCGAGAAATGTTGGAAAGGATAGTGTTGTTCATGGTGCAGGTACATCCACTGAAGACATACTCAAAAGTGGCGAGACGGGGATTGATCAACCTGACAAAGCCAAAATTGAGGAGGATAAGGATGTACACCATGATGTAACAGAGGAAGTTCATCCGCCTTCAAACGATGATCTCCCTCAAGCATGGAAGTTATCTAAAGACCATCCAATTGAAAACATTCTTGGAGACATCACAAAGGGTGTAACAACTCGATCGAAGCTAAGTAATTTCTGTTATCACTTCGCTTTTGTGTCACAGATGGAACCTAAAAACCCTAAGGAAGCCCTACTCGATGAACATTGGTATTTGTCAATGCAGGAGGAACTGAATCAGTTCACTAGAAATGAGGTTTGAGACCTTGTCCCTCCTCCGCGAGGTCATCGAGTAATCGGCACCCGATGGGTATTTAGAAATAAAATGGACGAGAACGGAGTAATAACTCGCAACAAAGCGTGTTTAGTCGCGCAAGGGTATAACCAAGAGGAAGGCATCGACTATGAGGAAACTTATGCTCCAGTTGCCCGACTCGAGGCTATACGCCTTTTACTTGCTTTCGCTTGTGCGAAAGTTTAAGTTATTTCAAATGGACGTCAAAAGTGCGTTCCTTAACGGGTTCATAAATGAAGAAGTTTATGTTGCTCAACCATCTGGTTTTGAGTCTCATGAGTTTCCTGATCATGTCTATAAACTGAAAAGAGCTTTGTACAATCTCAAACAAGCTCCTAGAGCTTGGTATGAGAGACTAAGAAAATTCTTACTTGATCAAGGCTACTCAAGAGGAAAGGTTGATACTACTCTCTTCATTAAACGTCAAGGAAAACACTTAATTCTTGTACAAATTTATGTTGACGATATCATATTTGGATCCACTAACATGAATCTCGTAAGAGAGTTTGCTAAGCTTATGCCGGGTGAATTCGAGATGATTATGATGGGTGAACTCACATACTTTCTCGGTTTGCAAATCAAGCAACTGAAGGAAGGAACATTCGTGAGCCAAACAAAATATTGTTTGGATCTTCTCAAGAGATTTGACATGGAAAATTCAAAGGCCATAGTGTTGCACCCTAAAATTTGCTCAACCTACTTCACTTGGTTTATGTTTCAATTGCATTGTCATTTGCATATTAGGTCATGTGCATAATTAATTCATCTGCATAGAATAGCATGGGCAAGCCATCCAACAAGGGACCAAATGCAATTATTATCCCTATGGGCATATCAAGAGGTTCTTATTCAAATTCAAGCCTATCCAAGTCATCAGAAAGAAATGGAAACCTAGAGAAGTTAATGGATCAAGCAGTGGATCTATCTCCTATCTTGAGGGTACTTGAAGATCATCAAAGAAGTTATGAGCAAGGAATTGAAGTCATGGAGGGTATATAGACATCATGGAAGACATGGAGAGTCATTTTGAAAGTGAGACAAGTCATTGATGTGATCACAAGAGTTGCAGTTGAAGACAGTCAGCTAGGGTTTCATCTGGGTCAACCCTAGGTCAACCCAAGGTCAAATGATTGATTGAAAGGCATCAAGGTCTATTTGAGAGATGTGGGGTTCATCATTTGACATGTAGATATGGATGTGGTGTTGTGCCAAGGAGAAATCAAGAGAAATCAAGAAGAAGAGGAGTTTCTAAATTAGGGTTTCTGTGTAAAATCCCCTGATTTAGGTCAAACTTCCAAGCAAGATAATTCAAAATGCAAGCTCCAAAATGGATCCTTAGCCAACATGAAACTTGTAGAGGATCTCAAGACCTTTAATTTGAGTGGTGGAAGACATCAAGGAGATTTATAGAACTCAAGTTATGGTTCTTGCAAGTTACAGGTCATCTGAGGCATCTGAAATTTTGTCTGTGAAAGTTACTTGTCTTACAAGCAACTTTTACCCCTAAAGGATCTTTCAAATGGATTTCTGGTAAACATGAAAGTTGTTCCTCATTGTCTTAGATTTCTATAAAGGTATGGTATGCCTTCATCTGATTTGTGGAACTCTACTTATGACCTTGGCAAGCAAAGGGTATTTTGGTCATTTGAGAATTACAGGTCATTTCAAGCCTATGCACAAAACTCATACAAGGAAGCTTCAAATGAAAAACTTCACAACATCAAACTTGCTCCAAATGACATTTTGAGTCTAGAAAAGTGTTCATGAAAGTTTGGAAATGCTCATAGCTCAAGGTTCCAAATTTGGTCAATTAAAAGGTGAATTTAATGAATAAAAGTGACCTAAAAATGAGATTTTTCATAACATGTCCAAATGGGATGAAATTATAGTTCATTTTGATTGGAAAGAATGTTTTGATACCATTGGCAATAGTGGATTTTTGAGTTTAGTTCAAAGTTTGAGAGATATCATTGGTTGCTTATGTATGAAGTTACACATGCCAAAACACAAGGGATTTGTGCACAAGAAGTTTCTAACAAGTTCTAGATGGTTCCATGAGCATCTATATATTGAGTAGGGTGGATCTAATCATTGGTTGGTGATTCATTTGGTTGAAAACTCATAGTTACATCTCATTCCTCAATTTTGCAAATTACACAAAAACTCTATCAAATCTTCATCATTCTTCAAAATCCTTGATCCTATCATCATCTACATTCATCATAGAGCAAGTTTCCATCAAGATCTGGTTGAATTAAAGTAGAATTCGTGTGCTACCAACTTCATCATCCAAAGTGCAAGAAGAATTCAATTGCAAGATCAAGAGCATTTGAGCAAGTGTTGTTGCATACAGAACCAAGAACCAAGTCCATTGATCAAGTCCAAAGCATTGCAAGCTGTGAATCCAAGGATTTCTCCCTCTGTTTTCAAGATTACACCAGGTTAGTAATATCTTCGAATTGGCTTAATTTAGTTAGCATGATGTAGAGTTATTAGGTTAGAACTGTTAGGAATAGTTAGATGAATAATTCTGATGGATTTGAGAGCATTTCATGGAGTTCACCATTGGAGCACTAATTCTGTTGAGCCTTAGAACTTGATGATTAAGTTGTTAGAATCTTGAATTGTTAGTGATTATTGATCAGTGAAAGGTCAGGAAGAGATTAGTACACTTAGATTGTGGATTGGTGATGATGAAATTTCTGAGTAGTTCTGAGTTGGAGATCGTGTTTCATGATTTATGTGATATGAATTGATGCTGATGATATGAGCGAATTCAGGGAGAAAATTAGAGTGATTTTGCTTTTTACATGTTTGAATTTGATGGAGAATTGAGCACGCACGAGTTGATAGAAGATAGTGTGCATGAAGCTGTGTTCATGGAGGCATTTGCAGAAACCCTAAGTGTAATGAAGAAGACGAGTCAATGCCCGTTGGATCTAGAAGACTTGGTTGACTGAGAAACGCATCCAATGGCCAGGATTTGAAGTTGAAAACGAGAGGGAATTCAGAAACGTGAAACGCACCGTTTCACTTATGTCTCTAGACTGGGCTTAAGTGCAATTGCTAGCCACACCACCACTTTCAAGGCCCAACCTCAAATTGACCTATATTTCGTACTTTCTGCACCGTTGTGGTTTTTTATTTTTCTTTTGAGTTTTCGTATTAACTGGGCCCAGATGCGCCTTGCTACGCCCACCCCCAGTCTGGGCCCATCATCCATTTTTCAACTTAAATAGCTACTAACTGCACCCCTAACCAAATCTAATTCATTTTAATTTCATTCATTTTTCTTAATTGTTTGAAAAATCATAACAAATTGAAAATTCCATATTTTTGAGTGGTTGTTTTTGCATCTTTTTCTTATTTCTGTTAAGAAAATTGTCATGTAATAAAATTAGCATTTTATTTTATTTTTGCATTTTTAGTATATTTTTCTTTTAAATAGGTTTTAAATGATGTTTAGTTTAACACTTGATCTTGTTGATTTTAGTTTAGCTAGATCCTTGTATATTTTGGACCCATTCTTTTTAGAGTACTTCACTTAGGACTTTAATTTTCATATGAGATTTAATTCATGATTTTAGGATTAAATTTTAGATGGGTTGTTTAGGTGTGATTAGGGGAATCAAAACTAGGGTTTAGATATAACATAGGTGTAATAAATCATTTCTTTTAGGAGCTGTAGTTTGAATTTTGGGGTATGGGACTATAGGGGTATTATGGGTAGATAATAGATCCCTTAGAAAATGCTAGGAGTTCCCCTATTCTATTATTACTACTAGTATATTTCCTGTATCTGCTTGATTGTGTGGTGTGCCCTCTCTAGGGTTATTGTTTGACTGTGTGGGGTATTGGGCCTGCTTGGGGTTTGGGTTTGAGCTGAAGACTGTGCTGATGAAGCCCATTGAAGATTAAGAGAATGAAGACCAATTTCCAGAGTTGATGAGGAGTATCTCTTGCTGGCAGCTGTTGAAGGTTATAGGATCTAGGAGCTAGGCAGAGCTCTAAAGTAGAAAACTTGCTTCATAAACATGGAAGGTCTTGTTTGCCTCCATTCTTTCTCTATGATTCAAGGTCTCTTTTAATACCCACCTCCTTCCTTTGGAAGGATTAGTGAATGTATTTAAAAGATAGAACTTTTGAGAGAAAACTGTCTATATCATGTTAGCAATCAGTAGGCCACCCTTGGTAGGCAACTGATTGCTTAACATCCCATCCATCTTGTTGACTGCTGCTCATCTTGGAGATTGGGACTTGAAGAAAAGCCATTGAAGATTGAAGATAGAGACCTTGCTTGAAGACAGATGTTGATGAAGACTGCTTTTGCTGTTTATTTTTAATTTTTGATGTATTGTTTGAATTTCCTTGACTGTATTGTTTGCCATTTAACCTGTTAGGTTGAAAGCGAATTTTGTTCGCTTTTGCCTGTTGTTTTCTAGGTTCGAGGTTGAGTGTGACTCCCTTGCCTCGCTTGTATTGCTGCATCCATGCACTTTACTGCTTTATTGTATATATGCTATTGTTTCTGTTTCCGTTTATCCCTTAGGATCTCTGTTTCTCTCTGTGCAAGAGAGGAGCATGATAGACATTAGGTCTTAACCCATGCCTGATAACATTAGGTTAGTTTGATTCCCTTTGCAATCATAGGTTAGAGTTCTGTCTCTTCTTTCTCAAAACAAACAGAAAAACACAATAAGATTTCAAACACAATAAAAGACACTTCTTCCGTAAAAAGAATGTGAACTCATCAAAACGTCAATTTTGTCCGCTTGGACCAGTAATCAGGAAAACCCTTTCATAAGGAGATAAAAACAATCAAGATAGACTTGCGTCGTACGTGGCCCGAACTACGTTTGCTCTGATCTTTCATGCCGTATGAAAGTACGTAGGCATAGGATGCGATATCCTAGCGAGCAACCTTCCCCTCCTTTCCCGTAGGTAGGCGAACTACGTTGACTCTGATTTCTCGTTCCAGACGGGAATACGTAGGCATAAAGTGCGATACTTTGCCGAGTCATTTTCTTTTCTTTTAACCCCAGACCTGTAGAGTAGATAGAATAACAATCCATACCCGAAAACAAGCGTGGATCCTGTCGAGTACGGCGGACGTGAGGGGTGCTAATACCTTCCCCTTGCGTAACCGACTCCCGAATCCAGGATTTGGTTGCGATGACCATTCCTTTCCCGTCTTTGCGGTAGGTTTACTCTGAGCGTTTCCTTTCCCTCCTTTGGGATAAATAACGCACGGTGGCGACTCTTTTGTTCAGCCGGCACCGATTTTCGCAGTAGCGACAACTGGCGACTCTGCTGGGGATCCAACGTCCCTTAAGCGAGTCAATCCTAGCGCTTGTTTTCCCGTCGAGGATTTTGTATGGATTTATATTTCTGTCATTTATTTTCAGCATTATATTACTGTTATTATTGCTATATTGGGGTTGTGACGGGTGTTCTATGATTGAGAGATAAGCCGGACCTGGGCTTGAGTGCACTTAGAATTAGAGTAGAAAGTAGTGGGCGCGTGTCGGCTTTGCTTGCATTAGTGTCCCACAAAATCTACACTCGGACGAGGTTCTTCTGGTTGACTTCTTTTTCTACCCTTTGGGTCGAAGGGGTTGTTGGTTAGCTGAATTGTCGACTCCGGGAACCGATCATTTGGAAGTTGGCTAAGTGAGGCCTCTTTAGGATTTGATGGTGCCACTCCTTCTGGGAATCGTATCATCAACCCTGAAAGTGTGACGCCGACGACCGCATAGGATGCCGTACCATTGTCAGTTGCTAGGACACCTACCTGTGAGAGGGGTTTGGGGTTATGCAGGTAACTAGACCTTCAGATACCAGTTTGTTTCTTGATCTGAGATTCTGGGTATTTATGGACAGTTGAGAGGTCTATCAGAGACCAGTTGAAGTTATGATATGAGGTCTATCAGAGACCAGTCAGAGTTATGTTATGGGGTCTATCAGAGACCAGTGTTGGAGCTTTGTATTGGGTCTGTCCAAGACCAGGGTTTGAGGAATTCTGGAGGGTCTATCAGAGACTTTTGATATGGTTCAGGCTTCTCAGCCATGGCATTTGGTCCCTGTTGCATCTATTTGCATTGCATTGATCGCATAACCATTATCATATGCATTTCATTAACGTGTGTCTGTGCTGCAGGTGCATTTGCATATTCCCTGGTTCTAGTGCCCGGACTTCTGCTTATTGATCATGGCTGGTTTGAGAAAGACAGTTGCGTACAAGTTACCTACACCTGACGTTACTCCCCTACTTGGTCTGATGTCCCTTGCTGATGAGGAGGTTAGGAGAAGTTTCAGGATGAGTCATGGAAGATTGTTGAGATTGGTCTGCAAGCCAACTACTGTCGAGATGAATGGGCTGTACACCTTGATGCAATTCTATGACCCTGCATTAAGATGTTTCACGTTTGCTGACTTTATTTTAGGGCCTACCATGGAAGAATACGCGGAGTTTATCAAGCTGCCAGTATAAAATAAGTTTCACTTCATCCATCGTGACGCTAAGCCCCAGCTGGAGGACTTAGAAAAGGCCTTGCACATGAGCGCTTCTGAACTATTAGTGACTTCTTGGCTTGGGGTTCCAGGTTTCTCCCTTGATTTTCTGGTTGGCAAAGCTCAAGAGTACGCCAAGAGCGGATGCTGGATAGTCTTTAATGCTATCTTGGCTCTATGCATCTACGGAATAGTGTTGTTTCCCAATTTACCCAATTTTGTGGACTTGGACGCTTTCCATCTGTTTGCTGCTGGCAACCCGGTACCCACTTTGATTGGAGATCTCTATCATTCATTGCACTACAAAAATGAAAACAGAAGGGGAAAGACTGTTTACTGTTGTGCGCCGCTGTTGAATATGTGGTTTAAGAGCCATCTTCCCCTGAAGGGACCTTTTGTAGATAGTGCAACTACAGCCGACTGGCCAGAGCGCTTGATGAGACTATCTTCTGAAGACATTGAGTGGTTTGACCGAGACCTGTTGGGGTCTGAGCTTATTTTCAGTTGTTCGGGGTATCCTAATATTCCTTTGATAGGAAGAAAAGGGTGTATCAATTATAACCCATCTCTGTTTGTTTGCCAGTTTGGATACGCGTTGAAGAACCCACCTCAGGAGGAGGAAGTACAGGAATCTCTGTACTTCACCGGTGATTTGAATGGAGAGTTACTAGCCAAGCTTCAGCACGCATGGATGTGTATCAACAGAAGAGGGAAACCACTATTAGGGAAGAACGATTGTCAGGCTTATGCACCCTACAAAGTTTGGATCCAAGAGAGCAAGACAGTTGTTGATGCCATTTCCAGCTGCACCAACCCCTGTTCATATTCCAGAGGAAGAACCAACCACGGTTACTATGGAGGTCTACGAGCGAGTTGTAAAAGAAAAGGAGGCCTTGATGAAGATCAATGAAGGGTTGGAAAAGGAACTGGCTCAGATGCGTAGTGAGAAGAACCAGGCTGTGCATTCTTTCCAACAGCAGATCGAGTTAGTAAACAGGCTAGGTGCTGAATTGACTGAAGAGAAGAAGAAGCGTGAACGCCTGGGGAAAGAATTCAGAAGCTCTCATGACATGTTGGAGTCCAAAAAGAAAGCACTCGATGCCGCCCACCGGGAAATCTCTTCTTGTAACAAGACGTGGAATGCTACGCTAACCAACAACAAAAAGAGGGAAGACAAATTGAAGCAGCAAATTTCTGAACTCGAAGAGCAGTTGAAGGCTAGCACCAAGAAGTATGAAGAGGAGGTAATGGCCAGATATAGTCTCCAGAATGCATTGAACAAGGCCATCAAAGGCAAGAAAGAAGCTGTGTCTCAGAAGCGGAAGCTAGAGGATCGCTTCGGAGAAGGGGCATGGGAGGAATCCGCTGGTGATTTGCGACGTGTTCTCAAGCAAAGAGATCTACTTGTTGAGGGTCTGCTTACCCGACCAAGTCATCCAGAGACTAAGAAGTTACTAGAGGAGTACCAGGCATATGGGAGTACTTGACCATTTCATGTATTGACGTGTATGCTTTATTTGCATAGCGCTGACCATCACCAGGATTGTTGGTTGAGGTCATGCCTTCTTATTGTACACTCAGTGATATTGTATTCTGTGGCTTAATGGATTTCTCTGCAATATATGAGGTGTTTTCTATGATTCGGCTCCGAACATCATATTGCTGTCACTGTCACCACACTGGCACATTCGCACTAGAATCGGGGAACGACATTCCCTAATGCACAGACACATATTGCATTGCATTCCCAGTCATATTGCATTACAGGTGATTATTGCACTGTATCTCATTTCCTGCACTGTACCAGGTCTTTCCAGGATTGAAAGTCAGCGCCCGCACCGATACTCCACTCGTACCAACTGCCGAAGAATTATGGATCAGATGCAGAATGAAATGCAGGACATGCGTGAGAAGTTGGCGCTCTTCATGCAGACAATGGAGACCATTGCGAAAGGACAGGAGAATTTGCAAGCTTTGGTGCAGCCTCTGTTGGTAAGAAATGCTGGGCATGGAAATGAGGATCATCAGTCTATGCGAGTCGACACTATTCATGGGGATGGTACTCCCACACCAGTGGCTCCACCTGTAGTAAACATACCTGCTGCCAATGTGAACAACGACGCCGCCACCGAGAACGGTAACGTTGGAATCGGTAACGAGACTGTCGTCAACAACGTTGGGTTCAGAGATGTCAACCTGGGTGATAATATGGGAGGTAATGGCTTCGGCAATAATGGATTCGGCTTCAATGACCAGGGGTTTGATCATACTGGGAAGTACGGCTTCAACGCTCAGGGCTTCGGACAGGACGGATTTGGTATGACTAATCAGGGTTATGGCGGATTCGGAAATGGAAATGGCACTGGGTTAATGGCTTTCGGACCTGCAGGAGTCGCCCCGGGATATGGTAACAGGGGGCGAGGCCCTGTAATGAATCAGACTAGAGTTGGCTGTAACAACGGGTATGATGGATACGGAACTGGGAACGGTAATTGGCAAGAAGACCAGCAAGAGGATGCTTTCTCCGGTGGAGGTTTCGAAGGTCCTATGGATGACTCTCAGAGAATCAGGATGCTCGAGGAGCAGATGAGGGGGGTCGTGAATCAAAGTGCTGTTGGCTTAGATATGACAACAATGGGTCTGGGGCCTGGCCTGAGGGTACCAATAAAATTCAAAGCTCCCACATTCGACAAATATAAGGGGGATACCTGTCCAAAAGTGCACGTGCGGTCATACTACAGAAGGATGTCGGCGTATTCAAACGATGAGAGGATGCTAATGCATTTCTTTCAAGATAGCTTGTCTGGTCCTTCCCTCGAGTGGTATATGGGATTGGAACCAACTCAGATAAAGACATGGAAGCAGCTGGCTGAAGCATTTGTGGCTCACTATAAGTACAACAGTGACTTGGCACCCAACCGGGTCCAATTGCAGGGGTTGTCCCAGAAGAAGGGCGAGAGCTTCAAAGAGTATGCGCAGAGATGGCGCGACATGGCTGCTCAAGTTCATCCTCCTTTGGAGGACAAGGAAATGAATGATATGTTCATAGGAACATTCACTGGCATGTTTTATGACAAGTTGTTTCATACTTCTTTGGGCAGTTTCTCAGACTTAATCCTGATGGGAGAGAAGATTGAAAGCAACATTAAACAGGGAAGGTTCCAAGCTGAGGAATCCACCTCAGCTGGCAGTAACAGAAGGACTTTCGGTGGGAGTCGTCAAGGTGATGCAAGCGCAGTGTTTGGGGGCCGAGGCCGAGGCCGGGGCAGAGGTCGAAACCAGTACAATCAGCCGCAGCAGGTGGCAAGCGTTACTATTCCGTTTCAGCAACAACCAATACAACAACAACATCAACAACAGCTACAACAGGGGGCACATCCTGCCCAGCGCAGAGTCCAGGGGGGCAAACCAAGGAGGGTGTTTGAAACGCCTCCTTCAACGTATGCAGAATTGCTACAGACGTTACTGGGTTTGAACTTGGTGGAAAAGAGAACTCTGGCGCCAATAACAGGCACTCCTCCATACGGTTACGATGCAAGCAGGCACTGTGAATTCCACTCCGGGGCTCCTGGCCACGATGTAGAGGGTTGCCACGCGTTCAAGCATATGGTACAGGATCTATTGGATAGTAAGGCTATCAATTTTGGACAGGCGGGTCCAAACATAGTGCAAAAGCCCATGCCCAACCATGGGGCAAACACCATTTTAACCGTGGAGGGTTTGAACTTGATTATGAAGGTTGAAGACCTAAAGACACCGTTGTGTGAGATAAAGAGAAGGTTATTGCAAGGAGGTGTGTATCCAGGTTGCGATGAGTATTGTTTAGAGTGTTGGACCCAAGCTAGGGGGTGTGCTGACTTAAAGAAGGGTATTCAGGCTTTAATAGATGGAGGCACATTGCAATTCGACAGAACGGCAGTTGAGGAACCTGCAGAGGTATTAGCAGACAAGCAAAGTGATGTAGCTACTGTGACGATTCCCCGAAAAACGGTAACTATAACGGCGCCGGCCAAGCGACCGCCGATCACTATCACCAAGGCCGGACCAATCCCTTATGAGAGCACTAAGGCAGTCCCCTGGACTTATGGGTTGGAAGTATACTGTGATGGGGTGAAAATTGATGTTAATAAGCAGCCAGTTGAGGTTGTAGACAACTTCGTCGGTACCGGAGGGATGACAAGAAGTGGGAGAATCTTCATATCGCCTGAGGTAGAGGCTGAGCGACTAGCGAAGGGAAAAGGAAAGATGAATGAGAATGTCCCGGTGCAGAGGAACGAAAAAGAAATGACATCGAAGGATGTAGAAGAGTTCATGCGCCTTATTCGCAAGAGCGATTATAAGATTGTTGAGCACCTCCAACAGACGCCGTCAAAGATATCTATATTGTCGTTGCTATTGTGTTCTGAAGCTCACAGAAATGCATTGCTGAAGGTTCTGGATACGTCCTTCGTACCCCAAGATGTTTCCGTGAATCAGCTGGAGGGGGTGTTGGCGCATGTGAACGCAGGCCATAGCTTGGGATTTACAGACTTTGATTTGACCCCGAAGGGGAGAGAGCATAACATGGCGTTGCACGTCTCTGTTGAGTGTAGAGGATTAGTCATGTCTCATGTATTGGTAGACACCGGCTCTTCCTTGAACATGCTGCCTAAGAAAGCGATGATGAAACTGGATGTCAGAGGGATCCTTTGTACGCCTAGTGACTTGGTGGTCAGGGCATTTGATGGTACACGAAGAACAGTCTTTGGATCCATAACGTTACCTCTACAGGTGGGGCCGGAGGTTTTCACGACTGAATTTTATATTATGGACATCCAGCCAGCATACAGCTGCCTTCTCGGACGACCCTGGATCCATGGTGTTGGGGCAGTCACTTCTACCTTGCATCAAAAGCTGAAATACATGGTAGGGGACAGTGTGGTCACGGTCTATGGAGAAGAAGATATATTGGTTAGCCATCTGTCATCATTCAAGTATGTAGAAGTCGACGGCGAGATTCATGAAACACCCTGTCAAGCCTTTGAAGGGTTGCGCATCAAAGACAAAGGTCCCGGGCCGAGTAAAGCGTCAGAGGTAGCCGTCTCGTCATATAAGGAGGCTCAGGCTCTAGTAGAGACTGGTGAGACAAAGGGCTGGGGCAAGGTGCTGGATATTCCCGTGAAGATGGACCGATTTGGGCTGGGATATCAACCGTCGTCATCAACGCCTGCTGCTGGGGCACCCCGTTTCAGAGGACCGATAGCCATCACTGCTAGTGGAGTGTGTCACGAGGCCATCAATGCTGTTTCAGATTCCGAAGAAGGAGACAGTGACTGCGACATGGACGCCTGGATTCAGCTAAGCGTGCCAGGACAAGGGTTATGCAATTGGTCTATTCAGGAGATTGTTCCTGTGACTCACAAACAATAATACTTTGTTTTCTTAATTGTTGAACAATCTGGTGTCTTACCCGAGGCATCATGATTTTGCTTAGGGCCGCGCTGTTATGTACATTGCGTGTTTAATCATTAAATAAAAGGCGTTTTTCATGTACAAATATTGCGATCTCTGTTTTTCTTGTTTTTGTGTTTTACAATAAAATGGCAACGTGGTTATTCGCTTTATACGCATTTTGAAGCATTTAACCATTCCTTTTGCAGGATAACATTTTCAGATGACATCATTGAACCGCCTATGACTCGTCTCGACTTTGAGCACCCGGTATTTCAGGCCGAAGAAGAGATTGTCGAAGATGGCGACGTTCCCGAAGAATTGTCTTGGTTGGTAAAGCAAGAAGAACGAGTCATTCTGCCTCATGAGGAGGTCATCGAAATTATTAACCTGGGGTCGGAAGGGGTTGAAAAGAACATCCGTATAGGAGCTACGCTGCAGAGCGACGTCAAGCGAAGACTGGTTGAAATGCTCAGAGAGTATAGTGATGTGTTCGCTTGGTTGTATGAAGACATGCCCGGGCTGGATACAGATATGGTTGTGCACCGCCTGCCGTTAAAAGAAGAATGCCTGTCGGTCAAGCAGAAGCTTCGCAGAACTAGACCTGATATGGCAGTGAAAATTAAGGAGGAGGTTCAAAAGCAGTGGGATGCTGGTTTCCTAGCTGTTACAAAATATCCCTCATGGGTTGCTAATATTGTACCAGTGCCAAAGAAAGACGGTAAAGTGAGAATGTGCGTAGATTACCGTGATTTGAACAAAGCGAGCCCGAAAGATGATTTTCCGCTTCCTCACATCGATGTGCTAGTTGACAACACTGCTCAATTCTCCGTATTCTCCTTCATGGATGGCTTCTCGGGCTATAATCAGATTAAAATGGCACCAGAAGACATGGAGAAGACTAATTTCATAACACCTTGGGGAACATTTTGTTATAAAGTGATGCCCTTCGGATTGAAGAATGTTGGGGCAACGTATCAGCGCGCAATGACGACTCTTTTCCATGATATGATGCATAAAGAGATTGAAGTTTATGTCGATGATATGATTGCTAAATCCCAGACGGAGGAAGAGCATTTGGTGAATCTGCTGAAGTTATTCAAAAGGCTTAGGAAGTTTAGGCTGAGACTGAACCCTAACAAGTGCACCTTCGGGGTGAGATCGGGTAAACTGCTGGGGTTTATCGTGAGCGAAAGAGGAATTGAGGTTGATCCTGCAAAAATAAAAGCAATACAGGAAATGCCGACGCCTAAAACGGAAAAAGAAGTCCGTGGCTTTTTAGGGAGACTGAACTACATTGCTAGGTTCATATCTCACCTAACGGCTACGTGTGAGCCGTTATTCAAGCTGTTGAAAAAAGACCAGGCTGTAACGTGGAATGAAAATTGTCAAAAGGCGTTCGATAAAATAAAGCAGTATTTGCAGGAGCCTCCTATTTTGATACCCCCAGTGGCAGGGAGACCCTTGATTATGTATTTGACAGTTCTTGAGGGAAGTATGGGTTGTGTTCTCGGTCAACACGACGAGACAGGAAGAAAAGAGCATGCGATCTACTACTTGAGTAAGAAGTTTACTGAATGTGAATCTCGATATTCAATGCTCGAAAAAACTTGTTGCGCGCTGGCCTGGGCCGCCAAGCGTTTGAGGCAATACATGCTAAATCATAAAACCAGGCTCATCTCGAAGATGGAACCTATCAAATATGTATTCGAAAAGCAGGCATTATCGGGGAGAATTGCCCGTTGGCAGATGGTTTTGACCGAATATGACATCCAGTATGTCTCACAAAGGCTATAAAGGGGAGTGTATTGTCTGAATACTTGGCAGAGCAGCCTATTGAGGACTACCAATCGATGAGGTTTGATTTTCCTGATGAGGATATCATGTACCTAAAGATGAAAGATTGTGAAGAGCCGTTGCCAGACGAAGGACCAGAATTGGGCTCCAAATGGAAGTTGATATTTGACGGAGCTGTAAACGCCTACGGTAGAGGAATAGGGGCAATCATCACTACTCCACACGGGTCGCACATCCCGTTTACTGCTCGATTGACCTTTCCAGTTACCAATAATGAAGCCGAATACGAAGCTTGTATCATGGGGCTTGAAGAAGCCATTGATTTGCGAATAAAAAATCTGGATGTATACGGAGACTCAGCTCTGGTGGTGAATCAAATAAAAGGGGAATGGGAGACACGTCAGCCCAATTTGATACCGTACATGAATTACGCGAGGAGATTGTTGCCTTTCTTCGACGAGGTTGAATTGCATCATGTACCGCGAGAAGAGAATCAGATGGCTGACGCCCTGGCCACTTTGTCTTCCATGTACAAAGTCAACTTCTGGAATGAGGCTCCCAAAATTGTTATCTCTCGGCTTGACAGACCTGCCTTCGTATTTGCCATTGACGAAGCATCCGATGATAAACCATGGTATTTTGATATCCTTAATTTCCTGAAGAACAAAGAGTATCCGACTGGGGCATCCAGTCACGATCAAAAGACTCTCAGGAGATTGGCGGGTAATTTCTATTTGAATCCGGACGGTGTCTTATACAGGCGAAATCACGACTTGGTGTTACTACGTTGTGTAGATGAGAAAGAGGCGAAGTTGCTCATGGAGGAAATACATGAGGGTACATTTGGTACGCATGCTGGTGGGCATGCTATGACGAGGAAGTTGCTGCGGGCAGGTTACTTTTGGCTAACTATGGAAACTGATTGTTTCAAGTTTGCGAGGAAGTGCCACAAGTGCCAAATCTATGCAGATAAGATCCATGTGCCTCTGAGTCCTCTGAATGTGATGTCATCGCCATGGCCATTCTCGATGTGGGGAATTGATATGATTGGAAAGATCGAGCCGACGGCTTCTAATGGACACCGGTTCATTCTGGTAGCAATCGATTACTTCACCAAATGGGTGGAGGCGGCATCTTACGCAAATGTGACTAAGCAGGTGGTAGCCAGATTCATCAAGAGAGATATCATTTGCAGATATGGGATCCCCGAGCGGATAATCACCGAGAACGGTTCAAACCTGAATAACAAAATGATGAAGGAGCTCTGTCAGAATTTTAAGATCGAGCATCACAACTCCTCCCCCTATCGACCCAAGATGAATGGCGCTGTTGAAGCGGCCAATAAGAATATAAAGAAGATTGTTCAGAAGATGGTGGTGACCTATAAGGATTGGCATGAGATGCTACCTTTTGCTTTGCACGGTTATCGTATGACGGTACGCACATCAACCGGGGCAACCCCGTTCTCGTTGGTATATGGAATGGAAGCAGTGCTACCACTGGAAGTTGAGATTCCTTCCCTGAGAATGTTACGAGACGTCCAACTAGACGAGGCAGAATGGGTGAAAGACAGGTTGAACCAGCTGAGTTTAATGGATGAGAAGAGGCTAGCTTCTCTAGCATACGGTCGTTTGTACCAGAGCCGAATGAAGAAAGCATATGATAAGAAGATACATCCTCGGAGCTTTCAGACGGGCGACCTTGTGTTGAAAAGGATTCTCCCGCCACAGGCAGATCACAGGGGCAAGTGGACCCCCAATTACGAAGGGCCATACGTTGTCAGAAAAGTCTTTTCAAGAGGGGCTTTATTGTTGTCCACCATGGACGGTGAAGACTTTACGTCGCCTGTGAATTCGGACGCAGTTAAAAATACTTTGCTTGAAATTGACCCGCTGGACAGAAAAAAGAGAGTCCAGGCAAAAATGGGGCATCCTGGCGAACCAAAAACAGAATGAAAGGTTCGGGCAAAAATTAGGGATAAAATTGGAAAAAATGTACACCCGCGAAGTTGAAAACCTACACTGGGCGGCTTCGGCAAAAAAGGGTATCCCGGTGAACTGAAAACCCGTAAAGGGCGGTTCACGCAAAAGTTAGGGATTTGAAAAGCAAATGACTGCGGTCCGAATTTGATACTACAGTGAGCATTGGTGCGGGAGAATATACCTGAGGGGTCGATTATCAGATACCATCTCTTCGGAAGTGTGAATGCCGGGAAAAGCATTAGAGTCGGGCGAGTCATAGGAGGATCAGCTCGTGGTGTTCGTCTGCATCCCGTTTCCGACATGTGTACAAATTTGATTTGTCATTATATTTATGCTTCTTGTGCATACTTGTATAGTTGTTGTGCGTAGCTTCCTCTTTTCAGGAGTTACATTCCGTGTACAAAACTCTGCCCATTTAGGGGCCCAATCAATAAAACATGTTATTCAGTATTTGATGCTGGTTCTTTACTGTTTTGTACGTGATAAACGCCTAGGTTTAATGAAACTAGAAAGTGTATAACGTTGCTGGCCCTTGCCAATAATTGCTAAAACTTTGAATTAACTGAAAATGATGTCACTAACACTACCTCGAATAGATTTGGTTGCATAGACTTGTCTTGTCTTGTTTGTGGTGTTGCAGGGTTCGTAGCCGTATGAAGTGGACGATCAAAAGATTGCAGTATTGACCAGAAGCTCGTAACGAAAGACTCGATCCCCACGCAGGTCGCGCTTCCAAGATAACATTGTTCCTCACTTAAGAAGGATTGAATTCTCCAGCTAGTCGCAGCTTATCCAAAGTACATTCTCCAACAGGGTTGTTTACTCTCAGCAGAAGTGACGATTCCTAGATCGAAGGCTGTATTCAGACAGTGCATCCCGAGCAGAGTGGTTTAGCCTCAGAAGATTAACATTTCCAACTCGTGAGCTGTACTTAGACAGTCTACCCTTCCCAGTAGGGTCATTTACTCTCCCCCAGCGGAGTCAGTTGATTTTCCCCAAGAGAATCGTTTCGTCCCCAGCGGAGTTCTCTTTCCAGCAAGTGTTGTCTTTCCTCCCAGTGAAACTCAAAGATTAAAAAAGAAAACTCTCCCCGGCAGAGTTGGCTGTGTGCCCTGGCATCTATTTTGTCGGAATACCGTGTGATACCCGTTCACTCCCCAGCAGAAGTCCAATCAGGATTGGCGCATTCAATTATCCCTCAGCGAAGTTGGCTTCACTCTTCCAGCATTTATTTTGCTGGAATAATTCTGTGGCACCTGGTTACCCCCAGCGGAGTTGGCGTTGTCTTCAGCATTTATTTTGCTGAAGCAGTTTCTGTATCCCAGCAGTTCGAGTCTGCATTTGCATCGGCATATAGTGTCATACTTGCATCCACCAAATAAAAAAATGCGTAGCATTTCCATGTCGAATGGAGCATTACGCCATTGTCAAACATATGCATTCTGAAACATAAACCAGGTTGGTTAACCGTTTGTTTTCAAGTGTTGTTTCCCTTGCAGGTGGAGCGAGCTCTTGCTCAAATTAATTACCAAACATTCAAGATCTCGGCGTAAGACATGTAATGATGATGTCCGTTGTGGCATTGTTCCCCACAGAGTTGCTTGATTAAGTTTCTCTTACCCTTCCAGAGGAGTATTTCTTCAAGGTTGCTGTTATAACAATATCAAAAGATTTCGTGAATCGGTTTTGGAAGTTGTCTGGCAGTGTGGATTCAGAAAATCCCCAGTAGAAGCCTTCTCAGATTTGCTGCCATGTCAGCACTGAAAATTGGAAGACTAGACTCATATTGTGTTACCCATGTGATTGATGGAGCTAGCTGCTGTAAAGATAGGCAGAAAAGCTGTATCAGATGATTTTCCCGTATGAATAGGCAGATGAAGTTTCCTGTGTTCAGGCAGATGATTTTCCCGTATGAATAGGCGGATGAAATTTCCTGTGTTCAGACAGATGATTTTCCCGTAGCAGAGGCGGAGATATTTTCCTGTATTTGGCAGAGTAGTTACCCGTAGCAGAGGCGGAGATATTTTCCTGTATTTGGCAGAGTGTTTACCCGTAGCAGAGGCGGAGATATTTTCCTGTATTTGGCAGAGTGTTTACCCGTGTTGACGGAGATGTTACATGTGATAGACAGAGATGTTACCCGTGTTGACGGAGATGTTACCTGTGATGGGCAGAGATGTTACCCGTGTTGACGGAGATGTTACCTGTGATGGGCAGAGATGTTACCCGTGTTGACGGAGATGTTACCTGTGATAGACAGAGATGTTACTCGTGTTGACGGAGATGTTACCTGTGATGGGCAGAGATGTTACCCGTGTTGACGGAGATGTTACCTGTGATAGACAGAGATGTTACCCGTGTTGACGGAGAGGTTACCCGTGTTGACGGAGATGTTACCCGTGTTGACGGAGATGTTGCATGTGATGGGCAGAGATGTTACCCGTGTTGACGGAGATGTTACCTGTGATAGACAGAGATGTTACCCGTGTTGACGGAGAGGTTACCCGTGTTGACGGAGATGTTACCCGTGTTGACGGGGATGTTGCCTGTGATGGGCAGAGATGTTACCCGTGTTGACGGAGATGTTACCTGGGATGGACAGAGATTGTTTCCTGTGTTTAGACAGATGGTTTGCCCATATGGATAGACGGATGGAGTTTCCTGTGATTAGACAGAAATGTTTCCCCAGCGAAAGCGCCGGGATTTTTCCGTGATGTGAGTCCTGACGTGGACAGATTTGCGTTTATCCGCGAGTTGGCAAAATTTGGGTCCAGAGGTGGACAAGGTTACTCCGGTGACAACAGAATCTCTAGTCGTGATGACGAATTTGTCTCTCTTCTTGTGTTGATAAGGTTAGTCCAGTTGTGGACAGATGTGTTTTGCGAAAAGTGTTCAGTACCTGTGGCGCTACATAGGTGGTTGAAGTTGAAATCAGAATTATCAGACGTCGGATCAGTTGTTGCCGTAACAACCAGATTCAGTTAGTGGATGTCGGTCCCCAAACAGTGGTGCAGTTTATTTCTGCGGTTGGCAAATTTCCGGGTTCTTAGTATTCAACCGTCTCGTACCTCGAATGTTTGAAGGCCGTTCGCGCTTCACCCAGTCGGGTCCAAGTCGCTTGAATAGGGGCAGCTGTTGCACCCTAAAATTTGCTCAACCTACTTCACTTGGTTTATGTTTCAATTGCATTGTCATTTGCATATTAGGTCATGTACATAATTAATTCATCTGCATAACATAGCATGGGCAAGCCATCCAACAAGGGACCAAATGCAATTCTTATCCCTATGGGCATATCAAGAGGTTCTTATTCAAATTCAAGCCTATCCAAGTCATCAGAAAGAAATGGAAACCTAGAGAAGTTAATGGATCAAGCAGTGGATCTATCTCCTATCTTGAGGGTATTTGAAGATTATCAAAGAAGTTATGAGCAAGGAATTGAGGTCATGGAGGGTATATAGACATCATGGAAGACATGGAGATTCATTTTGAAAGTGATACAAGTCATTGATGTGATCACAAGAGTTGCAGTTGAAGACAGTCAGCTAGGGTTTCATCTGGGTCAACCCTAGGTCAACCCTAGGTCAAATGATTGATTGAAAGGCATCAAGGTCTATTTGAGAGATGTGGGGTTCATCATTTGACATGTAGATATGGATGTGGTGTTGTGCCAAGGATAAATCAAGAGAAATCAAGAAGAAGAGGAGTTTCTAAATTAGGGTTTCTGTGTAAAATCCCCTGATTTAGGTCAAACTTCCAAGCAAGATAATTCAAAATGAAAGCTCCAAATGGATCCTTGGCCAACATGAAACTTGTAGAGGATCTCAAGACCTTTAATTTTAGTGGTGGAAGACATCAAGGAGATTTATAGAACTCAAGTCATGGTTCTTGCAAGTTACAGGTCATCTGAGGCATCTGAAATTTTGTCTGTGAAAGTTACTTGTCTTCCAAGCAACTTTTACCCCTCAAGGAGCTTTCAAATGGATTTCTGGTCAACATGAAAGTTGTTCCGCATTGTCTTAGCTTTCTAGAAAGGTATGGTATGCCTTCATATGATTTGTGGAACTCTACTTATGACCTTGGTAAGCAAAGGGTATTTTGGTCATTTGAGAATTACAGGTCATTTCAAGCCTATGCCCAAAACTCATACAAGGAAGCTTCAAATGAAAAACTTCACAACATCAAACTTGCTCCAAATGACATTTTGAGTCTAGAAAAGTGATCATGAAAGTTTGGAAATGCTCATAGCTCAAGGTTCCAAATTTGGTCAATTAAAAGGTGAATTTAATGAATAAAAGTGACCTAAAAATGAGATTTTTCATAACATGTCCAAATGGGATGAAATTATAGTTCATTTTGATTGGAAATAATGTTTTGAGACCATTGGCAATAGTGGATTTTTGATTTTAGTTCAAAGTTTGAGAGATATCATTGGTTGCTTATGTATGAAGTTACACATGCCAAAACACAAGGGATTTGTGCACAAGAAGTTTCTAACAAGTTCTAGATGGTTCCATGAGCATCTATATATTGAGTAGGGTGGATCCAATCATTGGTTGGTGATTCATTTGGTTGAAAACTCATAGTTACATCTCATTCCTCAATTTTGCAAATTACACAAAAACTCTATCAAATCTTCATCATTCTTCAAAATCCTTGATCCTATCATCATCTACATTCATCATAGAGCAAGTTTCCATCAAGATCTGGTTGAATTAAAGTAGAATTCGTGTGCTACCAACTTCATCATCCAAAGTGCAAGAAGAATTCAATTGCAAGATCAAGAGCATTTGAGCAAGTGTTGTTGCATACAGAACCAAGAACCAAGTCCATTGATCAAGTCCAAAGCATTGCAAGCTGTGAATCCAAGGATTTCTCCCTCTATTTTCAAGATTACACCAGGTTAGTAATCTCTTCGAATTGGCTTAATTTAGTTAGCATGATGTAGAGTTATTAGGTTAGAACTGTTAGGAATAGTTAGATGAATAATTCTGATGGATTTGAGAGCATTTCATGGAGTTCACCATTGGAGCACTAATTCTGTTGAGCCTTAGAACTTGATGATTAAGTTGTTAGAATCTTGAATTGTTAGTGATTATTGATCAGTGAAAGGTCAGGAAGAGATTAGTACACTTAGATTGTGGATTGGTGATGATGAAATTTCTGAGTAGTTCTGAGTTGGAGATCGTGTTTCATGATTTATGTGATATGAATTGATGCTGATGATATGAGCGAATTCAGGGAGAAAATTAGAGTGATTTTGCTTTTTACATGTTTGAATTTGATGGAGAATTGAGCACGCACGAGTTGATAGAAGATAGTGTGCATGAAGCTGTGTTCATGGAGGCATTTGCAGAAACCCTAAGTGTAATGAAGAAGACGAGTCAATGCCCGTTGGATCTAGAAGACTTGGTTGACTGAGAAACGCATCCAATGGCCAGGATTTGAAGTTGAAAACGAGAGGGAATTCAGAAACGTGAAACGCACCGTTTCACTTATGTCTCCAGACTGGGCTTAAGTGCAATTGCTAGCCACACCACCACTTTCAAGGCCCAACCTCAAATTGACCTATATTTCTTACTTTCTGCACCGTTGTGGTTTTTTATTTTTCTTTTGAGTTTTCTGATTAACTGGGCCCAGATGCGCCTTGCTACGCCCACCCCCAGTCTGGGCCCATCATCCATTTTTCAACTTAAATAACTACTAACTGCACCCCTAACCAAATCTAATTCATTTTAATTTCATTCATTTTTCTTAATTGTTTGAAAAATCATAACAAATTGAAAATTCCATATTTTTGAGTGGTTGTTTTTGCATCTTTTTCTTATTTCTGTTAAGAAAATTGTCATGTAATAAAATTAGCATTTTATTTTATTTTTGCATTTTTAGTATATTTTTCTTTTAAATAGGTTTAGGGTTTAGATCTTGTTGATTTTAGTTTAGCTAGATCCTTGTATATTTTGGACCCATTCTTTTTAGAGTACTTCACTTAGGACTTTAATTTTCATATGAGATTTAATTCATGATTTTAGGATTAAATTTTAGATGGGTTGTTTAGGTGTGATTAGGGGAATCAAAACTAGGGTTTAGATATAACATAGGTGTAATAAATCATTTCTTTTAGGAGTTGTAGTTTGAATTTTGGGGTTTGGGACTATAGGGGTATTATGGGTAGATAATAGATCCCTTAGAAAATGCTAGGAGTTCCCCTATTCTATTATTACTACTAGTATATTTCCTGTATCTGCTTGATTGTGTGGTGTGCCCTCTCTAGGGTTATTGTTTGACTGTGTGGGGTATTGGGCCTGCTTGGGGTTTGGGTTTGAGCTGAAGACTGTGCTGATGAAGCCCATTGAAGATTAAGAGAATGAAGACCAATTTCCAGAGTTGATGAGGAGTATCTCTTGCTGGCAGCTGTTGAAGGTTATAGGATCTAGGAGCTAGGCAGAGCTCTAGAGTAGAAAACTTGCTTCATAAACATGGAAGGTCTTGTTTGCCTCCATTCTTTCTCTATGATTCAAGGTCTCTTTTAATACCCACCTCCTTCCTTTGGAAGGATTAGTGAATGTATTTAAAAGATAGAACTTTTGAGAGAAAACTGTCTATATCATGTTAGCAATCAGTAGGCCACCCTTGGTAGGCAACTTATTGCTTAACATCCCATCCATCTTGTTGACTGCTGCTCATCTTGGAGATTGGGACTTGAAGAAAAGCCATTGAAGATTGAAGATAGAGACCTTGCTTGAAGACAGATGTTGATGAAGACTGCTTTTGCTGTTTATTTTTAATTTTTGATGTATTGTTTGAATTTCCCTGACTGTATTGTTTGCCATTTAACTTGTTAGGTTGAAAGCGAATTTTGTTCGCTTTTGCCTGTTGTTTTCTAGGTTCGAGGTTGAGTGTGACTCCCTTGCCTCGCTTGTATTGCTGCATCCATGCATTTTACTGCTTTATTGTATATATGCTATTGTTTCTGTTTCCGTTTATCCCTTAGGATCTCTGTTTCTCTCTGCGCAAGAGAGGAGCATGATAGACATTAGGTCTTAACCCATGCCTGATAACATTAGGTTAGTTTGATTCCCTTTGCAATCATAGGTTAGAGTTATGTCTCTTCTTTCTCAAAACAAACAGAAAAACACAATAAGATTTCAAACATAATAAAAGACACTTCTTCCGTAAAAAGAATGTGAACTCATCAAAACGTCAATTTTGTCCACTTGGACCAGTAATCAGGAAAACCCTTTCATAAGGAGATAAAAACAATCAAGACAGACTTGTGTCGTACGTGGCCCGAACTACGTTTGCTCTGATCTTTCATGCCGTATGAAAGTACGTAGGCATAGGATGCGATATCCTAGCGAGCAACCTTCCCCTCCTTTCTCGTAGGTAGGCGAACTACGTTGACTCTGATTTCTTGTTCCAGACGGGAATACGTAGGCATAAAGTGCGATACTTTGCCGAGTCATTTTCTTTTCTTTTAACCCCAGACCTATAGAGTAGATAGAATAACAATCCGTACCTGAAAACAAGCGTGGATCCCGTCGAGTACGGCGGAAGTGAGGGGTGCTAATACCTTCCCCTTGCGTAACCGACTCCGGAATCCAGGATTTGGTTGCGATGACCATTCCTTTCCCGTCTTTGCGGTAGGTTTACTCTGAGCGTTTCCTTTCCCTCCTTTGGGATAAATAACGCACGGTGGCGACTCTTCTGTTCAGCCGGCGCCGATTTTCGCAGTAGCGACACATAGACACCCCTATGCCAACATGTGCAAATATGAGTAAAGATGAAAGTGGTAAAAATGTTGAGGTAAAAAGGTACAGAGGTATGATTGGCTCGCTTCTCTATCTTACTGCTTCGCGTCCCGACATTATGTTTAGCATGTGTATGTGCGCCAGATACCAATCATGTCCTAAGGAATCCCACCTAAAATCTGTCAAACGCATACTTCGATACCTATCTGGTACTCCGAAATATGGACTGTGGTATTCCAAAGGTAATGATTGTTCTTTGGTAGGTTTCTCCGATTCCGATTTTGCCGGTTGCAAATCGGATAGGAAAAGCACCAGTGGTACGTGTCACTTATTTTCAAATTCCTTGGTCAGTTGGCACAGCAAGAAACAAGTGTCTGTTGCTCTGTTAACTGCCGAAGTGGAATACGTAGCCGCCGGTAGTTGTTGTGTGCAAGTCCTATGGCTTAAACAACAACTATTGGACTTCAATTTGAAGCTAGAACGTGTTCCAATATTTTGTGACAACACCAGTGCTATAAATCTTACCAAAAATCCGGTGTTGCATTCGCGTACCAAACACATAGAAATTCGACACCATTTTCTGAGGGACCATGTAGAGAAGGGTGACGTTGTCTTTGAACACGTTGATACTAAAAACCAGCTAGCAGACATTTTCACAAAGCCGCTAGCCAATGATCCCTTCTTTCATATCCGTCGAGAACTTGGTATTCTTGACATTTCTGATCGGGTTTAACAATTACTACGTTCATAATTAATCTATTTACAACTATGCTTTTGTACCACTAACAAGTTTAGAGTTTGTTGCAAGTACAAATCTGTGATTAATAAGTGTGGTCGGTATAGAGGTGATATTGCTCCTTTCTCTCTCTTTTTATCTCTCTCTCTAAAATATTCATGACTTGAAACTAACTATATTGTTCGACAATCATGGTACTTATATATGTATATGACTTTTGCTACTGATACTATGTGTGTTGAATGCAAATCATATTGTGAAAAGGTGAATAGGCATGATAAATAGGCAAGTGTGGCATTCTGCATAATATGAAACTGAAAAATTGGGTTTTTGAAGGTTATGAGTCGACCTAAACAGGACAACGGTAGACGCATGCTGTAAACTTTCAAAATTATCAAAAAATGTACAGTATGCGTCGACGCATGCAGGGGCTATGGTCGACGGCTCGCGTAAAAACCCAGAATTTTTTTCTTTTGAAAACCGTTCCAAGTTTCCATTCCTCTACATTTAATGTGCAGTCAACTTTTGTTATGATTTGATATGGCATTTGTCTTGTAAATTGCATCTAGGCATCTATTGTGTCCTCTTGTCTCCTCCCTCTTCCCAAAAACCCTAAAACCTCTTTCTATTAAAGGGAATAGTCTTCATCTTCTCCAAAATTATCCTCAACCACTCTCTTCAAAGTTCATCTCTACAACTTCTCCAAAAATAATCATCAATGACTTCTTTTCTCCGCAAAAATACAGGTAAGAGATCAAGGGCCTCATCATCATCTGCTTTCGTCCCCGTTACCGCTGTTTCACTAGTTCATCCACCTGCTGTTGAAAACTTCAACAAGAGTCTCAGCAAAAGAGCCATAGTTCCACAGCATGCTTTCTACCAGGCAACGGGGGAGCACTTGCATCTCACCCAAATTCTGTCTCTGCTGGAAGTTCAGGGGTTATTCAATTTTCTAGAGTGCAACACAAAGTATAGTGAGGATTTGGTCAGGGTGTTCTACACAAATCTACGGGGTAACTTTCAAGATCAGCATTTCCACACTTTTGTCGGCAATAAGCTGTCGGGAAGATCAGGGTGTTGTCACTCCGGTTTGCCTCCCACTTTTAGCCCTTTTTCCCGCTGCTGCCCCAGAGCCCCTTTTTTTTTCTGCTGATCTACTTTCCAACTCACGGAAAATGGCCTCTGTTTTACTTTCCGACTCACGGAAAACGGTGCTCCAGTGCAAACAACCCCGATTTCACTTTGTTTTTTTTTTTGTGTCATTAAGCTATGTGAGACGCTGATTCTGTCTCGTTTACTAAAGTTCCTCTTATCCCATGTGAAAAACTGATCGGATCAGCAAACTATAACATATGGGCGCGTGCTGTCGATATGTGGTTTTGTGGTCAGGGATATGAAGATCACCTAACCACACAATTGACTAATGTTGCCTCCGACAAACTTGCTAAATGGAAGAAAACAGATGCCTCTCTCCTTACCGTGTTATGGTTCTCCATAGCATCTAACCTCCAAGCACAGTATCAAGCCTTCTCCACTTGCTATGAAGTTTGGGAAAAGGCCAAGAAAGTCTTCTCCAACGACGTTCATTGTCTATACAGTGTCATCCTCAAACTCGACACACTAAAGATGGAAAATATGGATATGCAAACCTATCCGAGTAAGCTTGATGCTTTGAAAGCAAGTTACGCAACCCTCATGCCGTACGCAAAAGACGCAACAGCTCATGTCGAACATCAGAGTAAATTTTTCATGGTGATGGCACTTAAAGGACTATCATCCGAACTCGACTCCGTATGTAACCAGATTTTATCAGGTACTACTGTTCCTAACTATGATGCAGTTAGTGAACAACTGTTGCGCTTGGCTACACCTCATGCGTTTGGTCCGATTTCCCCTCCATCTACTGTTGCTACACCAGGTGACACTGCTGCCCTCGCATCTCTGGGCAACAATCAGAGTCGCCCTCGAGGAGGGTCATCCAACTCCAAACCTCGTCCCAAGTGTAACCATTGTAACCGGCTTGGTCATACTATCGACCATTGTTGGAAGCTACATGGAAAACTCCCACGCCAGGTAAATGCAGCTCAAAGTGATAACTCAGAAACTATGCAGACTTCACCTTTTATTCAGAACCCTACGCCAAGCTATGAAGATTTTCTCAGATGGTGTCAGACTAATCAGATCTCTGGTTCTACTGCTTCGGTTGCACACACTGGTAATTCATCTGTTTGCTTCTCTCAATCATCTCCTCTTGGTCCTTGGGTCCTTGACTCTGGTGTGTCTGATCATGTTACTAGTAATAAAGGTTTTTTTTCTTCCCTCTCTACCTATGGTTTCTTGCCTATTATAATTGCCGCAAATGGTTCTCAAACCCGATCCCAAGGGATTGGAACTGTTCAAATTTTACCGTCTCTCTATGTTACTTCTGTCCTTTATGTACCTAATTGCCCATTTAATTTACTGTCAGTCAGTCGTTTAACTCGTTCCCTTAAGTGTTCTATCACCTTTACTAATAGTAATGTTACTCTGCAGGATCGGAGTTCAGGACAGACGATTGGCGTTGGATGTGAGTCTCAAGGCCTCTACTACTTCTCTACATCGTCTACCACATGCTCTACCACAGATTCTCCACTCATTATACATGCGCAGTTAGGTCATCCAGGTCTTCCCAAGCTACAAAAGTTGGTGCCCAGTTTATCTAAATTATCCACTTTACATTGTGAGTCTTGTTAGTTAGGGAAACACACTCGTAGTCACTTTTCCGATCGAGTCAATAAACGGGCTGTGTCCCCTTTTGCTTTAGTTCACTCCGATGTTTGGGGTCCCTCATGTACCGTGTCTACTTTTGAGTCTAGGTATTTTGTAACCTTTATTGATGATTTTTCACGTTGCACATGGTTATTTTTAATGAAGAATAGGTCTGAATTATTTTCTATTTTTGAACAATTTTATCGAGAAATAAGAACCCAATTTGGTTTATCTATTCGTACCCTAAGAAGTGATAATGCACGTGAATATTTATCCCAAAAATTTCAAACATTTATGTCATCCAATGGTATTTTGCACCAAACATCTTACCCTCATACACCCCAACAAAACGGGGTAGCCGAACGCAAAAATCGGCACCTCGTAGAAACCACTCGGACACTACTTCTCCATGGTAATGTTCCTCTCCGATTTTGGGGAGATGCGGTGCTCACAGCATGTTACCTCATAAATCGCATGCCCTCATCTGTCCTTAATAATAAAATCCCTCATTCAATCCTGTTTCCAAACTCTCCACTCCACCCAATTCCTCCTCGAGTCTTCGGGTCAACGTGTTTTGTACACAATCTCTCCCTTGGTCTTGATAAACTATCAGCTCGATCACTAAAGTGTGTCTTTCTTGGCTATCATCGATCCCAAAAAGGTTATCGTTGCTACTCACATACTCTACAACGATACCTCGTATCACCCGATGTTACCTTCTTCGAGTCTGTTCCATATTTCGAATTCAGCCAAGTAACTACAGAACCTCTATGGGAAATTATTCCCACACCTCTTCCGAAAGTCCCATCTGTCATTATCCCCCATCATTCTAGGGAAACTGGCCCACTAGTTACCCCTACGGTTGACCCCCCCACTCCTCGCCCACTTAAAACATATCAGTGTCGTCACCCAAAGTCTGTCGTACCTGTCCCTGAAGTTGTAGTTGTCCCTGAAGTTGTACCTGTCCCTGAGGTCACTACAGACTCTCCTCCGACGCTCTCGCCATCACCGGATTCGATCCTGCAACCTGAGTCTGATCTTCCGATTGCCCTTCGAAAAGGTATACATCAAACATGAAATCCTTCTCCACATTATATTGATTTATGTTATCATCGTCTTTCCCCTTTGCAGTATACTTGTTTGTCTTCTTTGTCTTCTGTTTCTATTCCTAAAACTCCTGGTGAAGCATTATCTCACCCTGAGTGGAGGCAAGCAATGATTGATGAAATGTGTGCTCTTCAAAGCAGTGGTACCTGGGAACTGGTTCCTCAACCCCATGGAAAATCTTTAGTAGGTTGTCGTTGGCTTTATACAGTGAAGGTTGGTCCAGATGGCAAGATTGATCGATTTAAAGCTCGCTTGGTAGCCAAAGGATACACTCAAATTTTTGGGTTGGATTATGGTGATACCTTTTCGCCTGTAGCCAAGATGGCATCTGTTAGACTTCTTCTAGCCATTGCAGCCATTCGACATTGGTCTCTTCATCAACTTGACATCAAAAATGCATTCTTACATGGCGATCTTGAAGAGGAAGTATATATGGAGCAACCACCTGGGTTTGTTGCTCAGGGCGAGTCATCGAATATGGTTTGTAGGCTACACAGGTCTCTTTATGGTCTTAAGCAATCTCCGACAGCTTGGTTTGGCAGATTCAGCACTGTAGTACAACAATTTGGTATGATTCATAGTGAAGCTGACCATTCTGTTTTTTACCGTCACTCACCCCAAGGGTGTATTTATCGTATTGTGTATGTAGATGACATTGTCATAACTGGTAGTGATCAGCAGGGAATACTCCAGTTGAAACAACATCCCTCGAAACAATTTCAGACAAAAGATCTTGGTAAACTCCGTTATTTCTTGGGTATTGAAGTAGCCCAATCTAAAGATAGTTTGGTGATTTCTCAGCGGAAATATGCTATGGATATTTTGGAAGAAACGGGTTTGTTAAATGCTAAACCAGCCGATACTCCTATGGATCCAAGTGTTAAACTACTACCCAATCAGGGGGAGCCTCTATCTGACTCAGGAAGGTATAGGAGATTGGTTGGAAAGTTGAATTATCTCACAGTCACTCGTCCGAACATTTTTTTTGCAGTCAGTGTGGTAATCCAGTTCTTAAATTCCCCTTGTCAGGAACACATGGATGTTGTTATTCGGATTTTGAGATACATCAAATGTGCTCTAGGAAAAGGTCTTGTGTATGAGGATAAAAGACATACCCAGATAATTGGATACTCTGATGCTGATTGGGCAGGGTCACCCAGTGATAGACGATCCACCTCTGGGTATTGTGTACTTGTTGGAGGAAACCTTATATCTTGGAAAAGTAAGAAACAAAATGTAGTTGCAAGATCAAGCGCCGAGGCAGAGTATAGGGCGATGGCAATGGCAACATGTGAACTTATTTGGTTAAAACAGTTGCTCAAGGAACTTCAAATTGAAGAAGCAAGACCAATGACACTTATTTGTGATAATCAAGTTGCATTGCACATTGCTTCAAATCCAGTCTTTCATGAGAGGACCAAACATATTGAGATAGACTGTCACTTTGTCAGAGAGAAGATCGAGTCAGGCGACATTGTCACAAGCTTTGTCAACTCTAATGATCAATTGGCAGATGTGTTTACAAAATCCCTACGAAGCCCCAGAACCAACTATATATGTAACAAGCTTGGTGCATTTGACTTATATGCTCAAGCTTGAGGGGGAGTGTTGATATTTGTAAATATATATAAAGTGTTAAGAATATTTGTATATAGAATAGTCTCATATCGACTATATTATGTAATTAGTTGTAATCTATTTATATATAATAATGTCTCCGTAGTGCTTTTCAAGACACACGGTTTATTCATGTCTCTTAGTCTCCTGTAATTTAACATGGTATCAGAGTTTGGTTTAAGATTCGGTGGGCCACCTTCTATGGTTTCCGCTATCGGGTGTCGCTACTGCGAAAATCGGCGCCGGCTATGACAGAAGAGTCGCCACCGTGCGTTATTTATCCCAACAGAGGGAAAGGAAACGCTCAGAGTAAACCTAACACAAAACGGGAAAGGAATGGTCGTCGCAACCAAATTCCTGGATTCAGGAGTCGATTACGCAAGGGGAAGGTATTAGCACCCCTCACGTCCGCCGTACTCGACGGGATCCACGCTTGTTTTCTAGTACGGATGTTATTCTATCTACTCTATAGGTCTGGGTTAAAAAGAAAAGAAAGTGACTCGGCAAAGTATCACACTTTATGCCTACGTATTCCCGTCTGGAATGAGAAATCAGAGTCAACGTAGTTCGCCTACCTACGGGAAAGGAAGGGAAGGTTGCTCTCTAGGATACGGCATCCTATGCCTACGTACTTTCATACAGCATGAAAGATCAGAGCAAACGTAGTTCGGGCTACGGAAGACATAAGCTTGTCTGTTTATCTTTTATCCTTCTGAAAAAGGTTTTCTTGATTACGAGTCCAAGCGGACAAAAATGACGTTTTGACGTTTGTTTTGAATCTTTTACGAAAGAATTGTCTTTTATGATGTTTGAAATATTATTGTGCTTTTGATTGTTTCAAGATGAGAAGAGAGATGACACTCTAAAATCCTAAGGTTAAAAAAAGGGGAAGCAAAACTACCCTAAAGTTGTCATGCACGGATAAGAATCCTAATGTCTGTCATAATTCCCTCCTGCACAGAGGAAATCAGAGATCCTAGGGGATAAACAGCGAAAGAAACAGATATATACAGTAAACAGTAAACATGTATGCAATGCAGCAGTACAAGCAAGGCAAGGGAGTCCCGCTCAACCTCGAACCTGGGAAAACAATAGGCAAAGTGAAACAGTATTCACTTCAAACCTTGGGGGCAAGCTGTACAAGCCAACAAACAATACACCAAAAGAAAACAACACCAACACCAGCTCTGACAGCAACAATTGATTAACAGCAAATGGGGATGACAGCAACAACTTCAAGCAAGACCCCATCTTCAATCTGCAATGACCTTCAAATTTTAGGTAAACTCCTATCTTCAGAAAAATATCACAGCTTTAGCAAGCATGAACCTCTACCAGTAAACAGCTTCAACAAAAAGCAGCAAAACCCTAGCTTCAACAGACAACCAGCTTTGACAGGCACCAGCTTCATCTTCACCAATCTTCAATGAACTTCATATCCAATAGGTTTCTATCCTCAATGCAATCACTCCAGAAGAGAATCACTTAATAGATGAAGTTGAAATGCTAAACAGCTTATTGACAACCAAAGGAAGCCTATAAGCACCTAGCAATGTAGGAGAAATGTTCCCTCAAAGTTCTACTTCTAAAGTATGTCACTCATCCCCCCAAAGGAGGGATATGAATACCTTATAAGGACTTTTTTTCATAGGGAAGAATAGAAGCACAAGATGCTTTCTATGTTTGCAAGAAGAAGTCAATCTAATCTAGAGCTCTTCCTACATTTCCTATCTCCTAAGTCTTCAAAAGCAACCTTCAAGGAGAAGAATCCTCATGCCCCAAGCTCCATCCTTTGTTTCCAATCATCCTCCAAGCCTTCAAAAGCTCCAACAAGCAAAGCCCAAGCCCAAAGCTCAATTAAAATACCCCAAACCAAACAAACAAACCAAATGCCCAAGGGGAGAACACACAATCACCACTCAAATTGCAAAAATTAAGTAAAATACTAAAACTCATCATAAAATCCTAGGTAAATTTCTAAGGTAACCTAACCCTATACCCAATACCCCATATAAACCCCAAGGCCTAAATCAAACCCTAAGTCCCCAAACTATGCCCTAAACTACAACTAGTTGTGTTAAAACCCTAATTCTAACACCTCCCCTATTCACCTCTCATACTACCCTAAATTTTAATCACAAAAATATGACAAAATTCCTAAGGGTACATGCTTACCTAATCTAATCAACCTCACAATAATCATTTCAAAATTCCTTACCAAACTCTCATACTAAATTCAGAAAAATGAAGTATCAAACAAAAGTAAAATAAAAGCAATAAATTTGTAAAATATACCATAAAAAATAAAATGCATGGAATTAATATTTTTTTGGTTCTATTAAATTCTAGAGATCTTAAGGAGACCAGGGAAAAAACCCTCACTCAAAATGAACTATTTTTCAATTTATTATGAATTAAAAACTAACCTAGATAAAACTATGAAAATAAAAGAAAATAAATGCAAAATAACAAACATGCGTGTCAGATAGCAAAATCATTTAGTTATCCTATTAGGTTGGGCCCAGGAGGGGGTGCCACTAGAAAGCGCGTATTCAAGCCCAAACCACAATAAAATA
Organism: Lathyrus sativus; assembly: GCA_963859935.3. Lineage (NCBI taxonomy): Eukaryota > Viridiplantae > Streptophyta > Magnoliopsida > Fabales > Fabaceae > Lathyrus > Lathyrus sativus. The sequence continues at coordinate 329,000,894 of OZ012737.1, read as the reverse complement.
GAATCAGAAAACAATAAGGAAAATGGAAAATCCCTGTGGCAAATAGCAAGTGAATCACGTGTTAATTACAAATGGGCTTCAAAATGGGTGTCATTAGCAAAACTTGCACTAAGCCCAAAACAAATTACACTAAGTGAAACGGTGTGTATAGGCTCTTCTCAGACTCCCTCACAAAATTGAAACAAATCCTGGCCGTTGGATGAGGCTTCTAGTCAAAGTCCACTAAGCAATTAATGGTGAGATCATCATCTTCTACAATTTGAAAGTCTGGGAGGGAAACACATAGGACGGTGGCCGGAGGTGGCGCCACCGTCGTCCCCAAATGTGAACATCACTAATCTTCACCAAATCCTACACCTAAACAAATCATCATGCTCGTTTTTTCACACTGAACCTAACCATGCTCTCCATTCTCACTGAAAGTCTCTCCACCTCAAAACACGAAGAAAAATTCAGAGCGAGCTCAAAATTTAATCCTCACCAATCTCAAAATTAAAGTGCCCAACATCATCACCACGCTACACTGAGTAAATCTAACTATCTAACTAAGCCTAGATCATTAAGATCAGCAAGAACAGTCCATCACAAGAAAATTGGTCACCTAAGATTTTGTCTCTAAACCTCAAAATTCTTTACCAAAAACGACCTAGCCATGATCTACATTGCATCTAACCATTTAAAACCTAGAAATTCTATCTATATCAAGCTACACGATGAAGTTTACTAACCTGCAAAAATCTGATGAACAGAGTGATGAATCCTTCAAGGCACACTCCAAAACCTTCCAGATGTGATCAATGATGCTTGATAAAGCTTCTGTATGCAATCAATTGTGTTGAATCCTCTTGAATCACCAAATACGATTTTCAATTGCAAGCTTGAAACTCACGATGCTCCTTCTTGATTCTTCAACAATCTTGGCCAGAAATCTATCCAAACTCACTCACAAACTCAAGATTGAGCTTCTGAATGCACTATCTTGCTTTGAGATGGCTTCAATTGGTGTAACCGATTCTGTTTTGCAAGGTGCAAAATCAGAATTCTATCCCTCAATTCTCTCTCAATCTTCACCAACCAATGCCTTGAATCAATCATAAACCTTATATAGAACCTGTAGGAATGCTCTAGAAACTTCTGAAATGATATATGTGAGATATCCAATATCTCTTGCACTTGAAATTATCATGAGAAGTTCATCCATGATAGCTGAGTTTTAGCTTGCTTCAATACCTTGATTCTGATCCAATTTCTCTCCATATGATATTTTGAAAGTGTTAAGAATGGTTAGATCCTTGGTTTTGATCCCATGAATGGTTTGGCATATGTAACTTATATGTGAAGCTACCAAATGCAAATGTGTTCAAATGACCTCAAATGGGAAAATTGGCATTTCCATCATCTTTAAAACCTCATTTCTGATCAAATTGATATGTCATATGCCCCATTTTGACCTTAAAACAATAAATCACAAATTTGACTTTTTAAATGACTTTAATTCTTCCTTTTTTAGGCCATTTTTGCAATTTTGTGATACAAGCCATTCCAATAACCCATGACTTCTTATCTGACCTAAAAACATCATTTTAAACACATTTCATGTTGGACACTTTTTCATTTGAGGAGTGGAAGATAGAGATTTTGACCTATGTTGAAAAATGACCTATAATTCAACTTTCCCAAAATGCCCCTGGATTGCCAAGATCATAACTTGGGTTCCACAAATCTTCTTGAGGACTTCTAGTACTCAAATTAAAGGTAAGATCAAGCCCTACAATTCTTATGTTGTCCAGGAATCCATTTGAAAACTCATTGATGGGAAAAAGTTGCTTGGAAGTCAAGTGACTTTCACAGATAAATTTCAGTGTCCTCTAGTGACCTATAAATTGCAAGAACCATAACTTGAGTTCTACAAATCTTCTTGAATACTTCTAGTACTCAAATTAAAGCTATTGAGAAGCTCTACAAGTTTCATGTTGGCCAAGAATCCATTTGAAACTTGTATTTTGACTTATGTGGCTTGGAAATCCAGTCTATGCAGGGGACTTTACCCTGAGAACCCTGTCTCAAACACCTCCAACCACTCTTGATTCTCTTGAATTTGATCTTGACTCATCCATAAACATGCTTTAACATATCAACCCATGACTTCCATGACCTAGAGCTGGGTCTTGATGCCCTTTCTTTGCTCTTCTTGACCTAGGGTTACCCAGATGAAACCCTACTTGTACACACCTCAACCATGGCTCTTGAACTTGAATCAATGGCTTGCCTCAGTTTCAATAATGCCCTCTAGACACCCCATGAGATCTATACAAACCTCATATTCACATTCCATGCTTCTCATCTCACTGATGATACTCAATATTCCTCAAGTTAGGAGAGAAATCCACTTGTTGACACTCAAATCTCCTCAAAGCTTCAACCCATTCCTTGATGACTTGGATGTTCTTCAGCTTGAATAAGGCCCCTTGATGTGCTTCTTTAGATAATAATGACACTTGATCCCCTTGTTAGATGACTTGCTATGTTATGATATGCAAATGATTGGACTATGTACATAATGTAACTATGCAAATGATAATGCAATTAAAACATAAACCAGGTGAAATAGGTTGAGCAAATTTTAGGGTGCAACAGCTGCCCCTATTCAAACGGCTTGGACCCGACTGGGTGATGAGCGAACAACCTTCAAACAATCGAGGTACGAGACGGTTGAATACCAAGAACCCAGAAATTTGCCAACCGCAGAAATAAGCTGCACAAACTTCTTGAAGAACAACATCCACCAATTGAATCTGGTTGTTACGGCAACCAACTGATCAATCATCTGATATCAAAATTTGATTTCAAAGTCAACCGCCTGTGTAACACCCCAGGCTTTAAACTCCCTCTTGTCAAAACACCCCGCCTTTTGTCCACGTTAAAACTTCGTCGTCTGTTAACACGGAGAAAACAAATTAGCGACCATGCTGGGGATCATTTTCATCAAACCGAAAAAGACTCTATCATCGCGGGGATAGAACTTTGTCCACGTTAGGACTCTACATTCCGTCAACACAGAAAAATCCCGACGACTTCGCTGGGGAAACATTTCTATCTAATCACAGGGGACCCTGCTTATCTCTGCCTTAGCTAACTCCGTTGGGCTCAACCCACAAACGACTTCGAGGAGGACTCTACTGGGGACAGGCATATTTTGTCGACACGAGGAAATCACGACGACTTCCTTGAGGAAAATACTTTTGTCAAATATCTGGGCACAACTCACATACTCTTTCTATCACAGGAGAATCATCTATCTGGATACCGGAAGTTCATCCGCCTGCTTCATACGGGGAAACGCATCCGCTTGATTCATATAGGAAAAAGTCATTCGCCTGCTTCATGCGGGAAAATCCCTCTGCCTGATTCTTACAGGAAAATTCATCTGCCTGCTTCATACGGGAAAACATATCTGCCTGATTCTTACAGGAACATTCATCCGCCTGTTTCATACGGGAAAACACATCTGCCTGATTCTTACAGGAAAATTCATCCGCCTGCTTCATACGGGAAAACACATCTGCTTGAACACAGGAAAATTCATCCGCCTGCTCCATACGGGAAAACACATCTGCCTGATTCTTACAGGAAAATTCATCCGCCTACTTCATACGGGAAAACACATCTGCCTGAACACAGGAAAATTCATCCGCCTGCTCCATACGGGAAAACACATCTGCCTGATTCTTACAGGAAAATTCATCCGCCTGCTTCATACGGGAAAACACATCTGCCTGAACACAGGAAAATTCATCTGCCTGCTCCATACGGGAAAACACATCTGCCTGATTCTTACAGGAAAATTCATCCGCCTGCTTCATACGGGAAAACACATCTGCCTGAACACAGGAAAATTCATCCGCCTGCTCCATACGGGAAAACACATCTGCCTGATTCTTACAGGAAAATTCATCCGCCTGTTTCATACGGGAAAACACATCTGCCTGAACACAGGAAAGTTAACTTGGATATAGCTTCTTTGCCTATTCTTAGCAGTAGCTAACTCCACTGGGGATATTCTGAAAATAATTGCCCGACACCTGTTTCGATAACAAGTGACCACTTCTTAAATCTTGATTCATGAAACCCTGACATGCTGCCGCGACAGCAAACCTGAAGAAAAACACTCCGCTGGTCGGATAAGAGAAACTTCAACCAGTAACTCTGTGGGGAACGATAACAAGAACTGCATCATCATATGTCTCACGGCGAGACCTCGATCGTCTGGTAATAGATCCGAGATAGAACTCCATACTCCTGTTGAGCAACACACCTGAAAGCAAAAAGTTAACCAACCTGATTTATGTTTCAAAATGCGTATGTTTGGCAATGGCGCAATGCTCCATACGGCACGGAAATGCTACGCGTTTCTGGGTAGATGCAAACATGATAATATATGCAAATGCAAATGCAGGTTCAGGCTGCTGGGGGAGGCTCTGACAAGCTCGCTTCAACACAGCTGTTGAGGACAAATACCACCCTGTTGGGGATGAATGGGTATCGCCAAGTATTCTGGCGAAATAAACGTCGGAAATATCGCCAACTCTGCCGAGGAGAGATTAACGTCGAGTTCCACTGGGTGGAAAGAACAACATCTCTGCTGGGGAGAGAAATTCAGCTGGGGAGAGAAATTCAGCTGGGGAAGAAGCGACCTTTCTGGGAGACAACTGTCTGGGTACAGTTTACATACTCGGAGATACCACTCCACTGGGGATAATCATCCTGACGAAAGCATTACGACCTGTGGGGAGAAAGAAAACCATCCTCGTAGGGGATAATCCTTCTGAACCTACTATCTTGGTTATGCGCCGCGGAAATCCTCCCAGCTGGGGATTGAACGTGCACATACTCGACTCTCTAGGGAGTATAACCTTTGCATGGGACACTGATCTTGTCTTGCTGGGGATATCCTGTGGACCACTTCCATGAGGATACTCTTCTGGGGAAAATAATCCCTCCTTCGGTAAGGGATAACATCATCTCAACCTCTGGGGATGAGGTGCGACCTGCTGGGAAATAGCGTCAAGTAAGGTCACGTCCTTCATTTGGAGCCTCTGGCTGGGGGATACAATTTTCTGACTGTCTGCTCCAAGGGTGAGAACCCTGCAAAACACAAACGAGACAAAACAAATCTATACAACCAAATCTATTTGGGTTAATGTCCACGACATCTCCTCAGTCAATTCGAAGTTTTATCAATCATTGGCAAGGGCCAGCAAAGTTATGCGAATGCGAGTTTATCAAAACATCGGCGTTTTTCACATACAAAACAGTAAAGCACAAACATCAAATACTGAATAACATGTTTTATTGATTGAGCCTGTAAATAGGCGAAGCTTTGTACACTGGATGCAACTCCTGAAAAGAGGAAGTTACGCACACACACATACATATATGCACAAAAAGCATACATGTCGGCGACGTGGTACAGACAAACACCATGAGCTGATCCTCCTATGACTCGCCTGACTCTGCGCTTTCCCGATACCCGATCTTCGGAAGAGATTTTTTTTGGATAGACGGCCCCCCAGGTACACCCAAACAACTAAGCAATGCTTTATCAAAACCGAACCGCAGTCATTTGCTTTTTCAATCCCTAACTTTTGCGTGAATCGCCCTTTGCGGGTTTTCAATTCACCGGGATACCCTTTTTTGTCGAAGTCGCCCTTTTCAGGTTTTCGACTTTGCGGGTGTACATCTTTTCGATTTTATCCCTAACTTTTGCTCGAACCTCTTATTCATTTTTTACAGTTCGCCAGGATGCCCCATTTTTGCCTGGACTCTCTTTTTACTGTCCAGCGGGTCACTTTCAAGCAAAGTATTTTTTAACTGCGTCCGAATTCACAGGAGACGTAAAGTCCTCACCGTCCATGGTGGACAACAACAAGGCTCCTCCAGAGAAGACTTTTCTGAAAACGTAGGGACCTTCGTAATTGGGAGTCCACTTGCCCCTGTGATCTATTTGTGGTGGGAGAATCTTTTTCAAAACAAGATCGCCCGTCTGAAAGCTTCAAGGACATACCTTCTTATCGTAAGCTTTCTTCATCCGGCTCTGATATAACCGACCATATGCTAAAGAAGCCAGTCTCTTCTCATCCATTAAGCTGAGCTGATTCAGTCTATCTTTAACCCATTCTGCCTCGTCAAGTTGGACATCACGTAAAAACCTCAGGGAAGGAATCTCGACCTCCAACGGTAACACCGCCTCCATCCCGTATACCAATGAGAAAGGGGTTGCCCCGGTTGATGTGCGTACCGTTGTATGATAACCGTGCAAAGCGAAAGGTAGCATCTCGTGCCAGTCTTTATACGTCACAACCATCTTCTGAACAATCTTCTTTATGTTCTTATTGGCTGCTTCGACAGCACCATTCATCTTGGGCCGGTAAGGAGAAGAGTTGTGATGCTCAATCTTAAAATTCTGACACAGCTCTTTCATCATTTTATTATTCAAATTTGAACCGTTGTCGGTGATAATCCGCTCAGGGATTCCATATCTGTAGATAATATCTCGTTTGATAAATCTGGCTACCACCTGTCTGGTCACGTTGGCGTATGATGTTGCTTCCACCTATTTGGTGAAGTAATCGATCGCCACCAAAATGAACCGGTGCCCGTTTGATGCCGTGGGCTCAATCTTGCCAATTATATCAATTCCCCACATCGAGAAAGGCCACGGTGATGACATCACATTCAGAGGACTTGGAGGCACATGGATTTTGTCCGCATAAATCTGACATTTATGACACCTCTTTGCAAACTTGAAACAGTCTGTTTCCATAGTTAGCCAATAATAACCTGCCCGCAGCAGTTTTCTCGTCATAGCATGCCCACCAGCATGTGTACCAAATGTACCTTCATGTACCTCTTCCATGAGCAACTTCGCTTCTTTCTCATCTACGCAACATAGCAACATCAAGTCGTGGTTTCTTTTGTATAGGACACCGTCCGGGTTCAAATAGAAATTGCCAGCCAATCCCCTGAGAGTCTTCTGATCTCGACTGGATGCCCCAGCCGGATACTCCTTGTTCTTCAGGAAATTTTGGATGTCAAAGTACCAGGGTTGACCATTGGGAGCCTCATCAATGGAAAATATGAAGGCAGGCCTATCGAGCCGAGAGATAACAATCCGGGGAGCCTCGTTTCAGAAGTTAACTTTATACATTGAAGACAATGTCGCCAGGGCGTCAGCCATTTAATTTTCTGCTCGTAGCACATGATGCAATTCCACCTTGTCAAAGAAAGGCAACAATCTCCTTGCGTAATTCATGTATGGTATCAAATTGGGCTGACGTGTCTCCCATTCTCCTTTAATATGATTCACCACTAGAGTTGAGTCCCTGTATACATCCAGATGTTTGATTCGCAACTCAATAGCTTCTTCTAGACCCATGATGCAAGCCTCATATTCAGCCTCATTATTGGTAACGGGAAAGGTCAATCGGGCGGTAAAGGGGATGTGCGACCCCTGAGGAGTCGTAATAATTGCACCTATTCCGCTACCATAGGAATTAACAGCTCCGTCAAATATCAACTGCCATTTGGAACCCAACTCTGGTCCTTCTTCCGGAAACGGTTCTTCGCAATCTTTCATTTTCAGGTACATGATATCCTCGTCAGGAAAATCAAACCTCATCGATTGGTAGTCCTCCACAGGCTGCTCTGCGAGGTACTCTGACAGAACGCTACCTTTAATAGCCTTCTGCGAGACATATAGGATATCGTATTTGGTTAACACCATCTGCCATCGGGCAATTCTTCTGGAGAGTGCTTGCTTCTCAAACACATATTTGATTGGATCCATCTTTGAAATTAGCATGGTTGTATGATTTAGCATGTATTGCCTCAAACGTTTGGCGGCCCAGGCTAGCGCACAACACGTTTTCTCGAGCATTGAGTATCTGGACTCACAGTCAGTAAACTTCTTACTCAAATAGTAGATCGCATGCTCTTTACGTCCGGTCTCATCGTGTTGACCGAGAACACAACCCATACTTTCCTCAAGAACCGTCAAATACATAATCAATGGTCTCCAGGCCACTGGGGGTATCAAAACAGGAGGTTCCTGCAAGTATTCTTTTATCTTGTCGAACGCCTTTTGACAATTTTCATTCTAGGTTACAACCTGGTCCTTTTTCAACAACTTGAACAAAGGCTCGCAAGTAGCAGTTAGGTGAGAGATGAACCGAGCAATGTAGTTCAACCTCCCTAAAAACCCGCGTACTTCTTTTTCTGTTTTAGGCGTCGGCATTTCTTGTATCGCTTTTATTTTCACAGGATCAACCTCTATTCCCTTTTCGCTCACAATAAACCCCAGCAGTTTACCCGATCTCACCCGAAGGTGAACTTATTAGGGTTCAGTCTCAACCTGAACTTCCTAAGCCTTTTGAATAGTTTCAGCAGATTAACCAAATGCTCCTCCTCCGTCTGGGATTTGGCAATCATATCATGAACATAAACCTCGATCTCTTTGTGCATCATATCATGAAAGAGAGTCGTCATAGCATGTTGATATGTTGCCCCAGCGTTCTTCAATCCGAAGGGCATCACTTTGTAACAAAATGTTCCCCCAGGGAGTAATGAAAGTGGTCTTCTCCATGTCTTCTGGCGCCATTTTGATCTGATTGTAACCCGAGAAGCCATCCATGAAGGAGAATACGGAGAACTGAGTAGTGTTATCAACCATCACATCAATGTGAGGAAGTGGAAAGTCATCTTTCGGGCTCGCTTTGTTCAAATCACGGTAGTCTACACACATTCACACTTTTCCGTCTTTCTTCGATACTGGTACTATATTAGCGACCCATGAGGGATATTTTGTAACAGCTAGGAAACCAGCATCCCACTGTTTCTGCACTTCCTCCTTGATCTTCACAGCCATGTCCGGTCTGGTTCTTCTGAGCTTTTGTTTAACAGGTGGACATTCCTCTCTTAAAGGTAGACGATGCACAACCATATCCGTATCCAACCCAGGCATATCCTCGTACGACCAAGCAAATATATCACTGTACTCCTTGAGCATCTCAATCAACCTTTGCTTGATGTCGCTCTGTAGAGTAGCCCCTATACAGATGTTTCTCACAACCTCTTCCGACCCCAAATTGATAATCTCAATGACTTCCTCGTGAGGGAGAATGATTCTTTCTTCTTGTTTCAATAACCAGGTCAACTCTTCTGGCACGTCACCATCTTCGACAACCTCTTCCTCAGCCTGAAATACCGGGTGCTCAAAGTCGAAGTGAGTCATAGGCGGTTCATAGATGTCATCTGAAATAGTAGTCCTGCAACGAAAATGGTTAAATGCTTCAAAACACAGACAAAGCAAATAACCATATTGCCATTTTATTGTAAAAACAAAAACAGGAAAAACAGGGATCACAACTTTTGTATATGAAAAACGCCTTTATTTCATGATTAAACAATGTAATGTACATAACCAAATGGCCCTAAGAAAAATCACTATGCCCCGAGTAGGACACAGGATTATTCAACAATTAAGAAAACAAATCATTACTGTTTAGTTGTCACAGGAACAGTTTCCCGGATAGACCAATTGCAGAGACTTTGTCCTGGCGCGCTTGGCTTGATCCACGCGTCCATATCACAGTCGCTATCTCCGTCTTCAGCATCGGAAACAACATTGATAGTCTCAAAGCACACCCCGCTCGGCGTAATCGTGACTGGTCCCTTGAACCTGGGCGCTCCTGAAGATGACGCTGACGACGTCGGTCGATACCCTAGCCCAAACTTGTCATTCTTCACGGGAATCTCCAATACCTGCCCCCAGCCTTTAGTCTCACCAGTCTGTACTAAAGCCTGAGCCTCTTTGTAGGATGACACTGCCACATCTGATATTTTGCTGGAACCCTGGGCTTTGTCTTTAATTCGCAACCCTTCGAAGGCTTGACAAGGTGTTTCGTGTATTTCGCCGTCGACCTCAACATATTTGAACGAAGACAAATGGCTAACCAGAATATCTTCCTCTCCACAAACAGTGACGACACTATCCCCCACCATATACTTCAGCTTTTGGTGCATCGTGGATGTGACAGCCCCGGCAGCGTGAATCCATGGGCGCCCAAGAAGGCAACTATATGC